>OX104063.1:14520430-14651101 GCA_944474145.2 Dicrocoelium dendriticum | reverse complement strand
CCGCTGCTGGCCATTTTCGGTTCGAAGAAGTGAATTCCTGCCCATCCAGCCCTCATCTTGCTTGGCTATGATTTTGCAATCCGTTATCAGGCAACGGTTTCGATGGGCCAGGTAGATGCGTTGTCACGCCTAATTTATTTCCAGCAGCAAGAACACGAGAACACCTGAATAGCCTCAGTTGCGATCGAACCTGATGTCGAATTCCCAGTGAGCGAGGCATTACATGATCTACTAGTTACGGCCGAAGCTGTGCGGGTCGAAACGCTTCGAGATCCAATCCTAAAGAAGATTACGCACTTCCCCAGAACCAGCTGACCCCGTTCGTGTTCTTCTGCCGAGATGCAGCAATTCCATCAGCGCAGATATTCCCCTCCATTGTGAACGATTGCATCATGTTCTCAAAGAGAGTAGTCAATCCGCAGGCGGTGCAAGAAAGGGTACTGCGGCAGTTCCATGAAGGACATCCAGGGCACAACCGGATGAAGGCGCTTGCCCGAAGTTATGTGTATTGGCCGTTTATGGACAGACAGCTGGAGCAGGTAGCTAGAAGTTGTGGCAACTGCGCTACCGCTTCAAGGGCACCGCCGAAGACTGGACTCCACTCGTGGCCTCAACCAACTAAACCTTGGAGTCGTGTTCATGTCGACTTTGCCGACCCAATCAATGGTCAGAACTTTCTCATAGTGGTCGACGCTTACAGCAAGTGGCCTGCAGTGTCCATCATGAGCAGCACGAAAACCAGCGAAACAATCTCGAGTTTGCGACCAATCTTCAGCAGGTTCGGCTGCCCTGAAACATTGGTGACGGACAATGGAGCACAGTTTACTTTGGCCACATTCACGGAGTTCTGCAAACGCTGTGCCATCAAACACTTGCGGTCTCCACCATTCCATCCACAATCGTATGGCCAAGTGAAGAGAGTTGTGGATACATTCAAACGCGCTCGGCTCAAATCAAGGAGGGAGGGAGACACAGATGAGGTGATCGACTGCTTCCTCTTTCTATGCCAATCAACAAAAAATGCACAAACTCCGGGTGGAATATCACCAGCAGAGACAATGAGAAAGCGAATACTTCGCATGCCATATGATGCAGTTCGGCCGTCCTCAGAATCCACAGCTGGTGAAATGAACCTCAAGATGGAACGTGACTTTAATCGGCGGTATGGTGTCAAGCGACGTTCGTTTAAACCGGATCAGCCAGTACTTGTATGTGATTATCGGAAAGGACATGCAAAATAGGTGCCAGGCACCATCCAGGGCAATCGTGGGAACGTCATTTACAACGTGCTGCTTGGAACCCAGGTATGGGTACGCCATGCAAACCATCTGCGACCAACAGTGTGTCAGGAGGGTAAGTATACGGGGAAAGGTAAAAACATAAAGGAATACCCATTATTTTAGCAAGCAATCGATTATCTTCGACCACGCGTCGAAGTTTCCTGAAGTTTCCTTTAGTTCATAGACATTGTTGTTGTCGTTGGTACCTGTACAAATTTCAACATTTTGCATTCCGCTGTCCTATAGCACGAAACGCGTTTCCATCTGTTTTGACAATGGCAGTGGTGTTGCTCTTACGTTTGGCTCAATCTTGTGTTCAGTTAACCCCATACACTGTCCAATCGAATGCCTGCATGCAAAGCACTCAGCATCGGGTGCTGGAACGTGCGCATACTACTGGACCGGAACTCCAGCGAGCGCCCCGAGCCATGCACTGCACTCATAGTCTCGTTGTTTCGTCCTCCGAATGAAACGGACTATATCAAGTAATGCAAGTGGGAGAGCCTTTCATCAAGATGTCTTTTGAAAAGCGTTAGGGTAGGGACAGAGATGATTTCGATTGCAAGGGCGTTCCATGTCGGGGAAACCCAGAGGGAGAAAACGCTTTGTCAGCAATCAAATCGACTGTAGTGTGTGGCCAGTTTGAGCTACTGGTCTCTCTGTATGATATTTTCGCTCAGCTGCAACAATCCGCCAGAAGCACGATTTGAATTCGTCATTATTAAGTAAACCATAATAGTGTCTCCTCGCTGACGTCGATATTTCTCACTGTACAATCTCAAGGCATGCAGTCTGCGCCCGTGGTGCAGGTGAATCAACCATCTAAAGTGTTTGGTCCCCCTACTTTGGGAACATCAAGTGCATCAACTTCACGCTCGCGCGGGTGACATCAGATCCGGATCGCATATTCCACATAAGCGTTCGGCATTTGTTGAATGACTGATGGCTCGAACATTCCGAAAGAGTCCTTAAGAGTCCAAGGTGTCGACCGGATTTGCCTGATGCTTTTCGGCCTCTTCCGAGTTGCCAAGATTATCCCGCACCATCAGTTTATGGCCGCTTCCCATGGAGGCACCTTGCAACTGCTGGTCCCTAAGTTCATTTTCAGGTTTACACTAAAAGCGTATGCTCACGGCTTTGCATTTCATCAGGTTGATCCGGAGCTGGTTTTCGGATGACCACGTATAAGCCCTGTCGAGATCGTACTGCAGTGCCATCTGATCGTTTACTGCCTTGTTGTCGTACAGGTTTTGACATCGTCTGCAAATGGTAAGTAGTTCTATTGCGATTCACTAGCAAGATGGTTAATAATTGCTAGACATAAATGTGGCCAAGTACCAGTCCAGTGTGGTACGTCACACTGGACTTCAAGCGCATGGCAAACAGATCTGAGGACTCTCGCATTCAACTGATGTTAAACGACCATGTTGCTTAACCAAAGGATCACAGGGGCAGCAATTCCATAACTTGAAACGTGTGAAGGAGAATACGGTGGTCCAGGTGATCGAACGCTTTGGAGTAATCCAGTTAGATGACGTCGGCTCTTACTCTGGCAACAACTGATTCTGTTCAGCTTGCTCAGGCTAGAAGTACTTGTCTAATGCAAACCGCTTTCGGCGGAATCCGTGCTACTGTGAGTATATGATGTACACACATGTTCAGTGAAATAGAATTGGAACGACATTGTCTGAGACTTCAACATGAGCAAGAATACAAAAGCAGCAACAGCTACAGGGAAGCCTTCATACACTGTGCAATGAATTGGAAACCCTTTCGTGCGTTTATTGAAAATGATTCAGAAATGAAAGGAAAACCCTCAATCGACGAGCGAATGGATGACTCATTGTAATGGTACAAAAATTTCACGCCAATTTGCCCTCGGGCCTGCGCGCGTAACTTTTCATGAAATGAGTATTCGACCCAGTTCTTTAAAACACTATGACGGCCTGTAGTAGATGAGCCTTCTGTTACCCCGGCGTTAGCATTATATAATTACAGTGGCAATGCTTTATGGTGCAAATCCTATTATATATTTGGATTACGCTTCGTGAGACAACTGCTGAAACAATACATGAAAGCAAAAGTTTTCCAAGTCATGTACATGAAAAAGGAAACCAAAGGTACATACACCAAGAAAGAGTGACGCGTGTCGGGGAACCGGGTGTTTGCTATACCTGTGTGCTATGTTTGATTACGCCATACCTTTAGCACTAACTTAGGTTCAAACCTTGTAACGTAGGTGGTGTGATAAACTACATAAATAACAATGCAAATGATCAGTTGTTCCTACTCGGTAACCTCCGAAAGCTTTTCATAGATTATTCTGGAATTTTTACAGAACGTTACATTCTAAAACGACCAGGTTTCTGCGTACCGACTAATGTGTATATGCCAATGTTAAGATTACATGTATAATGTTTCACTATTACACAAAATTTTAATGGGTTTCGAAATTTTCATTGTGCATGAGTAGATGGGTTTGGTGAACGTGTTATTGGGTTCATGGCAATTAGATTACAACCCACTAAAGTTCAACATTGCGTGTGACATTGTGTTGCATTTGAGCCGTGTCGTTCACTATGGCCTTCACTCCTTGAGCATCGTGCTTCTTTATATTTTCGAGGCTTTTATGTACGTTTCTGACGTTTTTTTCTTATTTTGCAATACACCAGGCGGTGAAATTAAGCTTTGAAGTTCACTTACGTTTAAATATCATTAGGTCACTAGTATCACAAATTTCTTGCTTACTTTTTCGTTTTTGCTTTCTACCATTTGCAATTTTATATGTTTTTACTAAATCCTTCTCTTCTTTTTAAGTACAATCAACCTGCCTTTATGCACCCAAATGCTGACCCGCACGAGGTCAATCTTTGGTCGTTGTAGTCGCATAGCGGAAGAAGTGCGATGAGGAAGTTTAATTCAGATTGTGGTAGGATGGCAATCGGCGAACGATCGGAAACGACGAAGAGTGGCCTGAATATGGGGAGAGGAATCGATGATGTCACGTGCATCCGGACTAGAAGATGCACCGTTACGGTCGTGGTGATTATGTTTCGCAGCTTCAGATGTTCTTTGTTCTCAAGAGAATGAACTTAAACTAAGACTGGTTGGAAGACATAAAAGCGAAACAGAAGATCAGCGTCAAACACGGCTGCATGCCTAGCAGTCACATGAATATAATCGCTTTGCATTCCGGCACAACCCAGCTGAATTTGAGCTGGCATGTTCTCATCGGCCTTATAACTGAAATGTTTCCGTATTTCCAGACGCCGAACTTTAGTAGAGAAAAGAAACAAATGCGTTACTCCTCCGGAACAATTAAAAAGCCTGAAATTGGAAAACCGCAAGTGTCCTTAAAAAGTTTACCGGCTGGATATACCGCCGAACCAAAGCATTTCCCATTTAACATCGGTAAATATAATTCCTACTGCTAAATGCTGTCGCTAGGTGCGAATTCGTTCCAAGTTGGGGGAAGAAATAACAAAGTTTGGGAGAGAGTTCCAGGGTTGGCAAACTCGAAAAGAAAATACTTCCGCCGGAATTGGCTATACTGTGCACACAATTGCAGTGGGTTACCTCTGAGATTGGTGTTATGGCTGAGTTTCAGCAAGTGACGGCATACATGATTAATTTTCCCCAATATTTGGTAGATCAATATGCGATCGTCACGCAGCCTTCGGTAGCGGGAACTGAAACTCCCCATTGACTTCAGCCTTTGATGATAGGACGGATTTCGTAGACCCTTGACGTTCTTTATTGCCCTACCTTGTGGTTTCTCTAGTACTTCTAAGTCGCGCTTCGGCCAAGTTTGCCAAAGTTGGATAGCGTATACAACTTGATGTTGAACCTAAAACCCGTGCCTCATGGGGAAGATGGATGGGTCGAAAGTTCCGAATACTATCCACAGTAAGCCGACGTGCTGGTTGGCGTTCTTCGCAGCTGCCTGTCTGCTTTAAACAGTTAAGTTCACTTTGAATAAGCACACCAACTCCGCGTTCCTGAGAACTTGTTTGCAAGACATGTGACCCGAAACTATGCACGTAGTCATGCCGTTGACGTAATTGAGCAGCGTGACAATATTCCACATTGAACGGTAGGGTATTTAGTACTGACCAGTTTGAAATCGTGTTGAGGTCACGCTGGAGCTTTTCGTGGTTGTTCGGTTTTCTGATCATTGGGCAAAACTTGATATAATCCGCGAAGAATAAGCAACCGGAAGTAATTTCCCCCGCCAGATCGTTTATGAAAGTCAAGAATAGACCGGGTTCTAGCATCGCTCCTTTGGGTTTGCAGCATTCCACCTCAATTGCGTTGGACAGAGATTCTTGTGCTCTTACCTATTGGCGGTCTGATCTAATGCATTCAGTGAATGCTCGTTGTTATAGTAAATAGTTCCTTCGGTACTTTGGGATAATTCACTGTTCACTTTGCAGTCATGAGGTTATGTGTCCTTAGTGCTCAATTGAATCACTGGAAATCCTTGCGGTCCAACTTACTGTCTATCTCACCCCGCCGCTTAGATGTCGCCAACAGGGAACTGTGGCACCAATGACAATAAGCAAGCTTTTGAACTAAGCCAGGCGAAAACGGGAAAACGGAGTTGGGTACTATAATGGTTATTTGCGGAACAGACTGTCTTAAAGTACAGCAACAAGAGTTGCGACGCACTATAGGTCACAAGAACACAGAATCCAAATTGTCAATCAATACTGACGGCAGTCGGACGCACGCGGTTAGTGTCCAGCCATGCACATCATTTGGCTTCACTGATCCATTCGTTAGGGGGTGCCCCTCCTAACACCACAGGATGCCTACCTATATATACACACCATAAATGACACACACTGCGTCATTTACATATTACTTAAACACCATCTATCCAGTGTTACGCCGAAGGAATGGCATTGAGAGCCACGCACATGGGAGTCATGATTGCTTCAGAGCCGGTGTACACTCCTTCATCACGTATGTTAATGGAGTGACCTTTATGGCTGCATGCTTGACATGTAGCAGCACGGAGTTCAATTTACGCGAGGACAAGTAGTAGAGATTTGATCTGCCGTGATGGCCGCTCATTTAGTCTACCAAAGTAAGGATTGATAGCCTCTCAGATCCATATACCGAGATGGTGGTATTGTACGAATAACCCCCTTGTGTACCTCCCCATCGAAATCAATCATACTTAGTGTATCATATAGTAATACAATCAAGTGATCAAAACCAACTCATTTGTTCGAGCATACCCACCCGCATTGATGACGAATCACAGATGCGGCGTCAGTCGTGATGTCGTGACCTACTGTGATGAGCTAAGAGGAGATACTATTGCGCTAGAAGTGAGTAGCGTATCAGTACTAGGCGAAACGGACGGCAACTAGTCAACAATGAACCAAACCGAGTTCCTTATATAACAAGAGCGCTTGTAGTGTAGGTATGGATGTGGGCTAGAGATAAATATTACATTAGCTCTTGACAAGTCCTCAAATATGGGAGCACTAAGCGTTCACGTTGGCGCATGTGTGGTGCTGTCGTCGGCCAGACCTAATGCATACGGTGGGTGCTGGTTGCCACAGTACAGTTTCTTTCGTACCTGTTGGGATTTTTCACCGTTCAGCTGGCGGTTATGATCATCTCTATCCACAGTGAACAATTAAAGCAGGAAGACCCCTTTTGATCAGCTATTCTGTCTAGCTCGATTCTTCGATTAGATCTAGCCAACAGGAAACTATGACACCCACATACAGTTAGCATCCTTAGTAAAATAGTAATGTAAACCAGGCGACTGCTTGTTGCCGCTGCGTTGCGAAAAATGCCTCATAGAATGTAGGGAAGATATTTAGGTGAAATTGTCCGAGGAATGCGTACTTGCTCGTTAAATTCAGACTGGAACCAACATCATGTGGTTATATGATGAATCGGTGCCTCGAAATGTCTACCAATCAAGCTTGGCAACTTTACTTACCAAGGACAAGTTAAGGGGATAACTTGACCACCGTGTGAAGCAAGATGGATGGAAGACTTAGACAACTGTCTTTGCGTATTTAGGCCAGATTTCTGACAGGAATAGTGTCACCGCCACCGGCGCCTCGTGCGTTATATCTGGGAGTACAATAGACGAGCTGAATGCCCTTGTGTGAGTTTACTTAGCAAATAGAATCCGTCAGACGCACAGGGATAAGTCATTCGAGTGCTTGCTTTGTTGCCACAAGTGCCACCAATCTAACATCAGTCGGAACAAACTTTCACAGTTATCGACTGGAAAAGTTGGTCCATCTCGAGGATAAGGAGGTACGACTTATTCCATATTCTATAGTTCACAACAAGCAACTCGTTAAAAACAGCCACTTAGCATCATCGTTCATATCAACAGGTACAACAGAAACACAGAGGTTTGCTGAGCTTCGAGTAGTTAGTGACCACTTTAACTTCCTGCAAATCCCGGAGTAGGTCATGTGATCATTATGTCTTCGTACATACACTCAGGGATATAACAGGTCCGGCATCAACGGACTAGTAAATTAAAGATTATCACACAGCTGCAACACACGTGACGCGCGTGCTCTTGCATCAAATAGATTACTCTTCTCTGTCTTCTCTCAGTGTTTTGTTACACACTTATGCTAACCGGATTCACCATTCCTACACAATGATCGATCATACGTGGAAGTAGCTTTACTTATTAAATTTCTGCTCATCGCTAACTGTTTGGATTGTTATCCAGGCTTCAACACAAGCAGATAAACCAATCACTGAGTCGATTGCCTCTCTGTGTCACAGAATTCGATAAAAAATTCTCGAGGCTGTTCGCAGGCCCAAGCTTATTCTAATCCGGTGCTTATCAACGTGGACGTAGAGGAATTCTTGCTCCCTTAATCTGTGTTTGGCGTTGTGTTTGAATTCATTTACTAGGTCCAAACCAACTGGACTTATCATTGATTAATCAACAAACCTACACTGAAGCCTGTGTGTACAACCGATCGCAGGTGGCAGACAGCGCCGCAACTCAAGCTGACTCAAGTGCACCAGCGATGCGGACCGCTGTACTGACTGATCATCGGACAGACGCTTTCCCTTGAACTGCATATGCTTTGCGAACATGTTTCACGTTAAAAGTGTGGATTTGGTATTAAAGTAGTGAAGAAGGAGCTAATATGCTCCAATTGCTTAAAAGCATATCCCACTAGGCGTCTTGGGATGGGGCAGATAGAAAGGAACCAGTACGATAGCATGACAGGCGTTTTGGTTCTGTCAGGTATGTAGCGCTCTCCCCGTTGGTAGCTGTTTAACTGTGCTACTGAAGGAGTGTGAAAGACTAACGGAAGCAGTCGAGCAACTGCTGACCCCCCCCATGGTTATGCATGTGGGAGGAAAAGAACCGGCACTTCTGTGTGAACTTACTCCGAACGAATTCCTCATTTAGACCAAAGCGGCGTGTCAGACGTCATAACCTCATATCACCAAAGTCTCATGCTACGACAATCCCTACTCTCCCCTCTCTCTCTCCCATAAGCAGATACCCTTTCTACAGCGCGCCCGATTTAACTTATCTACCGTGTGTCGTACCCAATGGTTCGTTAGTCATACATGAGACCCAGAGGTACAGCCAGCCGACCTAGTGAAGAATCAGGCACCATTCGCATTGGGTTCCGTCAAGCAAACACCGGAAGGAGCACCGATAAATTTGGCTGCAGAATTGGGAAAAACTGAAGTTCGCAGTACGAAGTGCTCGAGCAAGGCGGTCCACAAATTTACTAAAAGAAAGGGAAGCTAAGTTTACAAAAACCAGTTGTCACCAGGCGTAACCATGGTGTCTTTTATCTCCTACGCACCAATGTCCCCGAATCAAAATCCAGTACAATTAAAGTAACAGACGACGGAATCCGATGGTGTTCCATCTGCATGGCCCTCAATGTACATGCTAACCTCACAACATTAAAACGTATTTTGCATTACCCAAACTCACTGCACTACGGTGGACACCGATTAATTTGGGCAACATCAAACTCAGTGGATGAGGCAGAGGCTGCTCTGCTGTCTGCTAATCGACTCTGCAACGCCTCATGGGAAATGCGCATACTACCTAACATCCCGTGGAATGAATGTTCAGCGATTCCCAGTAACCAAGGTAGAAGTGGAACAAATGACAATAACCAAACCGTCGGTGGTTCTGACGGATCACCAGTCAAAACACCTCGCTAAGAGGTCACCAGTTTAAGTTAGTCACGCAGTACAGCCGCCTGGAATGTCGGCGAAACTATTTCTCCCTTCGAATGTCACAGCCTTGGAACGCCCTCCCGAAACATGTAATTAATGCACCCACCCTATCCCTTTTCAGAAAACGCCTTGACGATACTCTGTTACATTTACACTATGTGCCATAGCTCATGACCACCAAATGCTGGCACTAATGCACAACTGACAGTGGATAGTGTCATAACCCTACTCGAGAATGAGTCACTCCAAACCCCTTGCACAAAATTTGATAAACGCTACTACTATAGGAACTGGATTTCTGTATCCTGTCGACCCAAGATAGTTGCACACGAGTAAGCACTGTCCTTGCTATCTTTTTTAATTTTTTGTCACTTAGTATGTGATCAATAACCACTCCCCTATTGCTTTGTGTGCGTACATTCTCATTTCAAACTCCCTTTATACGGCCGTGCTGTTAAATCTGTAATCGCTCGAACTGACGACTCCATTATCCCTTGATCTATCTTTTTTCACGCTATACACCCTACGGGACATGTCAAGCACCTGCTTTTTTACCCGTTATAAATCAATGTTCATTGTTCAGTTTTCAGCCGGAAGTTGTCGACTCTAGGAGACAAGTTCGTATGCATCTATGACACTTTCTTCAACACAGTTTCTGAAGTGATGATGTTGGGTAAACCTGGCGCTGGGGTGATAGAAAGGAGGAGAATATTCTGGCTAGACATCCTCTGGCAGATTTGGGAACAGTGGGACCGTAAGGGATTACCTACATCCGTTTCTGATCGAGCGCACACGTTAGTCTTGACATCCTACCATGTCCATTGACGTGCTTGCATAGATACTAGCGGTAGGTGCAGATTCGCTTTATTAACTCCTGCTGATGCGTCACCTATTCCTCATGGATTACGTCCAAGAAAAAGTTACTCTGTCACGTATGCAGTCCAGGTGGCTGAATTATGGGAATGCTTGAGAGTTCTCTGTGCCAACTCCCTGAAAGACATCCATTTACGTGTTCGAATCCTCAGAAAGGCGATGCTTTTGCCATGACAATGGAAGGCTTTCTGTTCGGATGCGTGCAGTACCTGCATGCCGAACCTCTTTTTAAACCTTTTCTAGACAAACTGAAGAAATTTTCAAGTCATTTCCTTAGCAAGATTGGATACCACTTTAAGGTGCCTGACGGTATTTGATTTATCATCTTTCACTGCAAGCTACTCCGCACAGTATATTTGGTCAAACGGTAGAGTAGCACGGTCACCGCGACCCAACGGTGCGTTGGTAACTATTCCCTCGATTGTGAGTTCTTCGCTGGAGAGCGCAATAACCAGCAGCGAAGGTCTGTTTGCTGTTTGAAATCCGGTGGGACGAGACGTGTTTGTGGGGAGCGTAGTTGGGGATTAGCTCTGGCATACGGGCTTTAAACTGCGCCATCGGTTACTGCTATTCCCAGGTCTTGCACAATGAAGTCTTCCGCGATGAGAATGCGACTTTAGGACTTGTTTAGCGTAGCCTACAAAACGCGGTTCAGTTTGTAATTCACTTCTGGCCTTGATCACCGCGTCCTACTTCAACGGCTAAAGAGTCACGGAATCGGAGATCCTGTACTTGGTTGGATTGGCAGCTTCCTTCACCAACGGAAGCTTTAAGTACGTGTTATGGGATCACTCTCTAACCCAATTGAGGTGGAATGTGGTATTCTACAAGGCTCAGTGCTGAGACCACGCTTATTCCTGGTGTTTATCAACGACCTGGCATCAGTTATCTCCTCAAATTTCCTGTTTTCGCAGTTGACGTCAAGATACGGCGCGCCATTAGTGACAAGCCAGATCAAGATCTGCTCCAACATGACCTAGATTGCATATGCGCATGGTCAAAATGGAACATGCTTCAATTGGAAATAGTTAAGTGCAAGGTGATACTTCTGCGTCACCAGCTGGTGAGCGCTTACAAGATTGGAGACCACAACCTTGGAGAAGGTCTCTCAGAAGCATGACCTGGGTGTATTGGTGCAGGAAGATCGCGCGTGTTCAAAACAAGCAGAGAAGGCGACGAGAACCGGAAATCAACACTTCGGCCTTCTTCGCAGAATCTTCGGTCGGTTTGAACCCACAATATTTCCCCAAATGCTTAATGCCTACGTGCGACGGCAAGTGGACTATGCTATTCAGGCTTGTCAACCGTGGCAGAAACAGGATCTTGTTGCTCTTGAGACTCCCCATCGAAGAGCAACCAAGAACGTCAGGGGCCTCTTTCATCTGCCCTATCAGCTTAGACTGAAATCTCTAAGAATATACAGCAGTCGATATCGGCTTTTGCGGGGGGATCTCATAATGGTTTACAAAATTCTGAAGAATCCAAACCACATCCGCCGTCCGTTGATGGAATTGAACCACAACGCTAAATTAAGAGGTCACCCACTGAAACTCACTGTCCAGTATAGCAGGCTAGAATGCTGTAAAAATTTCTTTTCTCTCCGCGTGTGCCAGCCTTGGAACGCCCTCCCTAATTATGTCGTCTCTGCTCCCAATCTGGCGATATTTAAAAAACGTGTTGACGATGCATTGTCTCACTTACATTTCATTTTATGACTTGTTAGTCAGGAGCTACAAAACGCAATCAAACGGTGCCTTGTCAAACGCCTAACCAATGGATTTATGGATTTATACGTTTAATACGCGAACATCTCCGCTATTTCAAATAAGTCTATGGTGAGTCCACCACAATGCTTTTCACTTTATCATGCAATTGATTTTAGCAATGATTTCCATCCTACGGGACCTGTTAAGCAATGCTTTTTTACCCGTAATAAACCATTGTTCTATTGTTCTATATCGCTTGTCATATATCTCGACAATTCTGTAGCGCAGATAACTACATACAAGTACGTCAAGCTTCCATACTAAAGAGAGCAATGTTCCATTCCATCTTGAAAGACACCCATACAACGCCGACTCGCAGTTCTTATAAATGATCCAATTTTAGCCTCTGTGAAAAATTACATTTGTTATTGAAATTTACGCATTTTTCCGTACCCCATACTTGTACCTATTAATCTGTTCTTGTGTAAAAGCAGCCTTTCTCGCCGTCGAGAACTAAAAATGCTCATTTATTTATGTACAAGTAGTTTGGTATTCTTGTCAATATTTCGGAAATGATCACTGGACAGCAGCAGGCCGAGTATGATAGAATATATGAAACGGTGATTAGCGGAATCAACATATGGGAAGTGGAGAATGACCGTAAATGGCAGATATAAAATCGCACTCTTCAGACCGGTGAATATTTTATTCACTCGAAGGGCTCACAATAAATCGTGGTTCAATATGACTCTCAGCTACTTTAATGACATGTGATAATTCAAGCCCTATCCACGGAACTAAAATTTGGGACATTACGTGATAATTTTCCGGGAAGGATTTACTTTACACAGCGAGAACGAAATGTCATTGCATTTGAGTGGATTAAGCATCAATCAGCGAGATTTCAATAGCTGAAGGAATTTATCCCAACAGCGTCGTAACTTGATCGGAGAAGATGAGATCATATGGTTGATGCTAACGATTGCGTCACCTATTAGCCCCTCGAGATGACTACTTTATAAACAGGTATAGAGTTAATTTGGATAGCTTATAAGGATGGCGAGAGAATAGCACCATGATGGACAGCGGAACTTGTGGTAAGTAGCGAGATTCTGTTGTAAAACCAGGTGTTACGGATAGGTTTGATGGAATAATCCGAAAGCACGAGTACAACCCGCAGTTAGCGGAGCCGAAAGCATTACTGTACTCAAGGAAGCAGACACGTGCCGGGTTTTTCCATCTGAATAAGGACGACAAAACCGAATGTATTAAGCAAACCGCTATAAATCCTGCAGCTCGGCAGGAGAACCGATGTAGGTCATTTGGACAGGTTTGGGCCAGCAGTCTTTCAGGAAGAACTCGAATAACTGCAGGGCTCACGAAATGCAAGCACTAGGTCAATACTTGGTTGTCCGTTTCTTCAATACTAGCGTTATGATGGCAATTCCCAAAAACAGTTCACAATCTTGGTTTGTCCAGAGCACATTGCGTACAGCTCAGTCAGATGTTGGTCTAAGGAATCTTTACATTCCTTGTGACTAACGAAAGCCAGTCTGTCCGGTACACTTGTCTTACCTGAGTGTAGCTGCGTTCACATCTGGTGTAATACCGCAATCTCATCGGTAGGTAACGATTCCGTACGACACTGAAACTGCGCATATGACGAGTCAGAGAATGAAGTATGGCTGACGTAATCCAATTTGTCACGTCCGAATTCGCAACACAGCAAGGAACTTCGCTCAGTTGCTACGCTGAGTGCTAAATCTCCCGGCACTTACTGTTTACCGTAACCTTTTGAACGTAGACTTTCGGACTGAGACTTCGCTGAGGCACGAGCTTTAAGCTCGAAGCGGTTTCTGGAGTTGTGAAGAATAGTCGCGGTCGACACGGATGCACATAACTTTCATCGGAGAGCACAGGTCAAAACAGAAATTCCGATAACTAGTCATTTGGTCACAATATGTCTACACATGTGCGACAAAATCGACGAACTGAAGTCTGTAACGGCAACTATTTGCATCAGCCGCGTCATGTTTGCAAAAGGCGATTGCCTGTAGTTTGCTTCATTTTAGACAATATAAAATAACTACAATAGTATGATCGAAGCTGCGAAGTAGTGCACGATTGCTGATAGAAAACATCGTTAACAATTGCCGCGTTCAGGGTTACATCCAGTCTGCTGGGAGGTGACAGTATTCTGTGAGCAGAGCACTACAAGGAATGTGTGTCAAATGTATTGAAACCACCAGCAAATACACATAGAGAAGGATTGATGTCTTCATTGACAGCAGACATAAGATCGTCGCAAAAATTGCTTGCTCATGCGTTGAGACAGCTAAGGGATAGTGAACTGTTAGACAGTAAAATTGAGAAGCAACCACAGATATTTTGGCTTACACTTTAGGACGAAACAATCGGTGGTTCGTGGAGAGTCGAAAGGCGCACTATGTTTACTGGGACTTTAGGAGTCGAACAATAGTTTGCGTACCTCTAATTATGCGGAAAAGGGGGATAAAAACCGCATCTGCTAGGTTATTGATCGCCCACTTGACTCCTTCAGTAGGCTCCTCAACAGATCTATCAAAGACAAGCGCGTCTAGTGAACTTGCAGCTGAACATACTAGCTTATTCGAATCCGTGAGCGAACGCCGAAACTAACATGGAATTCTCCCTTACAGCTGTAGCCAGGAGCTGCATCAACATTTGGTAACCTAATCTCGCAATAAACGCAGTCAAAATTGTCGTCAGCGTTCAAAGATGAAAGCCGAGTGAACATCTGATAAACAAACGCTGTACCGGAGTTCTGGGTAGCTGGCAACTGCTCAGGCTGCTCGTGCGAGTTAGCAGTAGAAAGTGTAGTGTTGATCCCCTAATCCATTTGGGTTAATCTGGATAGATTGGAGCATGACAGTCAGTGATGGAATTACCCGTGAGTTCTTAACACTTTCGATGAAAAAAATAGCACGCAATGGAACATGGTAAGTTTTGCAAGATATTGCTAGGTTGCAACCATGAAGCAAGTTGTTTTCTCAGCAGGAGAGTATCAGCTCAAGTCTCTTCGGCTTTCGTCAACCAAACTATCGCGTAGGAACACATTGATTGATCTAACCAAAAAACTGGAAAGATGGATAAAAATGAACCAACGCCCAGGCACTAGTACCTAATGCGATGTCTTCTAATACAGACCAAAAGGGTAAATAAGGTGGAGCTCGAGCTAAAGAGTCTGCGTTGTGTTGGACGGGATGAATGAGGCGATACTATTGAGTAAGCATATTTTGGAGGTAAAATTCATCTTACGCATCTAACGCCTAGACTATGGGTCAGCGTATAGCAACATTAGGTATGGAATATCAGAGGGACTGCGACGACGGACTATCAAGTGAGGTTCCAGACCCGAACACGCCCTAAACGAGCGCGGACATAATGTGAAGAAATGCAGAGATGTAGCAGAAGTAAAGGCCATAGGTTGTGTTGACGAAGTAACAACAGCAGTCCCTGTTGTTGAAGGTGGCCTTCTGGTAGTGGCTTCCGGAAACTCAACGGTGTTGAGGGGAGAAGTGATGGAAACAGGCGGGGGATGGACTTGTTAACGATGTAGTTAAATTATGGCGTTTGGGTGATAGTGTAGATTGTGGTGTGGGTGTGCGGTTCAATGAGCTGGGATGAGAAGTCGTAATGGGTTGTAGCGATACCAGCTGATTCCTTATCTTGCTAGTGCAAGGCGGGGGACGATGGAAAACAGGCAGAGACTTGCACCGTAAGTCGTTTAGATACTCCTATCAGCAGTTAGGGTAAGGGTTCTGTGACATCGGGCGCGGCGTCGACAGTAGCAGAGGACGTCAATGAAGCGAGTCTTGGGGAGACAGCCATCGGGCACCTAGCGTGGGGGGTCGGTGCAATTGCAAATGCTGCAGCGCTTTCCTTCTTGCTTGGACCAACATATTCGTGAATCGTGAATGAAGCAAACACAATAAATCCTTGAGTAATTGCACTGTAGGAGTCATCCTGTCACTGTGTGCATCAGAGACCGATCTTCTCCAAAGACAAATAGACACCAGGTCAGTGTTTCTCAAAGTGCGGTCCACGTACTACTTTCCGATTTCCGATTTGTTATAATTCCGTTAAAAGAATTTCTGGACATGCTCATTTCATTTTATAGGTTGATGACCAAATATGTTAAATCATATCTGACGGTCTACATTAGCCTTGTGCAAGGTCCATGTAAAACCCACCACTTCCAAGAAGGAAACCGGTTATGGCAGGGACCTAAAACGTGAGTGAACGAAGCTGTCAAATTTCAGAAATGTATAGTGTGAATCTCACCGTGATGTGATAGTTAGCGGATGGATAGGTCATTCTAACTTCGTGCAAGCTCACATAACCCAGGCTTTATCCCACAGGGGAGGTGAAAATTAAATCATGTTTTATGACGAATTCTGTGGGCATTTCGAATGTTGCTATCCCCTGAAATCGGCAAACCGTAAATAGAGACCCATTGGTGCGGCCGCACCGACAGAAGCTCAGGAGGAAACCGTGAATATTTCGATGTTTTACTGGTTTTATTTGAAGCGCAGCTATCTCTGCGACGTTAGGAAAGGTGTATGATTTTTGCTTTATATTATACTCGATTCAAAGTGCAAGTTATTATAGTAACCAAATTCGAAGTGTGTTCTGGCCCTTTGCTTTGAATTATTTACTTCAATTTCAGCGTTTGGACATTGATAGCAAAATGGACCATTGGTTGCAAACTGGAAACTGCTTTATGCATCACAGAAATATTCATGGTGGTATACAGATGTGGTAATAGTGGGGCCATATAATGTGCCTTCTGAGGATGTAGCAAATGAGATGTTCGTTACACCTGCACTGTCTGATGCGATGCTACATAAATATGTGACAAGCGAAACGTCTGTACCATTAGCTAAGAGGCATACATACTACGACGTCTACCTTTGTTTTGGATGCATGGAGTGTGTTTCGTGCAACTTAGTTTTTTCGGCGGCATTTTGGAAAAGTGCATGCGGACTGTAAAGAAAGAAAAAAGGAGTACGTTGGGTTCAAATGAGATGAACTGTTGAACACCCAAGAATACGTGCTTCACGCGTCGTAGACTGTAAATGGAAAGGCTAATGAAGCGTCTTACAGAGTTTTCGGATCGCACTAACAGGAGAATCTCACATAATAGCCGCGAAGCTTATCAAGCCATGTGTAGTCCAAATGGCTAGGTAGATGCTGGATGAAAAGCGAGCAAAACAACTGTCCATAATGCCGCTATCAAATGATACTATATCGTGAACAATTAAGACAATGACAACTGCTGTTAAGGTTAACTTCGCACATCAGTCCTAGTCATTTCGCTATTTAAATGTATGAGTCTACAGATGTAGCAGGACTTGCCGTGCTGACTGTGCACGTAAGATAGCAACAGCAACTATCTCTGGAAGAAGATATGCTTTTGTGCGAACCTCTACCAAAAAATACTAGTGGCGCTGAGATGTTAAGTATCGTGAATAATTTTTGCACGAAAATAACATATCATGGGACAACTGCCTCGATATTTACAATGACGTTGCCAAAGCAATGACAAGAACGGTAGCTGATGCTGTGACAATAATCAAGATCGGTGCAAAAACGTCGCTAAAAGCCAATGTATTCAGCATCGACGAACATCGCCGCAAGGACGATACCACGCAATCTCAAAGCAGTGGAACGGACTACACCAGGTAATGAGAGTTATGTGGCGTGTCATGAAGGTCATTTTAAGCGATAATGTAGGGGTAAAGATGATGCGAATGGGAAGGGCATTCCACACACGGGACACTCGGAGGGAGAAAACGTTACGTTGGGCAATCCAGTCGATTGCAGTGAGTGGCCGGTTTGAGCTACTGGCCTCTCAGGTTGGGATTTTGGCTCAGCTGCAACAAATTGCGACATGGGCGAGTTGGGTTCGTCTGTAGTAAACCATGATAAGG
This sequence comes from Dicrocoelium dendriticum, assembly GCA_944474145.2. Lineage (NCBI taxonomy): Eukaryota > Metazoa > Platyhelminthes > Trematoda > Plagiorchiida > Dicrocoeliidae > Dicrocoelium > Dicrocoelium dendriticum. The sequence continues at coordinate 14,633,056 of OX104063.1, read as the reverse complement.
TCTCCTCATCGATGTTGATATTCAGCACTGTACAATCTCAGGGACTGCAGTCTGCGCCGGTAGGAGAGTTGAAAATTCCTCTAACGAATTTGCTTACTCTATATTGTGAAGCTCCAAGTGCATCGACGTCGCGCTTGCGCCAGGGTCACCAAGCCTGTATCGGATATTCCACGTGGGGTCTCACATAGGCGTTTAGCATTTGCCGAAAGATTGATGGCTCGAAATTTCCAAAAGTCCTCTGTAAGACTCCAATATGTTGACGGGCTATTTTCGATGCTTTTTCTGCCTGTCTCGAGCAGCCAGGATGGTCCTGCACAATTACCCCGAGGTCGCTTTCTTGAAAAGCGCTTTGCAACTGCTGGTCCCCAAGTCGATGTTTATAGATAAGCTGATGGCGTATGCTTACGAGTTTGCAGTCCACCACGCTGAACTGGAGCAGGTTATCTAATGACCACCTATAAGCCCTGTCAAGGTCACTCTGTAATACTATATGATCATCCGCTATCTTGATGTCATGCCAGATTGTGACATTATCTGAAAATATTAAGCAATCAGAGTACAATACTCTTGTAAGATCGTTAACACATATAAGGAATAAACGTGGTCCCAGTACTTACCTTTGAGGCACGCCATACTGGACATCAATGGGTCAAAAATGGAGCAGAGGACGCTTACATAAAGCTGACATTGAATGAGGAAGTTGCCGATTCATCCGAGTATAGCGTGACTGATTCTATAGCTTCGAAGCACGTGAAGGAGAATGCGGTGGTCTAAACGACCGAAAGACTTAGAGATGCTCAGGTAGATGACGTTGACTTCCACTCTAGGATCAACTGATTCTGTTCAGCTTACTCGGACTAGAAGCGTTGTGGTGTAAGACCAATTTTGGCGGAATCCGTGCTGCTGTGACACGAGGATATTGTTGATCTCAAGATATCCCGTGAGCGTCGCTGCGATTATACCTTCCATTACTTTGGATAACACTGACAGACAGTAGGATGAGGGCTTCGAACGATTAGTACTTTTGTAACAAGGAGTGACTAGTCCATGCTTCCACATTGTGGGAATCTGCATTTCATCAAGACAACGTTGGAAGAACCGAGCTAATGACTTGGCAAGGTTCATAGCAGTTGCCTACAATTCCTTGGGTTTGATGTCGTCCACGCCAGGTGAACTATGCACGCGCACGAACGTTAGCATTTTCATCACATTGGATGTCGTTTACTGTATGTGGTTTAACCCCGGTGGTAATGGGAGCTGTGTCAAAAGCGGCTGAAATGATGATTCACTCTGGAAAGTGTGGATGAAGTGTTGGCCAAGCAAGTTGGCTACATCTTTTGTACTGTGCTCCAGACCATCTGTTGCACCTAAAACTGGGATCCCCCATTGCAACCTCCGGAGCTTGTTGATGTGGCTATACAGCAATTTTGGCTTTGTACTAGATTTCACCGGTAAATTCTGTTGGTGCTGTAGTTTGTGTTCGCGGATCAAGTTGCTGCAGTGGTTTCGTTGAGTTGTATAGGCATCGCATGCATTTTCTAGGACGGCTCATCAGAAATGAGTTCACATGCTTCGGGCGAAAGACTTTGCCTTCTGACGCAATTGCCACTAACTCAGTGCATTGAGAGACAAACACCATCCAAGAGACATCAGACGGCTGCTCGACTAGAAAGGAACAGTCGGTTTCTTGTGCGTTTGGACAAAATATTGTAAGGTGTAACGACATAGGTTTCCATGTTTTTCCCACCGACGTACTGCGAGTAACGGATGTAACGAAAGAGCAACATCGCCTGATCGCTACGGCCAAGTGGTGCATCTATGGTCACGGAGTCGCCCAGTAGTTCTTCAATGGAGAGCACACGGTGCAAAACAGAGGGTGTCACCCGTTCGAAATCGCATGGGAGCGGTGACATGATTAAACAGAGGTACATCCGCAATCACCTCAATAATCTCAGCCTTGAATTGTTTGCCGTGCGATGCTGGGACTTCGATTGTGCGTGCGTGCCTGTGTGCTAGCACCAGGACTCGCTTCATTGCAGAAGCTAGGAACTGCTCCATTTCCAAGGTGGCTATTTGAGGGCGATAAACATTTACTAGCAAATACACACCACCACGTCTTAGTTGCATACGACATCAAAGAGCATCGAAGAGTTGCGTCTCTAGGTCCTCAATGAGAGCAACATGTAAGTCGGACCGATTATACAGGAGCAAGCCGCCCCTACTGTTTGGTTGGTCGTTTCGATTGGAAGTCATGCCGGATAGCGTAATCTCAGTATCGGTGATCTCCGTGTCCAGCCTTGTTTCTGTGACCACAACTATATCCCAAGGCGGGAAGACCTGACGAACATGAAGTTCGGTTAGGTTTGTGAGGAGAAATTGTGCATTGGTATGCAGGCAGGTGAGTGCATCTGTGGTTAGAAACGTGTTAACAAGTAATGAGGGTCTATGTCGACCCTTGCGGATTCGGCTGCCGTTCATTCTTTCAAGGACCGATAGCGCAGGCCCTAGGACCAGTTCTGGTTGTTCTTCGTAACATCAATGGTGTGACTATCCTGTCCTTCTTCAGCTGTCGGCGTGTTTTTGCATTATCTCCGTTCTGAGCTACATGGTGACGGAACTGTATTTGTAATTTGCATGCTCCGTGTTAGCTTGCCTATCTGTGACCCGGTGCCTATTGCCTTTATACCTAATTCGGATAGCAGCATTTTACGCTTTTTGTGCCACATTTTGATTACTTTCTGTCATCAGTTCTGAGTGCAACGATGCCACACCGTTTGTATCTAAGTGATAGAGGTAACTTTGATATCGAATTAATGATACCGTCTTCGAGTGAGAGCGCTTCACGAATAAAACGCCATTCCTCCCAGTCATGCGCTTTGGGATCTAGCTCGTGTAATGTCTGGAGCTCCGGGCCACCGTAAACAAGGATGGATTTTGCGTTTTGTTGTTTACGCAAATCATCCGGATTTTGTTTGGATTTCTGGCTTTCACTCCAAGGAACATCTGGAGAATTTCGAACGGTGCATCTGGTGGTACGGAGGCGAGTGGCTGAGAAGAGAACTGCTTTGCATCATTGCCTGACTGAAGTGTTGCCTGGAGTAACCGCGGTTCATCATAATTCCCGGAGTTTGTGTGACGGACTAAGCGCATCATATTGACTGGCTTAGGTTGAACCCATATTAGTTGGCACGGGGAGTCCCACTGTTTCATGTAGTCTAGTTGCTTAAATGTTACTGAGTTCGCCCCGTATTCAGTCACAGTAGAGCATTTAACAGTCAACAAATTATGACACTGTTTCATGTTCTCATTTTTGTAGGGACCAGTGGCTGCTTTGTTCGGTTGGACAACTGATGGGGTCTTGAGTCCCTTGGTGGCATTGGCAATATTAAATAGTTTGGCAGCGGATGGGGTTACAATGGGAGGTGCCTCTGTCACATGTATAGCAACAAGGGACTCGTACGTTCTCTGACCTTTAAAAGTGTTCGATATAACGAGTGGTTCTGGTAAAGAATGTGTGGTGAACGCATCTTTATGAGCAGCCACTAGTGTCAGGGCGGATTACTCTGGATCGTCACTTATTTTCGGCCTAGTTATACTGTTCTGAATTGGAGCTTCATGTTGAGCATCGAATTCAAAGCAGTATTTTTTCTGGTTCCTATGGGACAGCTTACAGAGCTGTTGCTTACTCTACAATCTTCTTCAGCCCATCATACTTCTTTGCCAACACAGTTATACATCCGACGAGTAGAATATGCGTACACTCAGTGCAGAACAAGATGGAGTCAATCGTAGTATTAAGTATTTTCCTCTGACTGCAAATAAGGCGACGACATCAAGGATGAAAAATGTTTCGGAAATGTGCTCATTCTATTCCAAATCATACAAGTTTGACACAGCTGTCTGTGCCACAACTAACGTTCATTTCGGAAGCTTTAAACTTAGCTTTCCGTGGGCAAGCAGTACGTGCCATTGTAAGTGTCAATTCTGCGGATGGGTTCGTTGCAAAGTCTACGCGAGTAGGCTGAATCCAAACGCTGTCCGTCAAGCTGGTGGTCGGATTAACACAGGTTAGATTACGGTTTCACACAGGTTAGATTGCTGTAGAACAAATCCAAGATGGCGGACACAGACGGCAGTTGGACCAATCAATGAGATCTCCGAAACTAGCGAGATCCTATCCACCAAGTAGGCACAGACTAGAAAATATTCCAAAAGCAATATGTTGGTGCACAATTCACATAGAAAAGCATGTATAACACAGTAATTCCGAAGTAAACTTAGAATTTATTACGGTAATTCAAAAATGTCAGCAGGCAGTTTACAATGGGATTGATGAAAATAGGTTCATCCAGGCTAAGTCTAACGGAATAATTCCATCGACACCGGGTGGCGCTGCATGCACAAAACGAAGAAAGGAAAGCATTTCTTTAGTGGACCCTAACCATACCAACAACAGATTAGGATCTCACAGTGTACAGGTGTTCGCGGGTAGCTGGTACAGGAGGCTGAGAAATAACATTCAACCAGAAGGCAGTAAATCTCGGAACCTTTTCCTCCTCCATCTTTGGCAGCTTACCATCTTCCAGTTAAAACATTGGCAGCGACATTATGTCAACGAAAGTGATGTAAACGCTGAACATGTTCGAATTGCAATCAGCCAGGTTGACGGTTATTCGATGTGACTAGGTGTAGAACAACGTTTGGTGGGCCTCCAAGTATGTAGAGAAAGAGTATACAAACCGAAACTACATTGATGATCATTTTCCTTGACCCCACTTTAGCATGCGCGTCAACATAAACAGGGAAGATGAGGCAACAGCGTCTAGTAGGCTTGCAGATGAGCGCAAAAGCTTATTCGAATCGGTAAGCAAACGCCGAAAAATTAGATACTCCTCACTTGTGTATGTATCAAAAGCAGCATCAACGTTTGGCAAAATAATCTCACAATACACACCGTCAGCAGCGTCGTCATGTTTCGAAGATGAAAGCCGAGTGAACATCTGGTAATGAAACGCTGAAACGGAGCTCTGGGTAGCTGGCAACTGCTCAGACTGCTCGTGGGAGTTAACAGTAAAAAGTGTAGTGTTGATCCCCTCATCCGTATGTGTAAGTCTGGAGAGCCTGGAGAATGACGGAATCTGTGATGGCGTAACCCGTGAACGCCACACTCGGCCGATGGAAGTAACATTGCACGCATTGGGACATGGCGATTGTTGCAGGATATAACCCACTTGCAGTCGTGAAGCAAGTTGTTTTTTCAATAGCATAGCATCAGCTAAAGTGTCTTCGGCTTTCATCAACCAAACTATCACGTAGGAACATATTGATTGATCTCACGTAATAGATTCTGAAAAGATGGATCAAAATGAACCAATGCCCTTGCACTAATAAATAATGCTATGCCTTCTAACATGAACCAAATGAGTGAATAACGTAGGAGTCGAGCCAAACAAGTTGTTGTGCTGGATGAGATGTGTGAAGCGACAATGTTGAGTAAGCATACTCTTGGAAGGAAAAGTCATCCGACACTTCTGACGCTTAGACTATGGGTCAGCGTATATGAACATCGTGTACAGAATAGCAGAGGGACTACGACGATGGACTACCAAGTGACGTTCCAGACCCGAACACGCCCTAAACGAGCGCGGACATAATGTGAAGAAATGCAGAGATGTATTCGAAGTAAAGGCCATAGGTTGTGTTGACGAAGTAACAACAGCAGTCCCTGTTGTTGAAAATGGCCTTCTGGTAGTGGCTTCCGGAAACTCAACGGTGTTGAGGGGAGAAGTGATGGAAACAGGCGGGAGATGGACTTGTTAACGATGTAGTCAAAGTATGGCGTTTGGGTGGTAGTGTAGATTGTGGTGTGGGTGTGCGGTTCAATAAGCTGGGATGAGAAGTCGTAATGGGTTGTAGCGATACCAGCTGATTCCTTATCTTGCTAGTGCAAGGCGGGGGACGACGGAAAACAGGCAGAGACTTGCATCGTAAGTCATTTATATGCTCCTATCAGCAGTTAGGATAAGGGGGGTCAGTTAGATCGGCCGCGGCGTCGAGAGTAGCAGAGGACGTAAATGAAGCGAGTCTTGGGGAGACAGCCATCGGGCACCTAGCGTGGGGGGTCGGTGCAATTGCAAATGCTGCAGCGCTTTCCTTCTTTCTTGGACCATAATAGTCATGAATCCTGAATGAACGGACACAATAAATCCTGGATTACTTGCACTGTGGGTATCATCTTGTCACTATGTACACCAGACACCGATCTTCTCCAAAGACCAGTAGACACAAGGTCAGTGTTTCTCAAAGTGCGGTCCGCGTACTATTTTCAGGTGGCCCACGGGATTTCCGAAATATTATAATTCCGCTAAAAACTTTTATGGACTTGATCATTTTATTTTATAGCTTGATGACCGATCTGCTGTGCATTTTTTTAAATCATATCTGACCATATACATTAGTTTCGTGTATGTCCCCTGTAAAACAGTCCATCCCCGGTTTTGATAAAACCATAATATGTGAGAACGAAACTGTCATATGCCAGAAAGCTTGAGTGGTTAGCTCACTTTGATACGATGGGTAGATGCTGGATGGGTCATACTTCTTCCAGGCTAGCTCACATAGCCCAGGCTTTCTCCTCCGAATGAGACTAAAATTAAGTGGCTATTTCGAATGTTGTTCTCATGCGAAAGCGGCAAACCGGTAAGTGAGGTCCATTGGTGTGATCCTACCCAAGGAAGCCCAGAAGGAAACTGCGCATATGTCGGTGTTTTACTAGTGTGCTCATTTGAAGAGAAAATAAATCTGGGATGTTACAAAATGTGGCTGTTTATTTCTTTATCTTATGCTTCATTCAAAGTCCAAATTATCCTAATAGTCAAATTCGAGGTGTATTCTGGACTCTTGTGTTGAATTATTTATTTCCGTTTCAGCGTTTGGACATACGACATCAACATGGACCATTGGCTGAAGACTGGACCAATTCTAAATGTGCCTCAGATATATTCAACGTCGAACTGAGATGTAGTACTGGTTGGGTCATATTAAGTGCCTTCTGCGAATGTAGACAATGTGACGTTCGTTGTAACTGTACTGGGTGATGCGATGTTACGTAAAGGTGTGCCAACCGAAGCGTCTGTATCATTAGGTAAGAGGCGTAAATAAAACGGCGTCTACCTTTGTTTTGGATGCAATAAGTCCATCAGTTGCTCTTGATGTGTTTCGTGTAAAATAGTTCTTGCGGTGGCATTTTGCAAAAATGCAAGCGGACTGTAAAGAAAGGCAAAAGGAGTCCTTTGGGCTCAAATGAGATGAACTGTTGAACAGCCAAGAATACGTGCTTCACGCATCGCAGACTGTAAACGGAAAAGCTACTGAAGCATCTTACATAGTTAGCTCTTGTATTGCGTTGACAGGAGAAACTCACACAACAGCCAAGAAACTTAACAACCCATGTGCAGTCGAAACGGCTAGGTGCATGCCGGATGAAAAACCAGCGAAACGACTGTCTGTAATTCCACTATCAAACGATCCATTATCCTGAAGAATTAAGATACTTGCAACTGCTGTTAATGGGGAATTAACCGCAAGCATCAGGCATACTCACTTCGCTCTTCAAATGGATGAGTCGACAGATGTAGCAGGACTTACTGTACTGACTTTACTTGCAAGATAACGACACCAACTATCCCTGGAAGAATACATGATTTTATGCGGACCTCTACCGAAGAACACTGGGGGCAGTGAAATGTCCAACGTCGCGAATGATTTTATGCGTAAAAATAACATTCCATGGAAAACTGTAGCGGAATTTGCACTTATAGTGCTAAAGCAATTACAGTATAGGTTACTGGTGTTGTGACAATAATTAAACCCGTTGCAACGACTTGCAGCAGAAGTCACTGTATTCTTCATCAACAAGATTGTACCGTAAGAAAAATACAACGCAATATCAAAATAGTCCCCGATGTGGCGATGAAAATAAATAATTTCAGTAAATTTCTGCTTCTGTTAAATGGGCCATGCAAGATTTTCTGTGACGACATGGGAAGTGTCCACACATCATTACTGATCCACACTGCATTACTAAGCTTCTCCCGTGTTTGTTTGAATAAAATAAATGTTTTTCGCTTTCTTCATAGGTCGCCGTTTTGAGTTGCAGTTCCGGATGGCTGACAGAAAGTGGTTAGCAAGACTTCTATTTTCGCATAATAATCAATGACGTAAATCTAGCAATGCAAGCAAAATCGGAGAACATATGCAATGTAACTGATAAAATTCCTGAGTTCATTCTAGTTAGTAATTTTGGCGATTTTCTTTCGCAGTGGTTTAACAGCTTTCCGGCATTCGCCGACACTTTATTTGAAGAAGATTGACGGAGAAATCTCAGGCGATCTATCTAATGAAATTGTGCAGTATTTAGTAACTCCGGTAGAAGCCTTGTCGCAGTATTTCCCAAACGAAGATGAGGAAAAATGGAATCTTCCTAGGCCAAGAACCAATGTACTTGTATGGAAAGACCTTCTTTCACATATCTTCAGTAAGAGAAATTCATCGACATGATATCAGATTTTTCCCTTCAGGAAGCCGTTCACAAATTGTCGCTGTCTCATTTATGGTGTAACACGAAGGGCAAGTGCCATATCATAGCGCGGACAGTTGTCGCAGTACTTCTCCCATTTGCCACAACTTATCTGTGTGAAAGTGCATGTTCGCGTTAGACCTATACAAAAACAGGTACCGCAATAAGCTTGAAACTGAACCGGATATGAGGTTACAGCTTTCATAAATAACAACAAAGAGCAAACAAGTCACTGCCGCATGTCAGAAACAATTTTATCCCATACATTATGCTTTAATGCAATCGAGAAACCCTTTGCTATATATGTTGCGGCCCGGGAACTATGAGAGGGTCACCTATTCCACTTGGTGAGTGCGCCGACGGTATTGTGTCTGCACCCATTCAGTTTGAAAATAACGATCTCAAACTGGGTAGCAGCTCACATCCGAAACTTCGCATGATGTCGAAAGGGATATACAGCATGTCATTTAAGCTATACTGCAGCAGATGTGGCAGATGCACTCTCATCGTAAACTTTTCGAGAGGACGACATGGATGAGGTTGCAAGATTGGACATGAAGATATTCAATATGAGTCAGAGGTGAGATACTGCGACAATCAAAAGTTATCAATTTCGGCTGACAAGGTCAGACAGTAAGAGAACGGACAAAGGAGGAGCACAAACCAACGAGTTAAGGAAATCGGCAAGAGAATAATGAATGATGGAACACCACTAGTCCACATAGACGCTGTGAAAAGCGAGAATTAAAAGACGCAACAAGTTGCGATAACTGTCAGTACAAGCAAACACGATACTTTATCTGGAAGCCACGAAACTAAGCCAAATATGGGGGTTATGAGTAGAATAAACTATCCGGAGTAGGTGGAATCCATGGCTAAAGGAGTCAAAAGTGTAAAATGCGTTAACTACTTACAAGTAGACAGAGAATATTAGAAACGTACGTATCACGGGTGAATGAAATACCTGTGGTAGCTGTGATACCTGATTCCGTCAGCGAAGCTAGCGACAGTGAAAGTAGGTATGAAGTGGAGAAGCAGTTTATCACATGAATATAGGAACGGTTGAAATTAGTCGAAAGAAATGGCTTACAACCAGGAACGAGCAGTAATCAAGAGTGAGACACGGTTGGAACCAGGGACACAACGCATTTACGTAGGTGGGACGAGGTTTCCCAGAGAGTTATGAAATAACGAATCCAGAAGACTCGAGACCAAGGAGGGCTTGCCAACCAAACCAAAATGCCACACAAAAACAAGGAATGAAATTAAACCGAATATCCATGGAAGTACAAATTTTCAAGTGAGGATCTGCACACTATCCGAGTTAGCATAAATTACAACATCAAAGCAAGCTTAGCTTTTCAAAGATCTAGTGGAGTTATAAGCCACAAAACGCATTATTGATAGGGGGAACAAAAATAGATCAAACTTTTAATGTGTAAAACAAATGGTCCCGAGATATGGAGAAAGAGAAAGCCAATAACAAACTAAAGAAAGAGAGAACAAAAATGTGGTCTGGGCTCACCATCAACACATACTAAATTTACCCATCTTGCACAAGAAGCACATTAATTGCCGCCTATATTTCATCACAGTTGAGATCAAAATGCACAAAACCAGATGAGTTCATGAAGTATCCAACCATGTAAGGGGCTCAGTCCGCAATTGCTAAACGACGGTGAAATTTTGTAAACAATAAAAACCGTCGTCAGGCCGAACGACCGACCACCATAAAACCGGCATCACGCGGCCATCCCTGCTGATGCAGTTGCCAAAGGAGATTGATTAACTACCTCGAGTTTATCGCTATCAAATGTCGGGGGATCCTCAACTGGACGGTGGTCCTGCAGCAATACTCAGCTTTGAAAGTGCAAAGCACATAGTAAGCGATGGGACCACTCCAGAGAAAGTATCCAACATTGACTTGATTAGCTCAATATGAATAAAAAGTATGACGATATGATACGCATAAGCAAAAGCAAGTAGCTTTTTGCCAGGTAGCCCCTCAACGCCTGCATCGTGAGGTTCCTCAAGGAAACACTCCATGATGGAGTCCAAGACGAATTTGAGCAAAAATGGGGAAATTTGATGATCCTAACGAACGCGACTTTGGTCGGAAGACTTCCAACAAGTCCCCGTGGACCATGATGCCATCTCTGGTGTTCGAGTCCAGGGCACGATTAGTGTTCAGATATTTCATGGTTATACCTTTTTGATCAAGTGTTTCCACCAGATTGGGTATATCAGCTAAGCCGAACGCAATTGAAGACGAGGAAAGTAGCTGTTGTCGGCTTGTGGTACGTGAGGCACTGCTCTAGAGCGTGCTTCTGCGTAACTTTGTGGTTTACACAACCCTTTCTTGGGCAGAATGCTGCTTGTTCTTCTCTAATCCGGGTTTCTCGTTCCGCAGTGTGGAGACGGACGAGAATTAAGGCTAATAACCTGGTCACCAACGGTGTTAGGCTAACACCACTGTGGTGAACACAGTCAGTGCGGCTGCCATCCTTGTATAATCGCACTATAATCGAGTAACTACAGCTAGATGAGTTGACTTCCCCCTTAAGGACCTGTTCAACCAGAGAAGTCAGTGCTTTGTAGAAGATTTCGCCGCTATCTTTAATAGTTCTGGTGCGAGGGAATCCGGACCAGCAGCTGGAAAAGCGTTGGAAGGCTATGATCGCATTTCGGACCTCAGTCTCCGGTGTAGCCACTAAACAAACCGGCCTTGGCTCAGCTTACACCATCTGAGAAGGAATAGGCGCAGGAAAGTGACCGACTAAACTACTCTCGAAAATGGTCCGCTCAAAGTGCCATATCGGCGCTCCCTATTGTGAATCATGGCACCCGCACCGTCACTGATTTTCTCGCTGACACCTGGTTACCTGGTACCAGTGGTGCAGATCACTTGGAAGAGCTTGCGATACTTGCCTACTGTTCCTGCTCCTCCATTTCTTGAGCCACATTGGTCCACTTGGCCGCTTTATCAGCACTCATGCTCCACTTACTTCGTGCCCAATAGTCCGTCTGGTTACACTGTGCTCAGAGCCAGCCAAGAGTTTTCTGCCGGCTTCCAACAAGTGCATTGACCTATTGGAAATCCAGTGACTGGTACGGTGACGATCGATGGTGCCGCAGGTAGTGACTCCTGCATCGTGCATGCTGGCCGAGATGCCATTCCACTGAAGCTCATTGTCATTAGAACAATGCGGCGAAGGTTCGGCACACAATACGTGGTAGGCTTGCCTGACAGAGGGCTGAGATAATTTCTCGGTTGCCAATCAAGGGAAGCGTTTGGTACGCTTCCCGGTAAAGTACACGGGGAAGCGACAGCGGTCCGAAGTATGATCAGTGCCGACTAAGGCATTCCAGGACGAACGACAATGCAGGATGGAACCACGCCACCTGTGACTGATGGCAATGTGATCTATTTGGGTTCATCGCTGACTGGCTACAGGCACTTGGGCGCCTAATGCGTCTAAAAGTAAAGCGAATAAGAAAGAGCTGACACTCTGCACACAAATGCAACAGATGCTCTACAGTCTCCGTACGGTGGGCGTTATATCCATAAGTACACCTAGCTGAGCTTCTGAAGAACTAAAACGGCCTGATTGCGCATTCATGTGCACTGCAACAACTACGATATCTGAACAGTCATTTCGTGCAAGTTCCTCAGTCACAATTTATGCAGAAATCATAAATGTACAAAAAACACGGTCATATGTGATCGATAGTTAGCCAATCGTTCACCAGTCGTCACGCCTCACACTACCACGATAAGTTAAGATGCACAGTCAACTGTTTCTGCACACAAAGCAGCGGCTGCTCTCGGTCAATGACGATGGCTTCCAATAGCCTGAGGATTTGGGATTGCTGATTGCGCATCAGGAAGGTGAATGACGCATCGGGGTTAACTCGGTGACGGGTGCTCAGCAAGTGCCTCGTGATTGCCGACGCAGCCCGGTTTCTCAATTCACCCGTTTCCTCCGTCGCCGAACCCATCAGGCTGCATAACCATTTAAGAATGTGTTTATTGATCCTGATGCCTAACCTTCGGTTACTGCGCCCGATACAGCTGTGTTCGCAGCTACAGGTGAACTTGTATAAGCAATGGGACATGCACTGCCGCGTTATCGGTGCCTTGAGGGAACACATCAGCAGTGGTTTTATTGCCATGAGCAACCGTAGTTCAGCTGCTTTGTACGCCCTTTGCAACGAATCATTAATGCGTTTCGCGGTGATTTTCATCATACGATCATTTTTGAATGGCAGTTCGATGGAGATCTGCTTCTTTTGAACTTATGTAACACGATCTCGCTTGTTCATGTCGCTATTGTGTCCAGACGCTGTTTCATCGAGCTCACATGATTTATGCTCCGGACACATTAGAATCAGAGAAAGTTTTCCTGTTCGAGACACTACAACCAAATGGGTATCTGATGCAGTTTATAAAACGCATTAGTGACATGCCCAAGCGAGATCGTGTTACATAAGTTCAAAAGAAGCAGATCTCCATCGAACTACCATTCAAAATGGATTTTATCATGAAACGCACCGCGAAACGCATTAATGCTTCAGTGCAAAGGGCGTACAATGCACCTGAACTACGGTTGCTCACGTCAACAAATCCACTGCTGATGTGCTCCCTCAAGACACCGATAACGCGGCAGTGCGTCCCATTGCTTATACAAGTTCACCTGTAGCTGCGAACACAGCTGTATCGGGCGCAGTAACCGAAGGTTAGGCATCAGGATCAATAAACGCATTCCTAAGTGGCTATGCAGCCGGATGGGTTCGGCGACAGAGGAAACGGGTGAATTGAGAAACCGGGCTGCGTCGGCAATCACGAGGCACTTGCTGAGCACCCGCCACCGAGTTAACCCCATGCGTCATTCACCTCCCTGATGCGCAATCAGCAATCCCAAATCCTCAGCCTATTGGAAGCCATCGTCATTGACCGAGAGCGGCCGTTGCTTTGTGTGCAGAAACAATTGACTGTGCATCTTAACCTATTGTGGTAGTGTGAGGCGTGACGAGTGGTGAATGATTGGCTAACTATTGATCGCATATGACCGTGTTTTTTGTACATTTATGATTTCTGCATAAATTGTGACTGAGGAACTTGCAAGAGATGCCTGAGTCATCTCAAAGTCCACGTCTTCTAATTTGTCTGTTTGGTATTATGAAGAAAATTTCTTGTTTGCAATTTCAGATATCTGAACTTGTGCCACTGTAAAGGAGCGTGTTCAATTGGTAATAGAAACCGTTTTGGCAGCGTCAGAACTGCAGTCCATAGGGACATAAGTGGCAACCATCACTGATGTCATCAAGTAGGCTGTACACAAATGGCTGTTCACCCGAATCCAATGAATCAAATATGACTCGGCCTTAGATCTGAGAGTGGTGTCTCCATCAACTTAACCAATGGTTGTCGCATCAGCTTCTTCAGGTGCGTGTAAGCATTAGCGAAAGAACAAGCCAGGAGTAGCGAACTCAAAACCCCAGTGAAGCTCCTTGAACCTAGTATCGCACACGCAACATACGTTAATACCCAGAGTGTCCAACCTGCGTGCGCTAGCAGCCTGATGAACTAGTTATCTTCGAATGCAATCGTTAGACTCCGCCAGCGAATCGGTACAGCGCAGTGTTATAAGGCGTTGCTGTCCACAGGATGTAAGAATACTGACAATAGTTTTTATAAGGATACCTGGGGTAATATCTGGGGACATCAATCCACGGAGTTGTCCGCTGCCATCATTTCTCCTGCGCTGTGCTTATCAGCTCGATTGAGAACGAAACGTTTGTAGTCGAATTTTTCAGCTCAGCAAAATCCTCAACGATCTACCAGTGTTAATTCATTTGGCAGGATGGGAAGCTGAGAAAAACTGCTTGACTTCGTACAGCAGAGGGGCTTATTCCCACAGATCACTGTGGATACCGGAGCCGACCTGCTTGAGTAGGCATCCGTACAGCGCTAATGCTCTCTGCCTACTAACCTGCAGGTTATTGTTGTGCATAGGGCAGAGTAATCTCCTTCCCCAAATCGAAGTTCTCCCTAGTGCACATCGCTGTATAAACGGTTTGGACTACTTTAAGTCTCCATTGGACTCTACTGTGACTCAAAGGCGAACGTCCCTTTTGACCAAACTTGGGTCAAGTGTCTGAGCTCATCTCCTGAACGAGGAAATGTGCTCTGTTGACCGGCCCTGAAAGTGCAAAACGGCGGTCCATTGTTGTGCCGGTTGTCGGTTATAACATAACTGGATCAACTTTCAGCGAATGTCATGTAACTTTGGACCACTATAGGGATCCTGTAATCCAGTAATCAAAGAGAGCCCCAGGAACTATTGGGTAGACTGAAGTAGGGTTAAGCATGCCTCGGCTTGTGACCTTTAAGGATCTAGCCACGATCCAAGCTCTCAATGCCACATAACAGCCACCTGAAGTAGTCGTCCTAAGTGGCTGGCTAGTTACGTTGACATCGATTAAAAACTTGTCTGAGATATCACTATACACATCACTAAGGTTCGTAAAACTCTTTACAATCCTACCCATCTGTTCACGCAATGAGGTTGAAGCCATCCAATTGACGGCGGGATTTCGAATCAGCCGGCCGGTGATAGAGTGGTGTGCGAGACTGGTGGTGGTCGCACTGCAGCGAAACGCCGTAGCCGTGTACAGCGGACACATTGCACTTTTCGTTTCATTTTCATGGTGACCAGTTCTTTGTCTAAATCCGGGACATGACTACCGTGAATTGGAAGCACCAGCAGGGTTAGCACCAACGCCCACCCCTGACTAAGAAGTACTGATCACAGTAAGTTGGAGAAGCGAAAGAGCAGCACCTCTGTATGCCAGTCAAAACGATAACAAGCTGCCTCCGATTTTAATAAATCACTGTCCAAACCAGTTACGTCACGTTATTCGCATGGATGGAGATCGCCTCCCGCGGTTCATTCTTCTTGTCTTTAACCATCCTCCCTGCATGGTAGTGTTGCCTAAGGTGACCGGTTAAGTACGTAGCGAACAATATACATTAGATGGAAACTGAGTTTTTACAGTTAAATGGTTCAAAATTTTCACACTTGGTCTTCATGGTGCAGTCACATAATAAATGCTGCAGCTCATTCGACCGCCTGTTTCTTTCTATCAGTCCTTTCTCGTGGGGGCTGCATGTTCCCTATAAACCCTTTTGTATGGTCACATTTTTGTTTGCGTTACTAATTTTTCTCCTATTCGTGTAGACTGACCATATATTTTACCAGCACGGCGGTGTAGGTTAACGCGTTTGAATCCACTGCACTCAGTGTCAGCGGAATAACTTCAACCCTGAACTTTTTTAACGGTCATAACTCCCACTGTAGCCATTAGATTCGACTTTTTGGCCAAGACACACTGTGAGGTGTTTGCTGTAGTTTTTCGCTTCGTGCTGGGACATGCGCTTGAGCAAACAAACGAGCTCCGTTGTTCTGAAATGTCAACGGGTATGGGGAGCTTGTTTGTGTTCCGATTTGACAGAACATGCAGTCCGGGTCTGCCAGTGTGGTTACCCGTCACGGCGTCCCGACAGTTGGGTTTGGATAAGAGAGCAGTCCGGTCACAGATGAAAATACGTTCTGCTGGGTTGAGTACTGAAATATCCCTAGGACCATTATGACGATTTGTTCAAGTGATGGCCTTGTCTAGGCTAGTTCATCCTTGCTGTATCGTGCATATTACAGTGTTTAAAAGCTTCACGTACTTATGGTACGTGTCCGCCTTGGGTGACAATGAGCACGGTGTTGTCGATGAACCTTTAACCTACACCCATCATTTAACCTTCATCCGTGGTGCCGAGTCCATTAAACTCAATGACCTCAATACTGTCCACCTTGTTGAGATAAATCTGCGTTCCACAGCATATGCAGTTAACTTGGCGTTAACTTCCCGCTGTGACAAGGTAATGTCGAAAATACGAATAGATCATTTGTTACTTGTAAGTAGTCAGAAAACGTCTAACTGTTTTCCTGACCGCTTGAGCATTTTCACAATAGTCAAAACACTCATTTTGAGTAAAATTCGGAATCCCACTTCATCAGAATAAATGAACTCCACCCCAGCTCAGGCTATCGCCATCTGATGAGTCCAAACCAAGACGAAACCGCGGTCGTGGTGTGCCAGTGTTGGGAGGAGCAACACCCAAATATTTCCATTCCGGATACGGTCCTCGCGATCGGAATGACCGAGGTTTACCTCAAAGTGAACCGAGGTCTCAATAGAGGTTGCGAGTCGCAACCCAACCACACAGCGGATTCCCCAAATTCGATTTTGAGTTCTATTTTCCTTTCATGCGGTGCGCTAATACTGTACTGTTTCTATCACACTACAGTTGACCCAACCTTAGGACTGATAGTAAAACAGCCTAAACCGGTTAGAGGCATTGCGGGCTGTACCGGGCACGTGAGTGAGGCATGAATTCACGAAAGCATTAGGTGGAAAAACGCGGTACTTTTCCCCCAAAATAAAAGCAGACTCGGTTTGCGCCATCCTCGTGAGTTATGCCAATTATCCAGCGAGGCGCTAGGCAGTCTCCCACGTATCCGTTTGTGTAAGGAAACTATGATCAGTAATTTTGTCTCGTACAGGCCCCTGGTTGCTGGTCACGTTAATCTTCAGTAGTTTCTCCTTAATCTGACAAGCCGTAAATTCTGTTATCTTCTGTCGCTTATACTTTGATTCTATTACTAGTAATGGCTAAGCCATCAGTCTGCCCAATTTAGTTGCCCGTAGGTGCAGAGTTGGTAAGACCTTAGTTCACTGGTGTCCAAACTATTTTAGAAGCCCTCAACACCATGAAGTGGTTCACTGGGCGGCGTGTAAACATCTAACAGTCAACCAGTGGCCAACGGAGAACTATTTGAAGCAGCTGACTCCCACTGGCGTAAAGATATTAGCTTCCGTGGCGGGAACGCCGCTGATGAGTAGACGCTGGTGTTCACCATAAGAAGAGGACAATGAAATTGCTCAACTTCACTATCACCAAATATATCACATTATCCACAGCTATTTAGTGCGGTCGGTGTCATATTTGCGACCAATCAAAATACGTCTGTGCCTACAGAAAGGACATGGGTAGTGGTTTTCCACGCGGCACACACAGCTTCACACGACATCTCATGAGAAATAGCGTTAACTCGAAGCATGCAGAATTAGGTCCTGATAGATCCGGATCAGGTTCCCGAGCATCTAAAGTGCACATAACTGATCCAAAAACGAAGAGGGACATGCGTACCAGGGGTACGCATGAAAGCGTCGGGGTCGTAAATCGTTACAGGATACGGCCGA
Source organism: Dicrocoelium dendriticum (assembly GCA_944474145.2). Classification (NCBI taxonomy): domain Eukaryota; kingdom Metazoa; phylum Platyhelminthes; class Trematoda; order Plagiorchiida; family Dicrocoeliidae; genus Dicrocoelium; species Dicrocoelium dendriticum. The sequence continues at coordinate 14,615,157 of OX104063.1, read as the reverse complement.
ATTTGTTTCTTGACCTGATGTGTAGACTTTGTACTCCTTTACGTACAGAAAGTAGCAGTCTCCTACAGTCAGAGTTAGACATAGCGGCAATGGACAGGCAAGCACGTCTCAAGAATTATATCAAACTCAGTCTGTAATGACATTTCGCACAAGTCAATCGCCCAAGCATAGTCCGACTAACTTGCCGTTGTACAATTCGTTGCAAACAGACTCAGTACGCAGTATGTTTACTTTTTCATCGATCTTCACAATTTAGTTGCATAGGTTTCGCCACCTTGCAGAATGAAAATAATAGCAACTTAACGCATATTGCTGCCATGGCGATTATCGTCCTACTAAGAAATAAAAAGCTAATCAAATTAGATACTGTTACACCTTGCCCAAACAACACATCAGCCGATTGCTTTCAAACACTTTTGTACACATGATATTTCCACAGTCCGAAAGTACTAGCCAAGATTTGGGTACTCCGAATATCAGTCGCAAAAAAAGCTGAACGGAAATAAAGATGATTTGAGGTATCCCCTCACTTCCTGTAAAAATCCAGCTGCAAAGCGAAGGTTGCAGTTTCGAAAATCAGAATGAAAGATATCAAGCGGCTCACTCAATCTGCGCAGACAAATATATAACTGTAAGGAAAGAAAAGACAAGGGGAAAAACCGTGGCGCCGTCACCGATAAGAAGCCAAGGCATGACAGGCGAGCCAAACTCACCTGCACTGATTAAGGCGAACAGATAGCCAACCCGGTGAAGCGGCCAATTAACACGAGGGTGACATTACTTGTTTGGCCGTAAGTTGACCCTTCTGGAGTTTTCCACGTGCGCTTTAAATACCATTCACGAACATTTGATTTTGCTTTTATAATGAACGGCGTGGTTGTCCAATACATCCCTGTTCTTCTGCTCGTCCGATCCGGTATCGTCTGACTCTTGGGGGAACAGCAACCTCGAGTTCCGATTGAGAACCAAATGTCGATTCAGACGAGGGACGAGCACTTCAGCTGGCGATTGAACCCTAATCATGATGTTCATATCAGCTGACAAGCTCAAGGCCATGCCGCTGCAGCAACAAGCACAATTGGAGCCATCCCAACTCAGGTGGATCGAAACTCTTACGCGCCAACTGTCAATCCAGACCGGTTCACAGTCTACAACCGTCAAGTCGTCCGCATCAATAGACACCACCACTAACAGCATTACCGAATTTCCGTATGACCCTGATGCTGGTCTCACCTTTGAATCCTGGTTCAGGAGTTATGAAGATGTGTCCCGCGTTGAACTTGGTGACCATGATGACGACTGGAAAGTTCGATTGCTGTTAAGGAAACTTGGAACAGCAGAGCACTCCAGGTATGTCAATTTTACTTTGTGCAAGAACGCTCGAGATTGCACTTTTGATGCGACTGTCAAATGCTTGGGCCAAATATTTGGAGCGCAGTCATCCATCTTCAACAAACGATAGCAATGTCTGGAGATCACCAAGATGGACACAGATGACTACGGCAGTTAAGCTGGCATCGTCAAGCACGAGTGCGAAAATCTTGACAATAAAACCATCACGGCAGAACAGTTCGAATCCCTGCTTTTTATCTGTGGCTCACATTCCCACGGGATGCAGAGATTGGCACCAGACTTCTGAGTAAACTTGAACAAGACCAGTAAATGACTCTACAGACCATCACTACTGAATGCCATAGATTAGCAACTCTCAAGCATGCGACGCTTATGCTGGAGAGGCAACAGTCAATCCCAAGTCTTAATGTATCGAAAACCACTTCTAAGAAACCGCTTCCAAGTGAAACCGATCATGCAAAGCCCAGAGAGAATCCCAAGTCCCCGACTGCCTGTTGGAGATGTGGTGAGTGGCATTTTGTTCCAGTTCATCCATTCCTGCAACACATTTGCCACAAGTGTCATAAACGGGGCCATAAGATAACGCACTGCCAATCCAGACTGCTGTTCAAGCGTGCTGGACATTCGCGACCGAATTCGAATGTTCCCTAAAGATTCAGCAGCTATAATGCGGTTCAAGCGGTCTACTCTGATGTACATATGGTTCGTAGAAAGTAGATCAGAGTTCACCTGAACGGGCAACATGTACGTCTTCATTTGGATAAAGAATCGGACATCACAATTATCTCCCGCAAAACTTGGCAGTATAATGGTGTACCGCCAAACCGCAGAACGACACATGTTGCATTTAATGCTTCAGGCGGTCAACTTAATTTCATTGGTGAGCTGCAGTGTGAAACAGTTTTGACGCTGCTCGGACAAACGGCATCGTGTACATTACGGAGCCACCACATTTGAATCTGCTTGGACTTGATCGAATCCAGAATTTCCACCTGTTCAAGCTTCCCCTGAGTCACGTCCGGAGTACCCTCCGGCTCGGACATCCGAGGTCCTCTTCGGAAGTGGATGAATCAAACAAGAAGCTCATTAAGCAGCTGCGAAGAAAATCCCAGATAGTGTCCCGCAATGACATTGGAAGATGCACAAAGAGCAAAGCAAACCTTCCTCTCAAATTCGGTGCCAAGCCGGTGTTCCGACCCAAAACACTGGTACCATACGCTGCGCTTCCGATTGTTGATGCGGAACGTGATCGTTTGGAGCGAGCCAGCGTCATCCAACCTATGAACTATTTGGCATAGGCAGCAGCTATGGTTATCGTCAAGAAGACAAATGGAAGTATTCGTAGCTGGGCTGACTACTCTACGGGATTGAATGCTACTTTAAAAGTGTACCAGTATCCTTTACCAGGCGCAGAAGATTGATTTGCTAAGCTCTGTGGTGGCGCTTATTTTGCAGAGTTAGATTTATCACATGCTTATCTACAAATGAAAGTCGATGACGCTTCAAAAAATTTGCTGACAATCAATACGTACCGAGGTCGTTACCAGTTCAAACGTTTGCCGTTTAGTGTCAAATCAGCTCGCGCGATTTTTCAACAAATCATGGATAGATGTTAGCCGGGTTATCAGGGGTCGCAGCTTATTTGGACGACATCATAATCAAAGGGCCTTTCCATCGAGAGCTGACGGAAAGACTGGAAGCAGTTCTCTGCTGCATTAATGACTACGGGCTCCACTTGAAAGCAGAAATTGGCGATATCGTCATGAAGTGGGTAAGGTATCTTGGTTTCATCAATGACAATGATGGCCGTCTTCCGGATCCTTGACTGCAGACACCGTAATCAAAGCCTCTTTCTCTATCTGCCTATAGTTGCGTTCTACAGGGGGTGAGTGATCTGGCTGCATGTGCCACAGCTTTCTCTGAACCACTGGGGAAACTGTGGGATATGACGGCTCCAATTCCGTAGTCTGACGCATCAGCAGCAACTACGATCTCCAGCTCCGGATTGAAATGCGTTAGCAATAGGTCAGAACACAATATAGACTTGACATTATCAAATGCGGCTTGGCATTCAGGAGACTACACAAATTTGCTATCCTTTACCAGAAGTTCATTGAGCGGTCCCCGAAGCCGATGCATTTCGGGCAAAGAAGCTGTAATGGCTGATCCACCCAAAGAATGACCTGAGCTTCGTGACATTGTCAGGGGGAGACATCTGTTTTCTGGTACTTATGTTGGATGGATCCGGAAAACGGTCATCATTGTCATTGATGAAGCCAAGATACCTTACCCACTTCATGACGATATTGCCCTTTTCTGCTTTCAAGTGAAACCCGTAGTCATTAAAGCGGCGGAGAACTGCTTCCAGTCTTTCCGTCAGCTCTCGATGGAAAGGCCCTTTGATTATGATGTCGTCCAAATAAGCTGCGACCCCTGATAACCCGGCTAACATCTATCCATGATTTGTTGAAAAATCGCGCGAGCTGATTTGACACTAAACGGCAAACGTTTGAACTGGTAACGACCTCGGTACGTATTGATTGTCAGCAAATTTTTTGAAGCGTCATCGACTTTCATTTGTAGACAAGCATGTGATAAATCTAACTCTGCAAAATAAGCGCCACCACAGAGCTTAGCAAATCAATCTTCTGCGCCTGGTAAAAGATACTGGTGCATTTTTAAAGTAGCATTCAATCCCGTAGAGTAGTCAGCCCAGCTACGAATACTTCCATTTGTCTTCTTGACGATAACCATAGCTGCTGCCTATGCCAAATAGTTCACAGGTTGGATGACGCTGGCTCGCTCCAAACGATCACGTTCCGCATCAACAATCGGAAGCGCAGCGTATGGTACCAGTGTTTTGGGTCGGAACACCGGCTTGGCACCGAATTTGAGAGGAAGGCTTGTTTTGCTCTTTGTGCATCTTCCAATGTCATTGCGAAACACTATCGCGAATTTTCTTCGTAGCTACTTGATCAGGTTCTTGTTTGATTCATCCACTTCCGAAGAGGACCTTGGATGTCCGAGCCGGAGGGTACTCCGGACGTGACTCAGGGGAAGCTTGAACAGGTGGAAATTCTGGATTCGATCAAGTCCAAGCAGATTCAAATGTGGCGGCTCCGCAATGTACGCGATGCCGTTTGTCCGAGCAGCGTCAAAACTGTTTCACACTGCAGCTCACCAATGAAATTAAGTTGACCGCCTGAAGCGTTAAATGCAACATGTGTCGTTCTGCGGTTTGACGGTACACCATTATACTGCCAAGTTTTGTGGGAGATAATTGTGATGTCCGAAGCTTTATCCAAATGAAGACGTACATGTTGCCCGTTCAGGTGAACTCTGATCTACTTTCTAGGAACCACATATACATCAGAGTAGGCCGCTTGAACCGCATTATAGCTGCTGAATCTTTACGGAACATTCGAATTCGGTCGCGAATGTCCAGCACGCTTGAACAGCAGTCTGGATTGGCAGTGCGTTTTCTTATGGCCACCTTTATGACACTCGTGGCAAAGGTGTTTCAGGAATGGATGAACTCGAACAAAATGCCACTCACCACATCTCCAACAGGCAGTCGGGGACTTGGGATTCTCTCTGGGCTTTGCATGATCGGTTTCACTTGGAAGCGGTTTCTTGGAGGTGGTTTTCGATTTATTAAGACTTGGGATTGACTGTTGCCTCTCCAGCATAAGCGTCGCATGCTTGAGAGTTGCTAGTCTATGGCATTCAGTAGTGGTGGTCTGTAGAGTCATTTACTGGTCTTGTTCAAGTTTACTCAGAAGTCTGGTGCCAATCTCTGCATCCCGTGGGAATGTGAGCCACAGATAAAAAGCAGGGATTCGAACTGTTCTGCCGTGATGGTTCTATTGGCAAATTTTTCGCACTCGTGCTTGACGATGCCAGCTTAACTGCCATAGTCATCTGTGTCCATCTTGGTGATCTCCAGGCATTGATATCGTTTGTTGAAGATGGATGACTGCTCTCCAAATACTTGGCCCAAACATTTGACGGTCGCATCAAAAGTGCAATCTCGAGCGTTCTTGCACAAAGTAAAATTGACATCCCTGGAGTGCTCTGCTGTTCCAAGTTTCCTTAACAGCAATCGGACTTTCCAGTCGTCATCATGGTCACCAAGTTCAACGCGGGACACATCTTCATAACTCCTGAACCAGGATTCAAAGGTGAGACCAGCATCAGGGTCATACGGAAATTCGGTAATGCTGTTAGTGGTGGTGTCTATTGATGCGGACGACTTGACGGTTGTAGACTGTGAACCGGTCTGGATTGACAGTTGGCGCGTAAGAGTTTCGATCCACCTGAGTTGGGATGGCTCCAATTGTGCTTGTTGCTGCAGCGGCATGGCCTTGAGCTTGTCAGCTGATATGAACATCATGATTAGGGTTCAATCCGTCGCCAGCTGAAGTGCTCGTCCCTCGTCTGAATCGACAGTTGGTTCGCAATCGGAACTCGAGGTTGCTGCTCCCCCCAAGAGTCAGAGGATACCGGATCGGACGAGCAGAAGAACAGGGATGTATTGGACAACCACACCGTTAATAATAAAAGCAAAATCAAATGTTCGTGAATGGTAGTTAAAGCGCACGTGGAAAACTCCAGAAGGGTCAACTTACGGCCGAACACGTAATGTCACCCTCGTGTTAATTGGCCGCTTCACCGGGTTGGCTATCTGCTCGCCTTAATCAGTGCAGGTGAGTTTGGCTCGCCTGCCATGCCTTGGCTTCGTAACCGGGGTGGCGCCACCGTTGTTCGCTTCGTCTCTTCCTTCCGAACATTATGTGGTCTTTCGGCTTTTGTTTTTTTAACCTCCCCCTTCGCCAGTAATTCTTTTTGTTTTCTTTTATTGGAAGTGCTTGCCGACAATAGTTCTCCACTTGAGCGGTGACCGAATATGTCATCCTTTCATCTCCTGTTTGAGTAAACCGCCTTATTTTTACCATTATTCTTCTTTGTGTTTTTCACTTCTCAGGTATTTTATTCGCTAAGCTGTTGGCATTCTCGGTTGGCTCGGTCTTGCTAGCAAGTCATCTGCATACACTCGCTACCGATCTCCATGGAGGTTCTCCGCGTCTCACTTCCAGAATCTGTGAAAGCAAAGAGAGCGTGCATCTATGAGTTCTGGTTGTTCGGGTGAGCTGCTACGATCGATCGACCTATGCTAGTCTGTGCTGTCCTTTCCGCTATGTCCACGAGACACGTGAGCTGGCCACAATCACGTGCGTCTTCATCAGGGTTTATCTGCATTCCCATACATGTTTGGCCGCATGCGGTTTCGGATGTGCCTGTCACTGTGGCCAGCCGCAGGACGCCTGCGCCTACAGAGAGACCATGGCTGGCTTGCGCTGCACCACCCACAGCTCCAACCACACGCCCCATATCCAGTATAAACGCGAAGGAATAAGACCGGGAGACATGTGGATGGGAGCCATGTTTCATCAACGGAGCCGGCCCACACTCCTTCACAGGCAAACACAAGCACGCTGTATTTGGGGAATCAAAGGCATACAAGGCGCTGGCTGGACCGTAATCCGCTCCACACTGACCGCATGGAACCAATCTTCGAGCCTAGCACGACCACAAGGACCGTGCACCCCGCCCCCTCCAACAACGACCAACTGTCTCCTGGACCCAGTATGGACGAGGTGGTGGGTAACAGACAGGTAGACACCTTGTCAACATGCACATCAAGCGCAGCCACACCGGAGATATCAAACAACAGCCAATCACTTGAAACGACAAGATGAAATAAAATAAATCGGATAATGTGTTCGGATATGGTGACATAACTCTTCGCTTAATAAGCATATGAAGTAAGTCGATTAGCAACGAATCAGCGACAAGTAAAAATGGCCACAAGTTACTTACAAATGCTACAAACGCGACAAAGTTATCGAAGGTAAGCGCAGTTAGCGCAAGCAACGTGGCCCGTTAATAGAAGATTATTCAGCTTGGCAGAACAAACCAAACATAGTGGAATGAAATTTATGCAGCATAAAAAGACCTAGTTTAAGTGCAAGTTGGTTTAGCCCAACTGCGGTGAAGAAGCATCAAGAATGCAACATCAGCCTCAGCATGGGGCATTCCCATTCACCGGCTTACTAGTCCCTTCCGTAACAGTTGTAATTTGCTATAAGGACTGCGCCCTTATGGTTTGTTGGAAAACATGTTCTAGTTCAAACGATGGAGTTGTTTATATATCGTGTACCATCGATCACACGTAATTAGCGTTTCCATACGGTCATTGCAGGGCATCCAACGTACTACCGTGCAATGGGTACCCGAGAACTAACACAGCACTACGGGTGTTAGGGTCAAAGAGACCGACGCGTTTGATTAAGACGCCAACGACGTCCCACAATTTATACATTTTCAACAGCAGCTGAGAAGAGAGAGAGAGTGTCAAATCGGGCACAATGCACGAACGCATCTCTAAGTGGTTACCCAAACAAATGGGAGGTTTGACAGTTGTATGGGAAAAGTCCAGATGCAACGCCACACCAGCAATCACGAAGAGTTCAGTGCACACAGATCACCGGGGAACCTGGATGCACTAATCCATGTCCACATGCGCAACTGAAGATCATCGCCAGTCCACAGCGACAGCCGTCCGATTCGCAGAAGCAGCTAGCAGTGACTGGATCTACCGTGGTAATGCAAATCGAACCAACTGGGCCCCCACTAGTCACCAACCAGCTTCGCCCTGTCATTAGTAATTGTTTTTAATTTTCTTCAGCCAGAAATTACTCCTATCTGGGGCGTCTCGTTTAACCTTTGAATACGAATCAAGTGTATATATCACATCCGCATTACCTGTTCCATACGTTAGGCTACATACCGCTGGTTGTCCGTCACTATGCACGTTATTGATTCTGTATTCCTCTTGAATGAGCTAACTTCTGTTGCCCGAAATGCACTACATGAACATCTGCTGTGGATATCGTGCAAAGTCCAAGCCCAGAAGTTACAAATCACTCAATTGGCCTGCGAGATGTAACTCGGTATGGGGCACATGCATTACACCACTAGTGACGAACCCACTTGGTCTCCCATCATTGAAGTCTTACGTAACCATAGCCATTCAGAATGGCATGCGCTGGCTTGTGTGTGATTGTGTGTGTACGATGAATGTCCAAGCCCATCGATCCCGCGGCCTAACGCTGTTCACACTGTCCGATTAAACCGCTCAGTCTTTCGCCAATCCACCCACCATTTCGTCCGCAATTCTAGCGCTTGTGATTGTTTGCTGAAGTAGAGGGGGAGGGATGACACGCCGACAATCCCTCTACCCTTACACGCTCTGATTGGTCAGCCGAATTCGATGGGCTCACCTGTACCTCGATAGCGCGCGTGTGCATTTGAGCACGTTAGAGGTCAGCGGACGCGTTCATTCCACCTTGTCCGTATCTGCAACCACCGGGACACTGTCGATTCGGTGAGTTTTATGCTAATGTTTACTTTGGATGATATATGCATGTGAGTTGTGGAACTCTAGGTAGCCAATATATGAGAAGAATGGACAATCTACACCGTGGGCTGTCACCAGATCATTCACAAGCCAGTCAACACTGTAATCTTGGTATACAGTTAAGTCTATATAAGTTGGAGATGAGAGACGACATCTTGTCCATTGGGATGGAGTAGCAGGAATAGTCCACATTGCGTCATTCCTCTCGTCACGAACTAGGGTGGGGAAGAAACTACCGTCAGTTAAATTGGGGACCCGGATGAGTCTGCGATTCTAAAGTGGATCGCATTCCTCCAGACTTTCCCGAGCTGTCGGTGAGAATTACTTCGTGTCCGCACCACGCAAGCAGCTGCTGCAGTTAGTTGCAAGGCAGATATGAAGAGAGTAGAGTGACCTAGTCGGTTAGAGTGGACCGACTCTGTTGGTGATTATCAGGAACAGCGCTCACAGTGTAGTACGAACCGCATGCACATCAACTTGACAAAATACATGGCCTAATTGTCGGTCCACTGCCTCACTGTCGTAGAGCAGCGGCCACCCGGGCAAGAAAAGCAGGCGGGATTTCAACGTTGGCATGTTACACAACTGCACTCTGTAACAAGTGTGCAGGCATCGCTACTTGAACAACCAGAAGTAAACTGCCCGACATGAAAGAGGCTGGTTTGGCTCCTTTAAGCACTACAGTCCGTTCAATAGACTTACTTTCTAAAGCATTCTTGTCTGAGTTGTAAGCATTTTGGTGCTATGTGCTCAACTACTTTTGGTTGCAACGACGCCAGTTCCGAATTTTCGGCGATCGCCATATTTTTTTACACACCGGCATTTTTATCGAAAAGTTTTATTGAAAGTTTGAACAAATATAACAACAGATTAGACAGTTATGTGTCCTCCGTTATCGTGTACGACCTGCTCCCAATTCTCGACCGAATTATCAACACAGCTTCAACAGAAATTGCCGGACCCGCACTAGGAGCCCGCACTAGAAGCCAATATTTTGGGTACTCGATTTCATCGAAGCCTTCGCTTAGCATTTTTTGGCAGCGTGGGGAAGAGATGGCTATACGTCGGTGCGAGATCCGGAGAACAAGGTGGAGTTTAAAATCTCCCGATCTAGCTTTTGCCAGGTCGCATTGATGAGGTGTCCAACATGGGGCCTGGTATTGTCATGGTGCAAAATGATCTGCCCTTGTCGATCAAGTACTTTCTACTACATGGTCTCATTCTTACGGCGCAATTAGTCTCAGTAGAGTTTCCTATCAGCCGTTTTGTTCTTCTTAAGCTTCTCTCAGTATACGATACCCTTTAAGTCCCATCAAATGTAGATTATGGACTTTTGAGATGTGGGTTTTGCTTATCTCTCGGTTTTGGCGGGTCTGCTAGAATCATCCGCCCCTTCTTTTGATTCAAGTCCACATGGAGGCAGCGATTCTTATCTGTCATGACACTTATCTATAGCAATCGCTTATTGTGGTCGCGTGTTGCCTGGTGTCGGGCGAGATGTCAAGCAGCAATTTGAAGGTGATTTTCTTTGTTGTTCCCTGTAAGCTCGTGTGGAAACTAAGCTCCAAGTTTTTGAGTAAAGCAGTTGATCGAATGTGACGCTACATCGTCTTTGCATTACTATTCATCTTCTCGACCAATTCTCTGTATGTTTGACGACCATCCTCCTTCAATAGTTCCGTGGACTTCATCACCAGTCTCATGTTGCAGGCATTGAACTTCTTTGGTTTGCACCTTCATTGCTCCAAATGATGTTGCGCGGCCTGTGTCATCAATTCAGCTACCGAGGAAGAAGTTCAAAAACAGTTGATTCATCCATCTAATCTGGTAGCTGCCTTAGCAGCGACAAGCAGATGACCGCGCCTGTCGCGAAATCAGGATTACACTCACTCATCTTGGACATGTCTGGAGCCACATGGTTGTGGCTTTTGATCATAATTGCGCACATGACCACATCGAAGGTGCATCTCTCACAGGAAATGGGAGTTGACGTCTTCAATCTGATCATCGCAAACATCTGAATTCTATTCATTGACTATGGAGATGCTCAGCATAGTTAGTTCGTCGCAGTGACTTGAGCGCGTACCACTTATGCCCACCAGTCGCCTAGCGTGTAGCAGAAGCATGTCTTAGATCTGGGATGACTTTAGAGTCCGAGGATATTAGCCGTTGACTTGGCAGTGCAAACTGAACTCGGGTGCTACTAATCTGACCGGTGATAGTCTATCTGCCCCTTTAGATAGGATCGTATATGATCCTCTTGTTTTTCAAACGACAGCGGCAGATCACTGACAACCGGCACCACTGTCAGGCTTACTGACGTTCCCTAGCCGAACCACTGGACTAGATTGCGTATGGTACCCAATTATCCTTGAAATGACGTTGGTTATGCTGCGGGGCGGTGAAAGCCACCACGTATTCTTCTCACTATAGCAACCCATTTGTGGTCTTAATCTTAAATGTTCGCTCGGCCTCCTCGGGTCTTGGAAACAGTTACTCTTCCGCTTTCCTTTTTTATTAGACGCATGAGCAGTGGCTTTTGATTCCAATAGTCGGGTGTTGCTTCTCACTCGGTTCCAAATCCGATAACTCTTCACAAGACCCAGAAAGCACTAACTAGCTCTTTGGACATGTTAGATCACGTCTGTAGTGCGAATCTATCGGATCCACTAGGGTCCGAACCCACGACCATTAGGGGCTTGCGCCGCTAACCTGATCATATGCCTGATGTCGTTGCACTACTGACATGTTCGTCGTGTAAAGACATCTGGCTTTGCAGAAAAAGGTTTTAACTATGCCGCATTTGTGCGCAACAGGCGAATCTAGAGAAAGGCAGTTATTGTCCGTTTTAATTCGTTTTTCGAAAGTCAGTCACTGAGGTCTGCCATTCGTCCGCCTCCTAATAACCACATTTAAAGACTTTAGACTGCCCTGCGGCTCAGTCTTGTGTGTCATTGAGAAGTTAGTGTGTGTGGAATGTAGAATTGCAATAAGACGCAGGATTATTTTGTTCCATTTTGAATTTCACGTGTTCATTTGCGTTTGGATCCTAAGTGTGTTGCGTTCGCAACCGATGAGAGCAATTGCAATGTCATCAAAGCGCGGCTCATCTTCTTTCTGAGCTCAGTACATGGTTAAAGGGGACACTGACACGACCCTATTGCTGTCCAACGCGGGTCACAAACGTCTGCAGTGAACTGTGCATGGCAGTGGGCATGAACGATGGCGCGCACGTGGCTCTGCTCCATTTGCAGTCGAACAACTACAGGGTGGCAATTCTAATCTAGTGTGAAGAAGTGTCAGAAATGGGTACAAGTGATCTGTGTAAACCAAATCATTTCGGTTATATGTGGAAAAAGCGCAGTGTTTCCTACTGACTATTTCGTTGTCCGACTTGTTGTGGGCTCTGCTTTTATCCAACTCTGTGGGTTTCCTAGTACAACCACAATCACGGCAATCGGCATCTCATTTTGGGGAGAGGCCAAGAGCACTTAAGCGATCAAGTTATTCAAACACCCAGATCATCCGAACAAATGTGCGTCATCGGTATCACCGTGAAGCCGATTGCAGTCCCATTTTAAAGGTTGTGCTCACAAGATAACAATGGGACTCTAGGTGGTTAACAGTCAACTGATCCGGCCTGTTGGATTACACCGCCTCAGACTTGTTGACCGCTGAGTATGAGCACACGCAAATTAACTGTCGAAGTGGGAAACGTATCGTCTAATCAAGGAAACGTGTTACTCTGAGCATCTTCTGAAGTTCCAGTTGGCACAGCTCTCTTGGCCTGATTGAAAGAGGAGGTGTGTGCTCGATGACGCAGTACGAGGACGGTGGCATTGACTAATCCCAGGTTTGTTGGTCCATCTCACTCTTCAACCTACAGTACAAACGGCTCGATATAGCTCACGCTCCTAGGCTCTTCTACTAAGGCATGCTAACTGTGTGTGTGCTATAAACCTTCACCTGAATGTTCTGCGGACCTCTGGCTAACATTAATAGCGATGACAGACATTGGGCATCACAGCTGGCTCAAAGCTGTTCCCAAAAGACGGTTTCTATGATCCACAGTAAGCGATCAGTGTTTCAACTAGTAGGTAGTTCTCAGGTAGCCCTTCATCTTCTTCGGTGATCATCTTGCCTACCAAGTTCTTATTAGTCATATTGGGAAGCTTCAAGGAAGTTTGCACTGGGAATTCGGCACTGCTTATGCGGCTAATACATTTACCGTTCTATGCTTGCTTAAATAACCGGATGGGCCTAAATTAATGCGGGTGACTTCCCACCGATCATCAGCGATTCACGGTGGTCCTAACTATCGGAAAATTGTTATCCCACTCTGGCCAAAGCTGATCTTAATGATGCTCTCGGTGTTCATGTGATAACAGACAAGCAGATCATTTGTTTAGCCAGCTGCAGGAAGGGAACAAATCCAACCAACGTCACCTATTCAGTTGTATCGGAGAGGGTGTTGTCTTATCCCAAATTTCCGTTCCTTGACAGAACCGAGACGTGGGTGTCTGTTGTCTTGAGGACGCATCTCCCTTTCCCTAAGTGGACAGCGCCAGATCAGCGTAAAACATACGGCTGTTATTAGTGTCAGTAGCAAAGTTTTGTTGCTTACGTCGCGGGATATTCCTTCGTACTACTGGCGCGAATCTCAACAGCTGCTTTAACGAAGATCAGGATGCCAGTTGCTCTCACACCGGCTCCACAGATTACTTCTGATCGATCAGGTTTTCAGACGCAAAACCCGCACTGACCCCTTACCGGAAGACTCGAAAACCCGTACAATACATAACTGTATGTGCTCCACCGTCAATGCATCACCGACATGTTGCTATCCTGGCTTATCTAGAAGCGCTCGGTCAGGTTACAAGCTCAGCAACATCTTCAGTAGCACACTGAAACGAGCAGCGACAAAATTCGCACGTATCGAATAGTCTCTGCGGCCTTTGAACGTGGTATACCGTACAGGCGCTCGTCCATACTTTCTCTTCTAAATACCGGTTGCCAGGTGCGCATGTAGGTCGAATTTAACGTGGCACTTTTGGTGCTTAATGTGAGACAAGTACGCATACCGCACGCAAACAACGATGCTCGTAATTACCGGTATGTCACCGGTCAATGAATCATGCTGCCTAGGACAGTTAGTTCCGCATGCAGTTTCTTTACGTACAAATACAAGCCACGTGTTCTTTTCCGGTTTTACTGCCCTCCTGTTTATGAGCTGGTATGCAGAAGTTAGTGTGTCGCAAAGTCGTTGAACTGGACGTCAAACACTTACTCGTGTAGTAAGGATCGTGGAAAATTGCCAGTGTCGGCTGACGTCAGCGTGTCCGCAATTATGATATCCGCAGGAAACTGATAGTGATAATAGTGATAATCATGCTAGTTCCTTAGATCAACAAGCAATATTGACTAAGTTGCTTCGACTCCGGCATTTAATACGTATGCTCAATCACAGCTTACGGAGGAGATCCTTGTTTTTGTTTGTCCGAGCTAGGGTGGCCGAAGGTTCAAGGTGGGTATATTTAACTTGGCAGTGGGAAATGAAGTCAATAACAATTAAACTCGGTGCCGTCGGTCCTTTTCGCTTTGCAGGCTTGAGTCTACATGAGCCGCCTTGTGTGTGGCTAGAGACGTTACAGGACATGGCTCGCAGCCGACACCAGTGGCGCGACTGCTGTCATCTTCTAGTCTGATAACCTGTTTACCATGTGTTTGATGCTGAGTTATCTGCGGGGTACTGGCTGATGATGACGCGGGTTAGTGAAAGCAGCAAGGAAGCTGTCTTACCGATGCCTCCTTATCTTTGCGCGACTGTCAGTGGTTTGTGACGGTGTGCTGTTGACAACGTGTAGACGCCTTGGCTCTGAGTGTTTGCTCAGGGAACTTACGTTTTGCGCCACGTCCCCCTTCTCTCCTTATTACTCCTCATTCCTTAGGCCCGTGTGTCTGTACGGCTGAGAAGCATCAGTTCAGGTTACTGATATTCTGCTGTTTATGACGAAGTTGATGGTGAATTAAGCTTCGAAATTCTTGGTAACCGCGCGAACTGGAACAGTTAGAACGAAATGAATCTTCTGCATAGAAATGGTCTAGTAGATTCAGTGCTCCATGGACTCCGTGCGATCAACCTGAATGAGTGACCAAGTGGGTTGTTTGGAGCTCTCTGAAGCGAAGTGGTCACTTGTAGTGTGACGAAACATCAGAGCTACTCCAACTGGGTAACAACTTCTGCCGAATTTGCCGGTAGGCTACTCTAACTTGTTCTCGCAGCAGTTCAACTGCAAGAGCTAAGGATTAACGGAAACCCACTCACTGGCCTCTGGTGCTTGACATGGCTCAACGTCTTGACTACTGCTTCCAAGCTCACTCAGGTCGGTGATAACTTTCCTGTATTATGAGTGGATAGTGTGGTAAAGGGAAGGCCATCCGGCTGATGTCTGAGAAGCAGCCGATTCTGAAATAAATTTCCAATCAGCATTCCACTGTTCTTAGCACAACCATGAACTATTTTGTGCACACTGCCGTGGAGCAGTTTGATAAGCAACTCCATCATATTAGAACCATCCTTGCTCCACAATGTGACCGCATACTTCATGTCTTCACAAATGCCGTCGAACACTTAATCAGATAGCAAAGTAGAAAATTAGCTGCAAGATACAGAAAGATCCATGAATGTTCACCTAGTTTATATAAGTGCAGAAATTTACCGCCAGTGTCAAACATGTGTCGTTAACACGACGACAAAATTCAGAACATACAGCCGTAGGAATAAACTGCAGGGTGAGGGAACTTGTCAAATTACTGCATCGTAGTAGTTTTGAGCGCCCTCTTCTAATTACTGCAATTGTTGACAGTGAAGGCCGTGTGTTTCATGTTACGGCTGCAAGCTGTGGTGTTCAGTGACATTTTGCTACCTCCATGAGTCTGGAAGCTGACCTTGTGCCTGTGTACACAGAGGTTACAGTAACAAGTCTCTTAAGCAGAGTCGACATTTCACTCAACGGTATCCACCAAGTCATCACGCCAATGATGCCATGCTGTAAGCTGGGATCTGATGGCATTTCATCAACCACCATTAAACTAACAAGTGGTTGCTAAAATAGTTGGACGCCTTTGGGATCCGGGACCTATTACTAGGTTGGCTATCGTCGTATTTGTGTGGTCGTTATCAGGTAGCCACTTTAGCTGATTATCGCTCTTTCCGGGGCTCAATCACCAGTGGGTTCATTCAAGGGAGCGTACTCGGTCCTTCACTCTTTCTACTCCACCTCAACGACATCACCACATCTTTAAACCATGGTACACAATGTTTTTGCAGACAATATTTAGATCGTCTATAAGCTTCGGCGTGGTCAGCTTCACAGGAAGCTACTGCTCATTCAAGATAACTTACATGCCCTTGCATCATGGTGCCATACGTGGATGATGATAGTTTCGGTTAAGAAATCAAGCATCATTTCCTATGGTTGTTCCATCCCCGAAGGATCTATCACACAGAACAAAGAACGCGTCTCTATTCAGCTGTTCACGCGAGATCTCGGATTTAGGTACTCATTTACCTCACTCGCCCCATTCTCGAATACTACAGCATAATAAACGGTAATATGAGACAGTGACAGAATTTCTGTGGAGCACATGCAGAGGTAGATTACAAAACATCTGATTGGTAGGCACGCTGCTATGGGTTATCGAGAAGGTTGCAACGAACTTCAACTCGAACCACGTTGGATTCGAGCATTGAGGCATATGTTGTTGCTACTTTGCAATCTGCTACACAAAGTGACCTTGTCCGATCTGCCTACACTAGAACTGCCACTGGCTCAATTCGAGAACATCACACTAAAGATTCTACACTGAATATGCCAAAAGGCATAAGGAAAATTCAGGGGGCATATACTAAGAATCGCTTAAATGGGTAGTGGGTAAACCCTCTCTTTGACGCTTACTGATAATGTTTCCGGTTGTTCCCAGTTTTAAGCCAGTTTTACACCCTGTGTTTATCTTTTATTACGGTTACTTTACTATTGTATATATGTCATAATACTGCACTCTTTCCACATTAACATGGTTGTCTCGCTAAACACCAAACGGAAGTACCACTTGGGTCTGCGTTTGATGAGTCTAATGCAGCTTGGTGAATGTTCAAAGCCAGTTCAAAGCCAGTCACGTATTCATCTGCTGGCATGTAATGGGACGTTTGCTGCAGCTGGTATCACGTAAGTGGTACCAGCCTCCGAGCGACCAGTACAAGATGCAATCATCCTGTGAGAACTTGCTTTACTTCTGTGATGAATGCTGCACTCAGAGATCAAAGCGCTCGACTTTCACCGGTGCCAAACTTATAGCGCTGGTATCAAGGTTGGCAGATGTTGTGAAGACCTTAGCCGAGCTCACCTCTCTTACCTAGCTCAACACCAAAGTGGCTTTGATTCTGCAATCCCTGAATGGTGCGAGTGGGGAGGTCGCAACCGACAGCTTCACTGCTGACAGTCTATCCGCTGGTGTCTGTCACTCGATCGAGGAGTCGCCCATCCTGTTGGACTTTCCAGTAAACTCGGAGGTAACTGGCTCAAATGCCTCAGATAGCATTGATTACTCTCCTCATGAGCCCATTAGAGTAATACGAAAGAGAGGCAGGATATTTCTTAAGCCCTCTGCTAAACCCGGAGACTTAGTTGTCTCGGCATGGAGAAAAGTAGATGTCCTCAATCGTTAAGCCGTCTGACGGTTGTGGGGAGGCGAAACTTCTCACACGCACTATTTGTCAGGCGAAGGTGCCAACCATCTCGGCTGCCACCAGCGAGGCGCGTGCTGACGGTTTACTTGACTCTACTTACCTCGGCGCAGGGTCACAGGCCCCCGCTCTCATTATCTAGAAGAAAAACAGCCAAAAGCTGCTTATTAGCCTTCGCGCAAGTTCGAAGACCCGAGAAAAATAAGACGCCGACAATGGAGTGAATAACACACGCTGTCATTACTTCAACGTCGTTTGAGGGGATCAGTACAGTCCCTTCACCAATGGGGAAGCCACTTGGTTAAGCGTTAAATCGAAGACCCGTGTGGTAAACGCACCCCGTCGTGGTGATTCTTTCACCGATGGTAACGTTATAGTCCGTAACATGGTAGAATCCGCAGCTCTCCTTCCTGCTGAACGCATGTTAAACGACCTTCAATGGTTTAATATATGCAGAACGAAGCTACTTCCGCCTGGTTTTCCAGGAGTTACTGTCAGGAAGTTGATTAAACTGTGGAACGTCTCATTTGGCGCATCAAACCATCAACCGCGGGTACCTCGTGTGAATCTCTTTACACAGGAGGAATGTATCGCACTTTTGCAGTTTACTTTTATACTGAAGGGTGCTAATATTAGCTTTTAGCTGGACCTTCTGATGGCAGATATGCTGAAGCTAAAGCAGGCCATCAAGGACATTAAAATCAAGTGAGTCGCCGATGAACAGGATCTCCGGTTGGTGGGTTTTCAAGTGCTTAGCCGGCCTTCCATTTCTGCCCCAGCGGTGCCCGTTCTGGTGGCTCACGACCCAGGGCTGGACCTTAGGAATACCCAAAGTTAGTGTTCAGCAATAGGTGCAGCTTAAGGTATAAGGTGTACGAGTTAGGCCTGCTTGTAGACAGATCTTATCCCGACATACTTGCATGCAATGAAATGTAGCTGCCTCAGGACATCACGGGTGGTGAATTACATGGTCAATGGTCAGTGGTATATTGCTGATAAAAAGGCGAAGCTTAACATATCCCGCCGGATGATCGGTTAGGGGTGAGCAAAATAAAGGCAAACATAGTGATAGGAAATAATGAACAACCGCAAATTGCGTAGTTGGCGATTACAGCATTCCCGTCCATTTTATGTGCTATCCAAGGTTATCGTTTGTGGTTTTCGGGCAAAAATGGAGGTGGTTTGGTTTGCTTTTATTTTCCTGCCGTTTGTATAGGATGTTTGGATTACGTGTTAAGATGTAGTATGACCAGCGCACTATCGAGACGTGCTTTGAACACGGCTAACCTAGATGCTGAAATAACAGCTTCTGAGAGGGTATTCCACGTGTTGTAGACACATAGTGAGAGGAAGTTTATTCGATTTGTTACCTAACTGTATTGTTCTGCAAATTTGTGGTGAGGATCTATCCGGCTACGCACTATTTAAACGTGATCACTCCTTTGGCCGTTAGGGTCGCGGCGGCGCTATTTTCGTGAGCTGTAAGCTCGACGATTTGAACGCCTGCTTGTTTCAGTCGGCAGACAAAACTGTTGAAGCTCTGTCGGCTGTGACTAGCACCTCCTCGGCTCAAGTTACAGTTGTAATTGTGTACAGAAGCCCTGTGAGTGCATCCAAAGAGGTACCTGCCTTTATTCGCTTTCAATCAGCAAACAGTTGTTTAGTGCTGGGCGACTTCAACTTCCCTGAGGTTTGCTACTCAGGTCTTTATTGCAACCCAGCCTCTGGTACATTCGGCGCAGATCTTCTTGAGCTTATACAACAAGTACCGTTGAATCAGTCAGTGGATCTCCCCTATGCACATGGACGCCTAAGTACCGTCTATTTTAGACCTTGGGGTTGTTAAGTCACTCAATTTTGTTGGTGTCATTGCTTACGGACCTCCATTGGGTGCTAGTGGTCATGTTTGTTTGCGCTTCACTTGTACTCTGTCTAGACGCAACCAGAATACTGTTGAGTCACATCCAAACTCTTGGCGTGCAAAATAATAAAGCAATGCAAGCTAAGGTCTGGGGTTTCCGTTGTGAGAGATTGGGCGACGATACTGTCCAGTTTGCCGGGGAGAAATTTAAGTTCTATCTCATGGAGTTCTAGGTTCCCTTCATACTGGTCACGAGGAGAAAGTAGGTATGAGCACAGCCCCACTGAATAGATTCCACTGGCAAACGCCTGCTCACAAAGAGGTCTAAATGTTGGCGGACTTACTAACACATTCCCTCCAATGGTACCTATGACAGATACCGTAAGGCTAGAAATAACTGTAATGAACACCAAAGAAATGCTCGGCTCAATTTTAAGAAGTGATTAGCATATGAAGCCACTGATAATCCAAAAGGTTCTTCTCATTTGTCAAAAGCTGCTGCGGTTCGAACTCCTCAATTCCGATGTAGATGTGTGAGGACGGTACTCATGCTTCTACGAACCGTGACAAGGCTTGCGTACTTCGTGGGCAATATGCCGCAGGGTTGGTAAGAAAAACCTTAGTGACAAGCGCTGAGCTGATTTCCAGTGTCGCAGAAGGTTCTGACCTAGCTGAATTTAATGTAGCGAAACTAAGTGAAACGCTCGCTATGGTGTTTTTAAATTGCTTAACATCTATGCAGTACCTTCCGAATGAAAGGAAGCTGTCATCTGTCCCATCTTCAAAAATGGTGGCACGGGTCTGCCTGTTAAGTACAGGCCAGTTAGTCTGACGAGAACCTGGTGAACGACCCATTGAGAGGTCATCTGAAGAAATCTCTACCACTTAGCAATACACAACACAGCTTCTGAAGGAGATTTTCATGTCTGACGTATCGGTTGGTAGATCTTGAAAGTTGGGCTGATGCAGTGGACAATGGCCACGCTCTGGACGTGCTTTCGTCGACCATTCAAAGGCATTTGTTACGATACTTCATTTGAAGCTTACGCAGTAGCTGTTTTTACGGTAAATCCGGTCGTGTCTTTCGCTGGGTGACTGCATTCTTGGATGGTAGAGAAAATTGTATACGTACGAGCCGCGACCTATCATTTAGGCAGCCTGTTCTCAGTGGCATACCGCAAGACTTGGTATTTAGACCGTTGCTGTTCTCCATCAATGTGAAGGACCTCCTCACGGACCTTGAGGTACCATCGCTACCATTTGCTAATGACCTAAAACTGTGGAAATTTGTCCATGTTCCTGTGGATCTTGAAGGTATTCAGCGTGTTTTGCATAAGTTTTGCGACTGGTCTACTTTGTGTCTACTGTCCAAAAGCAGGCAAAGTGCTCCGTTCTTCGAATTGGCGGAACTTGGCCTCCATCTAGGTACTTACTCGGTGGGGTCGGACTCCCGTGTATCCAGCCAGGTAGATCTAAGCATTGCACGCTCTTCCACTTTACACTCGGGCGACAACCGGAAAAAGGACGCTACCAGTGGTTTCCGGATGTTGTGGTTAATCAGCCGTTTTTTCGAAATCTTGACGGGCGGCATCTTTGTGAGACTGTTCTTGGTTTTTGTTCAGCTTCATCTGAAATATTGCGTCCAGGCTTGCCGGTCGTGCCTCGTTCAGGACAAAATGGAGCTAGAGGGAGTTTTGCCGGTGCGTACTATGCTAGTTGAGGGATTACGATGACAGAATACCCCGAGCGTCTGCTTAGTTTGGGAATACATTTAATGCATTACTGAAGGCCTAGAGGTGACCAGATGGTAACCTACCGTATCCTAACTGGGAAGGTTGGTTCAGACTTGTCTTGGCTATTCAGTCCCGCTAGATTGTCTGCTCTCCGCGGTCATTCCATGAAGCTGAACAAACCACGGTTCGCCCAGATTGGGGCGGAAATTCGGCTATCACGCCGATTCATGGAGCGCTGGAACATGCTTCCGGAAATTGTTATCAGGGAATCTACGATTAAGGAGTTGGAGCCTCAATTTGGCGCTCCTGAGTGGCACCAGGAAACCTTTTCCTTTTCCTGATTAAGTTTCATCTTCATACTTCGATATTATTTACTTTACTTTCCTTCATGCATTGGTATTATCCGCTTATTTCAAGTGAATTCCCTTATTCTGTACCTTCAATTTCTCTTCCTATCCTTTGCTTTGTTCACGTGACTGCCACAGCAGGGACTCCGAGTGCAGGGAACATGGGTAGTAATTGTTTGACCAGGGTGTGCTTCGGGTGTTCCGATTTAGATCCATCAAGAACTTCTAACACCTTATTATTTCTTGGCTCAGCGATCCACTTAAGAAGGAACACTCACGGGATTCTCCTGTTCTTCCAGTCCCACCTGAACTTGAACCGGAACACTTAGGTCATATGAACCTGTGGCAACATTTAGAAGCAGACTGTCCCGTTACCTTGATCTAAATACCATATTCACTATATTCACAAGGGAAAATCCCTCGATGAGCTATTCCACGAGAGGCTCGAAAACTTCTAAACACCAATGTTTCCAAAACTAGGCTTTTGACTCAACCATCCGCCAGAAGATTACTACATGAAGCGCATAGCCCAACAATCCACCAATGCATATCGCTCATGCAAGAGCAAAAGTACTTCAGTACAAATTGATCTGTGCCGCTACTGACACAGTTTCACGCATCAAGGGAAATATACGTATCATTATCAGTATTACTCTGCATCACCCACAGCTTCATTCACACGCCTCCTATCCAGTGTCGACCCGAAGGGACAATACAGGGAGCCACGTAGATAGGGCCACATTTCCTCAACGGAGGCGGTCCAATCTCCTTTAACAAGTACAGCAGAAGCATTCCAGCCAGTCTAAGTGGGGAAGTAGGCGCATCAGAGGTACCTAAGGCGGTCACCAGACCATAACCCACTCCACACTAGATAAAACCACTCTTTGAGCCACGAGAACCGTGCACGCTCTCCCCTTCATCGTCGTTCCGATGAACAATGATATATTACCAGTATTACA
The DNA here is from genome assembly GCA_944474145.2 of Dicrocoelium dendriticum. Lineage (NCBI taxonomy): Eukaryota > Metazoa > Platyhelminthes > Trematoda > Plagiorchiida > Dicrocoeliidae > Dicrocoelium > Dicrocoelium dendriticum. Next base: position 14,592,678 of record OX104063.1, on the reverse strand, counting down.
GGTATATTACAGGTAAAAAGGCATGCGCTTGACAAGTCCCATAAAATGGTTGGAGTGAAAATTAAAAGTAAAGCAATCAAAGGATGAACTGTAATGCTGCATAACTATAGTTCGAATTTGGAATAGGAGGTGAACACAAACTAATAAGTAGAGTAGTTATAGTTCACGTACTCCGTGAGAAATAACAAAAGCGAAACTGCTGGCCCTCACTGGTGTGCTGCTCCATTGGACCGATGTTATACTAAATTCAGTTGGGGTACATCCAAGCTATTCGCTTGAACGCTGTTGCATGTTCACTCACCGCCACGTTACAGAGAACGCTGCTAAGCATATAGTTTTGTTCGAGTTATTCCATTACCCTAGTGAAACGGATGATATCAGTTAATGCATATGGGGAAACGTGTCAGCAAGACGATTTTCGAGAAGCGTTAATGTAGGGGCGAGGATGGTGTGAGTTGGAGAGGTGTTCTGAGTTCGGGACACCTGAAGGGAGAAAGCGTTTTGTCAACAATCAAATCGACTGTAGTGCTTGACCAGTTTGAGCTGGTGGCCTCAGTTTGGTATTGCGTCTCAGCTGCAACAGGTCTCGACAGACGTGATTCGGGTTATTCAGTATTAAGTAAAGCATGATGAGGTCTCTTCGCTGACGTCCATGTTCACCACTGTGTAATCTTAGGACATGCAGTTTACGCTGGTAGGGGAGTGCTTAACGATCCTAGAATTTGGAGCAACCGATCAATGTTCCTTTGCTTTGAAAACATCTGCCCCGTAGGATTGCACAATGCCAAAGAATAAGAAGTCGTCCGCGAATGCCAAGGAAGACATGAACGAATCCCGGCAAATTGAGAATTTGCCTATCGTTGATGACATGGTTTCTTGCTCTGGATCGCGCAGTAGTTGTAAGAGTAGTGCGTATGCAGCTTTAAGGCTAGCGGAACTTCAAAGACACCAAGCTGAAACTGAGTTAGAGATAGCTAAGTTGCGGTTAGGACAGGAATAGAGCCATGATTGCCCCGATCACCTCGCTGCCTCTAGTTACATACCTAATATTAGGACGGATCGAGTGGGTCAGTTTTTGATTGATTGTCAAGAGACGGTGACACCGATGATCATCTCCATGCCATATCACCAAGCGTTAACAAGAGGTTGTCTTACGTCACTAGATTTGTCGAAGGTTGAGTTAGAATATTTCGATGGTAATCCGGCTGCCTACTGGAGGTTCATTTAGCACTTTGAATATTTTGTCGAGAGCCGCGTGAGTGACGGTCGGCAGCGGTTGCTCAAGCTAGTTTATTTTATTGCAACGGTCCTGCAAAACAGGCTATAAGCGAGTGTGTAATGCTGCCCCCTGAACAGGCACATCACAAGGCTAGATCCATCCCGCGCAAACTGTTTGGCCAGTGCCACGTCGTCGCCCGATGGTTAATCGAAGGTCTGCTTACTGGTTTGAGGCCACTCGATGGGGAGCACGATGCTCTGTCGCGTCTTTCCATAAAACCGGACAATTGTTATCTGGCCCTGTCTCAGCTGGACTTTACTGCCGATTTAAACTCTGTGGCTATGATCGAGCGAACAGTTCGTGTTCTTCCAAACGCACTACAAATCAGATGGGCAAGAACAGCGGATTCAGGTGTTCAAGACGGACGGGGTTGTTAAAGACTTGGCGGACTTCGTCGCCACTGAAGCTCGCATTGGCCGTAGGATGGTTGGGCACATAGCGACCGCAAATACACCACGACAGCTGAATGAGGCTCCGCCGAGACGATTATTTGGGGACAAAGGAAGCCATCGCAATTTCGCCCTATACATCACGTTAGATACGCCCAAGGAATCACTGTGTTAAGCTTGTAGCGACAATCACAGTAAGTCATCGTGCCCTAAGTTTGCAACCCTGGATGTAGCTAGGCGCTGGAATCTGGTTAAAGACAAGGGCGGCTGTTACAATTGTCTAGTGACCGGGCATCGCGCCACCAGCTGCCGAGTCAGCACGCGTTGCAGCCTGGTCACATGCAAGAGGCGACATCACTCGCTGTTACATAACAAGTCAATGCAGTGGACTAGTAATAAAGAACCGAGCAAGTGCCACAATACTTACAAAACTCTAGGAATGGTCTCGCTCGGAGTAGTACCTGTGCACTTGATTTGTCCCTTGTGATCCATTGAGACCTCTGCTTTAGTAGATAGTGGTGCCGATGTAAGCCTGGTACAGGAAGAGATGCTGGGGGAGGCTGAATTAAAGAACGAGTCTGTTTCTTTGAAAATACAAACAGTGAATGCATGTATCTCATTGGACGAAAGTCTGGCTAGTTTCCGATTTTCCTCGCTGAGCTGCTCCAATAGAATTGTCGTAGACCTCCAACGACTTTTGTCCCTATACGTTGGGAACTTCAAGTTCATCAACGTCGCGCTTGCGCACGGACACCTAACTTGGATCGCGTATTCCACATGGGGCCACACCTCGGCATTCAGCCTTTGTTCGAACTCTGATGGCTCGAACTTTCCCACAGGTCTCTGTAAGAGTCCAAGTTGCTGATTGGCTCTTTTCAGTGCCTTTTCAGCCTGTTTCAAACAACCAACATCGTCCTGCATGATCACCTCAAGGTCGCTTTCCTAGGAAGCACGTTACAACTGGTGGTCCCCAAGTCGATATTTGGGTGTAAGCTAATGGAGCATGCTTACAACTTTGCAGTTCCTCTCGTCGAATTGGATCCGCTTTACGGATGACCACATATGGTCCCTGCCGAGATCGCTTTGCAGTTCCACTTGCTCCTCCTCTGTCCTGCTGTCATGCCAGATCTTGACATTGTCTGCAGTACACTGGTAAGATGGATATTGCATACTAGGAATAAACGTGACCCCAGTACCGATCCTTGGGGCACGCGATACTGGACTTCAACTGGGTCGGAAACAGAACTGCGAACCCTCACATTCATGTGACGTTGAATGGGGAAGTTGCTCATCCAACCGAGCACAGCGTAATCGAATCCATAGCGTCAGAGCTTGTGAAGGAGAATGCAGTGGTCCAGGCAACTGAACGCTTTGAATAGATCCAAGTAGACGAAGTCAACTCCTACCCTAGCATCGACAGATTCTGTGCGACTTGCTCTGGCTAGCAGCAAGCTTGTAGGGAAAGACCGATTTCGACGGAATCCATGCTGCTGTGATACCATGATGTTGTTGCACTCAATGTATTTCATGAGCCCCGTTGTGATGACGCCTTCCATTGCTTTGGATAACACTGGGAGGCGACTGCTTGTACGGTAATTCAAGGGCTCCGTGCGATTCCCATTCATGTAAACAGGAACGCTTATTCCATGTTTCTACATTGTTGGAGCCTGCAGTTCATCAAGACATCTTTGGAAGAAGCGAGCTAATGATTCGGCAATATTCATGGCGACTGGAACCAGTATAGACGAGGTGGAGGACAATAAACAGGTAGACCCCTTCACAAGAGTTACATCACGCGCAGCCATACTGGGGATGTAAATCAACAGTCAGTGACTGAAATGCAAGAAACTTCATACGCAGGCGCAGTTACAGACGAAACGCAAAGAGGATGCAGCACACGTACCACATAAACCGCCTTATTAGCCTGGGCTAGTAAAGTAAATGGATGTGAACGCAGCGTGCTTACGAACGCTGCGCTGACTCGTCATCTTTTGGATGCTGGCCAACGTGACAAAGCTGGTGGCTTAACAAACCCGCTTGGCTCAGGCACTCACGATCGCATGCACTACGACGACATACGCTCGACGTCGTTGAGGTAGTCTCCATCGGCGCCTGTCGCTTCCTCAACCGACGCTCCTTTTCCGCATGTAGCAGTGAATTTTATATGCATTTGAGCAACCGCCCTCTTGATATGCTCTCGTTATTTGCGACCATCAACTATCATTGGTTCACACAACCCAAAATCAAAAGTAGTCCGTAATAACTTCATGTCGGTTTTCCCACGTGCCGCCTCCCTGCACTAAGTTGTCTAGATAGCAGCTCCTTGGCTATCCGCGTTGCGACTGATTTGACCTAGTCACTTCAGGTTTTCCAGCAGAAGTATACAATCCAATACATACATGCCACTGTGGCGCAGGACTTCCGTGTCTGCAACGCGGTCACCCCAGCCGATGCGTAGAATGCGTCGCAGACACTTGCTGAAAAAGCTCCAGATATCTGATGCTTTTCCGGTACATCGTCCACCTTTCGCTACTGTATAGAAGACCGGACAGTACCACACAGGTTTCTCCGGTTTGTCAAAGGCAGCAACTGCATTTGATACGCCGATGCGCAACTCACTCACCAATCAAATCGAGGGATATTACATTGTTGAGGTATCAAAATTTTGATGCCGTCTCCAACACGTCATGGGCAACCTGAATTTAGGGCAAGCGTGTGGACTCCCTTCCTGATGTAGGCTGGAAAAGACAGACTGTCCCGCTTGTGTTGATGCTGATCCCGAATTTGGCCGCTGTCGAAGCGAGAACCGAGGTCATGTGCTGTAACTCATCCGCGTTGTGCGCAAACAACGCACAGTCGTCGGCAAACAACCACATACGGATGGCTGTCTCACACATTAGGGTTCTCGCCCCGAAACGATGGATGTTCAGCAACCCACCCACACTACGGTGATGCACACAGACACCGTAAGCACACGCAACATCAAAAGCACAAGACATCATTACATGGAGGAAAATATTAAACAGCGCAGTGGCTAAGACAGCTTTGATTCACACCAGAGATAACTGCAAATTCATCCGAGGTATGTCCACTCAGCTGCACCCTCACCCGCATGCCACTGTGCAGACATTTAATTAAACTTACAAACATACTCGGGCAAACAACCATATCCAACACCAGCCACAGTGCCTCACGGTTCACTCTGTTAAGGGCTTTAGTGAAAGCGACAAATACCAGATACAATGGGTGGTATCGCTCACATCATTTCTCCTGCAAATGACGAGCCACAAACACCTTGTTGATGGTGCTGCAGCTGGAACGGAATCTGCAGTGCCGTTCCGCCAAGCGCCGTTCAAGTGCCTGTGTAACCAGGTGGTTGAGCAGAATTCGGGCAAACACCTTACTCATGTACAACTCAGCATGTTGAGAACCACGATAATTCGTGGCACATTGCTTGCTTCCTTTGACCTAATACAGTGATTTCACAAGGGCATCGTTCAGCTCGGCCGGCCGTTCCTCCTTAAATCCACACGCGTTGTACCAAATGGTGCAGCGCATTTACCAACGCCGGTCAGCCATGTTTCAACACTTCTGGCCGTAACCCTCGGTTCCAGCGTAACTGTCGTTTCGCAGCTGAGCAAAGACTTTCTGCGCCCCATCCAGTGTCGACAAGTCAATCCAGCAATGCGTTTTAGGCACCTATGAAGAGTGCATCTTCATCTCTGACACACACGCTAATGACACAGATAAAAGTACTGAAAAGTATAACGAACGGATATGGTGCGTCAGCAATTTGAAAATGTGATAGAGGTGATTTCATCGAGTCAATTTTGGTACTCAGTTCCTGTTTGAATGAATTTTGATCCCTCGAAAAGCATGAAAAATTTGACACAACTGGCGTGTTGTAAACCCTTGTGTGGGCATAAATGGCAATATACGATTTTGTGTTAGAGAAAACCGGGCTACGCTCTGGAGGGGTGAGTGACATCGAGTATTTGGACGCCAAGTTTTCGCAGGAGTGAACGGCGAATTGACAAAGCACCATGTGGACCTCGTCAACTCAGCACGAGCGGCCTATTGGTCTACTGGCCTGCCTGCCTGCCTGTTGGTCAATCTGTAGCGAAGTGCGTACCACCCTTTCTTTAGACCAGAAACAACATTAAGATCAGCTTGGAGAACAGGACAAAACCTACTAGCAAGAAGCTTGTCACAACAGATTAGACGCCAGCAATTTCCATCTATTCGGAAGCACAACGAACCGATCCTTGATGGCTTCTTCAGTTGGTCTTTAGTGTCTGACTGTGGGGTTCCATGGGGAACGCATCTGACCATGACACCAAGTGGTGTTCACGATGACAGTGAGTTGCCCCTTAATTAGCCGCGGTCTAACTTAGATCGCAAGTATCATGGAATGTCGAAACCCCAAAACGCTATTCTCTCCTCATTCCGTGGATTCAGCCCCCTCCCCATCCGGAGGGGCGTTTGCCACGGAGAAAACACGTGCCTCTTACGCTACTACCGAGAAGTGAATGAACTTGCTGTGTTATCCCCATTGCGTTGTGGAATTCAACTGGCCCGTGAGAAGCGTGTGTGCAGGGTTCACGTGCCCAGCTAAATGATGTAATCACATGGAATGTCAAAGGGAAACAGGTAACTCTGTCCGTAATCTTTCTCTGTCGGGTGACTCACCGAGTTCCGTTGCACGGTTCATGCTCAAAACAATGACGGGCGGATCTCACACGTGCACCGCGAGTACTCGGAAATGACGCAAGCGGCGTGTGCGTTCGTGACTGCACGCGCGCGTGCGCCGTAAGTGCGCACAAAACACGTGTGACGCGCTCATACGCGACTGTCCGTAAACCTTGGTGGCGCGCGGCTAATTAAACCTTACACGTTCAACAAAACACGTTCTCGAGACTGCCACTCCTCCTTACAGTCCTTTTATTTCTCCGGATAATTGAGCGTGCCAAACTATGAATTAGTTTGGGTTATGCAAAACATGCCGAAAGAAATAGAGTACTCTGTAACCTGACTGTAACGACCCCTTGCCGCGGTCAGCGTTGGTGTACCGTTCGGGTTTTAATTGACTCCTGTGAAACTGGACTGAGTGAAGCTGAAATGTCTGGTGGGTTTAGATTTAGGTTCGGCTACTCACATTACATACTAGTCAAGGGGTCAAATATCTAGAGATCACATATTTGCGAACTATCTGAACCTCTTGGTTGGCTACAGTAGGTGGTCCCATAAACGTCATTGTCATTTGCTGTGACCTCTAGGTTAGACGATAACCAAGGGTCACTGGACAAGTAGTCGAAAGTGACATTCCTTGTCGATGAAACCTATCGAAGCCCAGTACCACTGTGAGAGAGATAGTTTTATTCAAAGCTTCCGGGTGTCTTCTGATTGTGAGGACAAGGGATGATCGCCTGGATACGTCAGACTTCCGCATAACCCACGCGGAATCGTACCGTAAGAACACAGTGAACGAGACATAATTCCGTACTCCGCAACAGAACCTAAGATGGTTCGTTGAACATGTGTAAGGCAAAGTAGGACTAAGTTCGTAGCATACCGAAAAAACGTTGAGTACGTTATGATGTGCATTTTGCGAAGAAAAGTCGATGGCCATTGAGAGAGAGAGCAGCGGGTGTTGTTTAGATCCATAATATGGAAGAGAGATGCACCGAGAACAGTCGAAAGGGGTCGCTCTAGTATAAACCCATTGTTGCGCTGGTTCATTCCTCGAGCATTGTCCAAACGGCGGCGTGCGGTTGTGTCCAAAACGGCAGCCGGAAAAGTCAGTAAAAGATTAGGGCACAGGTATGTTTTTAACTCCATGCGGCACCGTTTATGTTTAATGACAATTGTTTACCGAAAAACTGTTAATCGCCGACTTCGGCGTGTAGTGTCTGTAGGGGTCTCACTTGGTTTGGTGGAGGTGCAACTTGGTCAGCTGCAGACACGGTGGCAAGGAACGAGCAAGTTTTTAGAAAAGCTAGACCCAGTTTGGTGTTCACTGCTTTCTTAGATGGGTGCTGGTGAAGGCGCGGTCCTTCAAGACGCCGTCGTGAGATCCCTGACCGTTTCTTCCAATTACTTGTCTCCCTATTGGGACACTGCATCTTACTCGTTTAGCTGCTTATGTCCAGCGTAGCTCAAATTTCCCTTAAAATATTATCAGTTTTCGTGATGGTAATACGGAACAGGCAAATGTTATGGTGTTGAAATAATCTGGAGCCCAAATCCGCGCTTCCTCTCACAGCCAACCGCCATTTTAGCCAACTAGACTGCAGCTCGATGGGACCGAAGAAAAAATCCCCTTCTTCAAAACCCCAGCCTTCTTTATTGTGACCGTGCATCATCCACAGTTAAGTTGCGCTCGTGTCCATCCTCGTGGGCACAGCAGCGGTTGATGACTGTTTCTGGTGGGGTATGCTCCAATCTGATGACTATTTCTGGATTTCCGCTGCCACTAAGGCTTATAGGTATTAGTAACTGTGATAACGCGAAATCAAAGGTATCGGCATTGCTATGTTGTTGTCCTGTTGTACAGTGCAATTATGATAGTCCAGCACACTGTTCGCCTAACCTGTATCTCAGACCAGATGTATGGCTTAAGCTGGTAATGTGAAGTAAGTTGCCCGGAAAATTGTACGGTTGCCATCCGCATAGTGATCAGCGGTTATCAATTTCCTTTATCATATTTAGCACAGGGGATTCAGTTTCTTAGACAAAAATAGGCCATGAGGGGGCTTGAATCTGAAATATGTGAACGCAGGTATGGACACCACATTCCGCTGACCTACAGTGGTTTGTCTAATCCCGTGATTCGCTTCCGGCAAGATGACAAACACCAGCGACCAAGCTTGGGATTTCAGCCTAATAGGCGTGTCAATGGTAAACAACAAAGTCTGAGGTGACCAGCTGGTATGTAGGCGAAACCATAACCTTACCAGCGTATATGATCGGCCGGCTATAAGGTCGCTGCTGCTGCTGCTGCTGCCGAGGTAAAAGGAGTTACGGCTACCTTCAATGATTAGATCGTTTTGAGGTCAGCAGTTTATCAAGCTGCTGACCGTAAGTCGGGCTGCTGCCGGATCGTAATTGAGCTAGTACTACTGTACAGACTGCGGCTAGGCGAGAAAATTGTTAACGTAAATTGAATCATCGAAGAAGACGAAGCGGCTAGCGAGTTAGACATGAATAGTATGTGGTCCGCTGAAAAATCTACGTTCTGCGACTGGTTTACTTCATGTTCGAGCTTTCAAGTAGTGGTAACCGAGACAAGAAGCAAACCAATAAAAACATCAGTAAACGTGTTTATCACTACAACCTTACACCTGATGATGGCTGCACGCCCCAACCAATTCATGTAACAAGCACTTCGAGCAAGCGAACGAGGTGTTAACAATAATTACGACAAATGGAGCTCGGTGGTGCAGAAGCAAAATGAGACAACGTGGACGGCTATATAACTTAGAACTTACTGCTACGAACCCTCAATTAATTATACCAAAAATCCTTTGTTCGCAATTAACAAACATACGCGCCTTAACAGATTCGAAATGTTACACCCCACATGACAGCTGTTACGAGAGGCGGTGGCTCTAAGGACCATCCCCGTCCCCCTCGGCTTTTGTGTGCGGGCCATCACCACTTGAGGGGGTCACACATCACGAAATCGACTCCGGATTGCAGTAGCGGGACTAGACAGCGTGCATAAGCTAGGATTTGACAACCAAGCTTACAACATTGCATCGAAATGTTTGTCACTAAGACACACCTGCTCTGGTAGAGTCTACCAATGTAATGTAATTCATGACCTTCTGTTTAAATGAAACAGCTAGAGTCCCATGAAGAAACAGGTCGAATTCCTTTAATGCACGTCATATTTCCGCACGGGGAACATATTCGATGGATTATACACTTTTGCAGGCGGTCCTCCACCTCCACCCGGGGGATTCCAGTATGTGCCCGAAATATGCAGTTTATCAAGGCCATTGTTTGATTTTCTTTCTGTTCCCACTTACTGTATTATCGTTGGCACTAATCACCAGTAGCCGCCAAATTTATTAGTCTATACATTTTGAACACTTTCATGAATCGTTTTTTTCAGCAGCACCTTCTTCGTTCCAAATGCGATCACAACTTCCACTCAATCTACTTCCTCCGGTTGAACACCAGTCCGAATCCACTCTGAATCCCACCTCTGACGTTCCTGCTGCTGAAGCGAGTCAGACGAAGGTTGACGGCGCCTCGTTCGACTTTGACACAGTTGCGGGGTGCCTTCTAGAGGATAAACAGTGCAATTCTGGAGCTCTTCTCAGTTCTTCGTCAACATCCCCATTGTTATCTCCCCTTGGGATCCAAGCACGTGCAACATGCACCGTCCCCACGATTGCCGAGAACACGCTGCCCCCAATGAACGGTTTGCCCAATGGGCTCGAAGATGCTGCAGTCTACGCTACAAACAAAGCGCAAAACACCAGCATGTCTGTAACAGCCAGCGGACCCTGGTTCACTTCGGACCACGTGACCACGTGCAGTAGCCAGTACGGAGGTATCATTACTGCTTTGGAATCTGTGAACTGGAATACTCTTCCATCTACTCGCCCGTGGTTCCATGCGCACCATCAAAACGCATCGCATACCACTGGTGTGGATCTTACTGGAACATCCGACACCGGTATGCAGCGAATTGATCAAGCCTCTACAAGTACTGGACAGTTCTGGCCCGCGTGGGCTTTTCCGGTTCCTACGGACACTCCTGGCTACGGTGTTGATGGCGATCGATTTTCCGGATGTAGTGGAGTTGAGGGAGATGGAGAAGAGGAAGGGACAGATGATGACGAAGAAGCCGTTTGCTCATCTTCACATACAGCTGCTTTGTATGGGGACAGTGATCTAGTCACTAGCTGGGTCACGGACTACCGTAGAATGGACTCTAAATTATTGGCACTTCAGAATGAACATATTTCAACCCACTATGGTAAGTAATGTAAGCATAACCCAAGTAGTAGGTATATTATCATGTTTATCCTACAACTTTACCTTATCCAAATTGCTCAATTTATTCCACCCGTTAACTGAAATTGGATAATTCGACAGGGCGTTTTTATTGCTCCTTACATGCGCACAGTGTGTGTGTGGTACGCCTGTCTGCGACGTTTTTTCTCTTCGCTCTCATCGTGCTCGTGGTGATGGTAGTGTCGGTGGGACGAAAAGGTCGGCCAGTGTTCACTGTTTCGGATTGCCGTCCAAGCGAACGAGTATCGCTATTTCAGGTCGGTGGTCAGGTTTGTGCCCCTGCCTAGTTGCGCTCCGATGACCCAGCTCCTTCGACGCATGTGTCTGTGTGTGTGTTTACTCGGCTTATCAGTGTGGGTAAACATGCACGACGGCAGTGACAGGCGTGGCCGCAGCAGCAACACGACAACGTCGACGGCGATGGCAGCGACGGCGGCAGCAAACCGGACGTGGCAACATAGTCAGCTGCAACTGGTGCACATATCCCTTTGTTCGCATATACGTGCGCACCCACACCCGAGCGCTCCACTGCATCGCATCGACTTTTGGTTTTTCTATTCTAGTCCGCATCCAGCTATTATGCATAGTATAAAATGAAATCAAGGTTTTCTGACGGTTCGACAAGTCCTGTCCTTGTCAAATGACATCAGATCCGTAGGGGCAATAGGTGGTTTGCACACGTGCTCCATTGTTCCAGTGCGTTCGGCCAACGAGGTGCCGTCACGTGACTGATAAGCAAAAGCGTTGACGTTCTCACTCTGCCTCCGCGCTTTTGTCGATTATGTGGCATGTATTTGTACGGTGGTTACTGTAATGGCCGGCTGACATGCATTGTTTTCAAGATTTGGGTGGTGTAGTGTGCTCAGTTGAAAGCGTGGTACCGTCACTTAGCTGGACCAACACTTCCAGACATCTGAGGCGCTAATGCAGATTTATCCCCAGTATCCAACTTCCCAGCTGGCCATTAGTATTGGTAGAAATGTTTTGCGCAATCCGCGTGAGATTCTCTGAAATGCTTTTCACAGCCTGCGTGATCGTATTCGAGGAGGTGCGACAAGACGGAGCTACTAGAAGACCTCACTTCACCTCTGTAAAACCACTTCGAGATATACACGCGAATTCTATGAGATAGGCGCCTCGTAATACGACTCCGGTATCGTGCATCAGAGGAGAACGAGTGTTGAGAAACAAGTATTGTTTGAATCAACATAAGCAATCTGTCCCTCTGCGAGTAAATGCTAGCTATGGTATACTGTGTGCAGGGTAGCCGCGAAATAGGTCTTCCCAACAGCGTCTTTTAAGCGTTTGGTGAGGGCATCAGCCGCAGTGTCAGCTTTGAACGGTAAGTGCATAAAAGTCCCTTCTTGGGTACGCTCATACCTGGCGGTCATCCATTACGTTCGCTATAATATTTGAGGATGAATTCTTCGGGTTACCCTTTTGAACTTAGGGCATCGCTGATCTACAGTTTCTCGCTAACGGTATCAGGTGTGCAAATACTGCGCACCCGAAAGGCAAGAGTACGGACTAGATTTCGTTTGTACTGTAAGGGAACCGCACTGTAAAATTTGGTGTATTGTCCAGTGCAAATGCGTTTTCTACACAATTTTCTGCTGCGCGATAAATTGGTGTTGCAGGTTAGATGTATGTCCATAAATGATAGTCGTTCTCCGGATTCGTGCTCACAGATGAAATACAGATTCCTATGCGTGTCGTGAAAAGCTTTCAAGAGCTTCACCGCCTGTGTTTCGATTTGCAGAGCGTAAAGGTGCAGTTAACATTCAGAGATGACATTGCGGCTGATGCCTTGATCAAACGCTTAAAAGACACTGTTGAGAAGACCTATTGTTGGATCTATGTATATCGGCCATTTCATGCGAGAGCTGTGCTTGCCGAAGCAACTCGTTAGTCAGTTGATTTTACCGTGGCCCAGGTCTTTCGGCACATGATCGTTCGATTCGCTTTGCAGTCTACGTACACGTTTCCACTTGGATCACTGGATATCGATTTACGGATATTGTCACTTATTACGAGAATGTACACAACGGATCCAGAGGTAACATTTTGGAACACACAAACAGCCTTTTTGGTTGCTTGCGACTAGTCACTGCTGTTACGTGACAGTAGGATCATGTAGTGATCAAGATCAAGTACACAACCAGTGTACGCAACCAGTTCAAACGCGTTTCCTTCATCCGTGCATCATCACAAAATGCAATTGCTTCAGCTGTGGCTCGGCCTCGGGAACGTAACCATAGTGAGCGTTTGGTCTCAACTTCTCAACTTAGCATGTCGCGTGCTTTAGGTGGTTCATTCACACATCTGGATAGAACCGTATAAACAATGTGAATGGTTAAGATTCTGGATTGGCATTTATTTTTATTTACCTCACCGTGCACACCCTCCCGACCCTAATGTGGCTCAACAGCACCGCCGCGGGTCAGGTTGTGGATCCGTGGATTGTCTGTGTCCCAGTCATAACTGGCTAAACGTTTTCGCTGAAGGCAGCGCCCACTGTATACCGTGATAGCACTGGGTTCTAAAACCGCTGATACGGGGCTCCCTGTGTGTTTTAAGATCGCTGATAAACTGGCTACTGTCCTCGTGATGTGAAGCGGATATACGGTAAAACCGACTTAACTTGATCACTCAAGGGACTGGACCAAATTGGTCAACATACTGAGGTGGTCAACGTACCGAGGTCTGGATCCATAGTGAACGTTCAAACAATGAAAAAATAATACAGCCAAATTCGAGAGGTAGTCAGGTTATAGAGTTGGTCCACTTCGGTGATATTTCTAGTGACACCGATAAACCTTATTTACTTATGCGACATGCTCGCGCATGCTTTGGGTTTATGCCGGGACATAATAGGGGCGTATATGTGAATATTTTCATCTTCGGCCTTCATTTTCGGCTTCCTATCGCTTTACGGGCATTCGCAGTCATTTGAATCCGGTGCAGACCGCGGAGGTGGACATGATGACGGTCGGTTCGTGAAAGGAGAAGGAACAGGAAAAGCGTCATAAAGTTGGAGCCATTAAAATAAACTCAGACGAGTAATAACCATTCGGGCATAACAGACAAAAGCAGCACTGAACAGGTTATTCATGAGCTGCGAGAACCGCATATTTGGAGTAAGTGTATTCAAGAAAATCGAAGGATGGTACTAGGATTAGTATTTTAATGCAACTCCAGATGAGTCTTCGAAACTTCAGCTGTGTGAGCCCATTGATTGGATGGAATATGCTGGACCAGTTGCCTAAATTTCTCTCAAACTTGGTGTCAGGTTATACGTATCGATCATGATGCGTTGTGCGTTACAGAATATCTGGGAATTGAGATTGGCTTTGTGAATTCCCTTCTTGCTTTCCTCTGCAGGTGGAGATTTGAGGTTTGCATGGCCGCGTGACGGAAAAGGTGTTGTTGACATAGGAGATATAATGCGTTTCGGTTGGCTTCCCTTTTCAGAACGCATCCGTGTTTCAGATTATATCTAGTCCAAAAATGGTAGTCGTTCTCCGGACTCGTGTTCACAGGTGAGATGTAGATTCTGATACGCGACTTTAAAAGCTTTGAAAAGCTGAGTGGAAGTTGCACTTAACCTTCAAAGGCGACTGTTGGGTCACAGCTGACTCCTTCGCCCCACAACCGCAAGAAGAATTCCAAAGACGTGCCGGGAGAGAATCGTATGCACTGAATCATGTCTGTTTAAATAGTTTTAAGAATCGTCTGAAGGGAAGTTACTGAAAGACATTTCAGCCAAGCACATTGCTAAAACCATGCGTGCATAATGAAGCCAATGAAGAGTTATCAATAAAGGAACCAATAAGAGGCAGACACGAACGAAAAGGGAGTGTTAGCAGCCAAGTGACATTGCGATCCGAGGGCAGAAACAGTGACCACAAGCGGCCAATAAAATTAGCGGAATGATATGTTTAAACAAATGTCACTAACATCGATAGCTGAAGGAAACAAATCGGTAAGTAAGAATATTTTCCAAAATACGTATGGGCAATATGTGTCTCCCTAACAGCGACATTGCGGCTAATGCTCTTACCAAACGCTTAACGGACACTGTTGAGAAAGCCTATTGCTGGATCTATCTATATTGGACATCTCATGTTAGATCTGTGCGTGCAGAATGAATTCGTACACCAGTTGCTTTTGTCGTGGCCCACACTTTTCCGTACATGATCGTTCGATTTGGTTTTTAGTATAGGTACGCATTTCAACTTGGATCACTGAATATCGATTTGCGGATATTGCCACTTATTACAAGAATGGACCCTCTCGGAACACACAAGCAACGTTTTTGGTTCATTGTGACTAGTCACCGCTGTCACAGGAGTAGCGGAAACCGCATACTTGGGGTATGTTACTCAAGAGAAAAGAAGGATGAAACTAAGGTTAACTTATGAGTCTTCAAACATATGAGTCTTCAAAGCTTCAGCTGCGTTAGCCAAGTTTCGTGAGGGAGTATGCACAGAGGGGGGGGGTAAATCTGGACGATGTGCCTAAGCGGTTCTAAAACTTGCTGTTAGATCAAACGGATCAAGCAAGATGTGTTGTGTGTTACATAATGGATGGGAATTGAGATTGGCTTGGTGGATATCCCTCTTGCTTTCAAATGCATGTAGAGATCTATAGTTTGCATGGTCACGTGACGGAAAGGGTGCTGTTGGCATAGGAGAGACAAAGTGTTTCGGTTGGTTTCCCTTTTCAGAACGCACTTGAAGAAAGTGCGAATTGTCAGGTTGGTACGACCCAGCACAGTATCCATTATGTTGTCGAGTGAGTGAGAGGTAGGATGTATATGTTTTGCGTTTTCTTGCTAGCCTTCACCTATGGTTGGAAATGTTGGGTTGGTTTCACCGAGTAGATAAAATAGCAGTGATCATGTAACATGTACCGCTAGCTGAACGTGCTACGTGAACTCTCAGTGCACGAGATTTAAACTAACTGCTTTACCGGACCGCGGCGCAGGTTAAGTAGACTCACGGTCTTCACCCACATTAACATCTGCACATCAGTCATCTGCACTGGTGTACCGCCACATGATTACTCTGTTGATGAATAATTACTGGATGGGTGAGGGATTAAGGTAAGATACGTCCTAAATGACTTAGGTGAACTTACGGGAGCAGTGCATCAATACAATGCCGGCAGTCATGGGACTTACTCTTCATTTCCTCGCAGATAACTAGACGTCATACACATTTTACTCAGGTGGTTCAGGCAGGAGACGACACTACGCAAGCCACTAGTGCCGACATCAGATCACTTGCCATAGTGTCTCCAACCACCACCAGTCGAGTTGATCGTGTATACTGCGGACTGGGTGGCAAGGTGGATCAACAGCGAATAAGCCATTAGTCAAGGATCTTAGTTCCCGTTATTAGATATTCAAATATCCCAGCAAAATCTGTTCACCATCCAAGGTCGGGAAGCCAGACGAGACACTCCTCACTAAGCAGTTAGGCAGGATATGTGATTCATACCTTGACGGACACAACCTATTCAGTACCAGCTGTTGTTCTAACAAATGAACTAGTCATCACAAATAAAACCAGATGGGAGCGATGCCCAGCAATTAACGATTACTGAGTTGTTGAAGGTGCCTGGAGGTGAACGAGGCTTTCAGCTAGAGAAGCGGCCAACCCTCAGCCGTTATTCTTTAGGTAATTCAGCGGGTTGAGCAGCTCATCGTTGACAGTCACAGCTTAACTTGGTGTGAAAATCAAATCGTGTTTACTTCTTTTGTAAGTTCATTTACTGTTAGTAAACAGGGCCACACGGGTTTGAAAACAGCTTTTCGCTTTTGACTGATACAGCAGTCTGCCTAAAGTACAATACAAGCGTTTCGGGAACTCGGACGGAAGCTAGTACCACGTGTTACCTACCGTTCTGGATGAGTACTTTGATTTTGGCCCCATGAACCTCTACAAGAACAACACTTGTTTCATCAAATCCACAGTGGTAACTGAGTGAATTAGGCCCTCCTAAACTTGTTCAAACATAAGGACGAACGTTTTTCATTACAATAAGTTTCAACATTATTTAAACGTTGGGGAGAGTGTACAAGTACAGAAAATAAATGCAGAAGCCATGTTCTGAACTTCGTACATTTAATTCTTAAGTCCCTGATTAAATAAAAAATCTTCTATAACGCTTGGGAATGCTTTTCGGTTTTTTTATCGAACATGAGGGAGACGACGATTAAAGTGAGTGTCATCTTAAAAGCGAGGAATTACACCAGTGCGCACTGTTGTGACGCTACTTAGCATATATTAAAGGATAAAGAAAATTTAAAGTATACAATCACGTAATAGTCAGAGGCATATCGAATAATTGTGGGAACGCAACATTACTGCAATATTTTGAGGAGAGTTGAGGGACCATGCTCCCTACTACTTAACATAATGAGTAATATTCCGATGTCAGATAATAGCCAGTAGTATGCATCTTAGAAACGTCTAACAACCGTTCAGTGACCAGACAGGGTTTCTCTAGCCCTTACACAACCGGAAGCAAACTCCCCTACCTGACAAGAAGGGGATGTATTACGATCTGTAGTTGAGCAAAGCTTTGAAAATCTACTAGGACCCTACCGATATACACTGTGGCCTCTGGCGAATTTGCCACAGAAGTTACAACGGTTGCCTAAACGATTGTGCCTCTCGACCAATTCCAGTTTCAGTCTGGCCAATTGTCTCCTTCAACACTAGCACGGGCGTTGTCTACGGCTCCATCGAAAGAACCCAAGGCACATGCTGACTAACTGCGTCCAACGTGACGAATACTTGGCGCATCCGCTCCGACAAACGTGACATCCACTCATCTTCGCTCTCCCTGTTGGAGGTTGCATGGTACGCGATTCCTTCTGTCTCTAGAGTGTGCGCGGTGTGCACTGCTTGTGCGTCCATTCTTCGCGCGCATACAACTATGGTTCTAAAGTGTTCCTTTCTTTTGGGAGTCATTACGGCTTGCTGTTGGCAGCTTGCCGTTTCGCATCCTGGTCTATCCACGCTACTGATAACTGGTGTAGTAGTGTCTGGTTCTAGTCCACCACCCCACTACAGCTTTGCCGACTGTGTACTAAATTTCTTATTCGACTACCTAGAAATCCCATTCCCCAGACAGAGTTATCATAGGAACGCCGTTCTTCGTCGTTGCAGTCACAGATTTGATAGCAACTGGATCGAATATATAATCTTGACACAATTTAGCTGCCGTAGCAGGTCCACGGAGGTTTCAATCAAGTTTGAAACACGTTTGGATCTCATCAAGTGATAAAGTATCAAAACCGAATGTTACCCTAATTGAGGGGAATCTTTGAGTCATAGTGATCTAGCCTGAAATTCCGTTGATTTGTAGGCCCCTGTCCCAGAATGTGAGCGATTGTATGTTGCCAACAAGCTCTCCAACAAGGACCAAATAGACACCACTATTTGTAAACAGATCCTCAATGCGTTCATCCGCCTCCATGTCTAAAACACAATTCAAGCTTGGCAGCCATGGCTGAAGCACGACCTCACTGTACTGGACCAATCTCAACGGCGGGTTTCCAAATACATCGTTGGAGTGCGCCACCTTCCATACGTGCAGAGGCCGAAATGTTTGGGAGTATTCAACAGGAGATATGACCAACAACGATACGAATTGCTAATGACATACTTGCTTCTATACAATCGAAATCAATTGTGCTGCTCGTCACTGCTACACCAGTCACGCCAAACTTAGAAGTCACCTGTTGAAATTAGTAGAATAGTACAGCCGTCTGGACTGTCGTGGAAATTTCTTTTCTCTTCGTGTGTCTCAATCAAGGTACGCTGTCCCCGAATCGGTTTTTGCTGCACCTACACTACCCATATTTAAAAGTCGGTTGGGTGACTCACTTCGCCACTTACATTATGTTACTGGACAGCAATTTCCGGCCTACTCTGGGGAAATATCTTGGATTTTTCCGTACGACTATTGAAGCTAGAAAATTACTCGGAGTGCAGAGCTACGGCATTACATACGATAAGTCCATTCTTTTGACAGTGGAACTATTAACGACTGTTATGGCATTCATGTTTATCGATCACCTACCAGACCAATCAACGAAGCCTGTAAAGCAGTGTTTCTTAACCTGTATGAAATCAGTGTTCATTGCCACATTATAGCGTATGTGAGTGGTTTGAACTTGGCGGTTTTGCCGCTGAGCCATCAATGCCCTGTATGAATCATATTCTGTCATCTCAGAATGACATCCAGGAATGATCTATTTCAGAGAATCACTTGTTGGTGATTATAACTAGTTTCTATAAGGCATTCAATTCACCTTCCTCTTTCTTTAACGAAAATGTGCTTCGGTATTGTACTGCTGGTGCGCTGATTGTAAATTAGTATTACAAGGTCCTAAGGTGCGAACCCAGCTATTTATTGTGGCCAATATTAACATCCAGGTGTATCAGCAGTGACAACCAAAAGTTCCGTTAGTTGGTGAACTCTCTTCGGTAGGCTGCGTGACGTACAATGCTTCTGTATCCACTTTTAGTGCACATAGGTCTGGGAATCCCAAGCGTACTTCTTCTGCTGGGATCCTGGTATGGCTCAGCCTTAGCCCGCTCTCTTCAGATTATCTTGGTACCTGCACACCATTAACTATTGGCGCAGCAGTATTTTCTATCGGCCTACCACAGTGTGATAGAAAAACGCACCTGAACTTCTCCGTTTACTCAAGTCGTGAACAATAATCTTCACACTGGAAACACATACCGCCTTGGTCTTTATCGAGATAAATGCTCCTACTCAGCCACCAAACCTTTGTCAAAATGCATAGCTTCAAACAGGTTGTTATACTGAGTTCGGTGGACAATGTGAAGCCATTTCAACTAAAAAAACTATACTATTGAAACAGCTGTTTTATGGGGCATGCCGTCGATGAAATCTGCTGCTGATGTGTGTTTCGTCAGGCATCGACTAAGAGAAAAATCTGATGTGGATATTCCTAATACCAAGAGATCATGCCATTCATGCATTATGCAGTACGAGCGATTGGCTTCATTTGTTCTTAAATGTCATTTATGACGGTTCCTGGGCAATCAACGGAGAGCGAATGTATCAATAATATGATTAGATCACAGTTTGCCACTTCTGATCCTTTACTTCCAACAAGAACGCATGCGCAGATATTAACGCAGCTACTCACAATGAGACTTCCCCCACACATCTCTGACTATGTGGACGCTGAAAGTCGCGAAATCGACATAGCCCGGGGACACGCAAATAATACTGGAGACCGGCTCCAGTAACTGTGAAAATGTTACAAGCGTGGTATATAGTAAGCACATTTCAAAGAGATGCTATTGTCTCCGGATTGAATACCTGCATAGAGTTAAAATGTGAGTGGGCGGGGATTCTCACGATAGCCCATTAGCTTAGTACTGGTAGCGCAAAGGCGTCACCCACTCGCTCACCAGTATCCTTCATTTCCACATTCCACGTTCCATTTGTTTGTCTATTTCCTTCTTTGGGATTGTCCAGTGATAGGTGATTTTCTAAATCTCAGACGTACTTTAACGATAGATGTAGGCCAGCTTAACCAGCGACCACCCGAGAAACGTGGTCGCTTTTGTACGAAGCAGAACAAGCAAGTGTATATCGGTGCGAAACTCCGCCTGACATCGGTAAGCTCACTCCGAGCAGCCAAGCCTGAAAGGCCTTTGTGAACCAAATTAACCCCTGTACTCAACTTGTCCGCGAAGATATAATGGCATACTAGCGGAAGTTGACAATACGTATCATCGCAAAGCACGAGCAGATGTAGCAACACGGAAACAGTCTGCGCAGTTTTATACGGGGAATTCCTCCTCTTCAAACGGTAGACGGACACGCACGGACCACGAAGAATGTGGCGAATACTGTGCGCCTGCAATACGCTCCAACCTTTTAGTGCATTCAGGGGCCACCGTATGACGATAGTTGTCTCAACCTCAAAAAATCATTCATATATCCTTCACGAAAAATTGTACTAAAACGCTGTTGCATTTGCGTAAGCACAGCTCTCCGGGAGTTGAAAATACCCATCAAAAGTCAGTTACGGCGGTAGGGAAAAGCGTAGCTAAGCATATGACTCGGTTCTTCCAACATTGTGTTGACCAAATGGATATATCTGACATGTGGAAACATAGTATCATTACTCCATTTCACAAAGGAGGTAATCGTTCTATCCAACCAACCACCGTCCCTTAATCCTACTACTGGTAGTTTCCAAAGCCATGGAAGCCATTATTACCGCTACTTTAACGGCCTACGTGGAGGTATTTAACCAACTTGTGTCAGAAGAGTATGGCTTCCGACGAAATAGATCATGCACTGCAAATCACTGTCAACTCCATCAAGTTAAACCGAAGCAACAGCCACAGGCACGGACGTTAATAGAGTTTTTCTCGAATTTTCAGGCGTTCAACCGATAGGACAAAGGCATTCTGCTCGCTCGTATTTTGACCATCTCCTAGGATGGCTCAGAAGCTTTCTTCTACACCGACGCTTGGAGGCAAGAATGAGTGAATCCCCATCAGATCCCATTCAAGTTGAATGCAGGGTACCACAGAGATGGGTACTGGGACCACGGTTATTTTTGACGTATACCAACGATATCAGACACTTCATCTGCTTGAATTGCCTGCTCTTCGCGGATGACGTCAAGATGTAGATGGCGATCAATACACAGTACTTCACAGTACTTCAAGTCGATCTGGATAGGGTTTACAATGGTCCATCCAAAATCTACTTCGGTTTACTGTGAATAAATGTAGAACGCTGCACTTACGACACAAATGGAATAATGGAAAAGGGCATATTACTGGTGGAAAGGCAAATGCTCAACAAGTCCCGCAGGGTAGCCCGAATGACAACCACAACATGGGGAAAAGAAAACAGTCCTAAAGTGAAAAGCGTTTTGGTGGACTCACCAGGATGTTAACATAGTGGCATACATTAAAGGTCTAAGTTACCTAAAAATGTGTAGGTTAAGGCTGGTTGTGCAACATTCGTCCCATGATATTGTTTGTCGACGTGCACGTGCTATACCTCGTACTGTGGGTGGGTTAAGGCAAGACCAGGGCATTTTAAAAAAAGCAGACAAAGTGGGGGCGGCAACAACATAATTCGGTAGAACCTTCCATTGCTGGTAGACATGTAGGGAATATAAGTTTCATCGACATGTGTTGTGATTGAATTGCAGTAGATGGCGGCAGACGTAGTCTGGGTTTCTTAGAATCTGGTAAACCAGTATTAAGTAGCCACAGAGGCGTCGATACTGGACGCTGTACAAGCTGGTGGGCCGCCACATACGGAACCAGGAACTGCAAACGTCCTCTAGCAAAAATGATTTAGGCGTTTTGGTCCAGGCCGACTTTGGATATTTGAATCAGGCTGGAAAGCTGTCTTGAAGGGGCGTCAAAAATGTGGACCACCTGAGGAGTGTATTCGCACGATAGGACCTGTGAATTTTTCAAGTGCTTATAGGCTCATACGTCCACTTATGGAATATGCAATACAAGCCTAGCAACCATGACTGGGGAGAGATCTCACCACCTTGGAGATACCCCAACACCGGGCAACCAAGAATGTCAATGGGTTGCATCATTTGCCGTATGAATAAAGGCTACTGATGTTCGGGGTCTTCAGCGGACAATACCGGCGATTGTGTGGGGACCCCATTTTAACTTACCAAATTTCGAGTGATCCCAATCACACGTGCCGTCCTTTGCTAGAGCTCAGTCAAAACAGTAGTCTGGGAGGCCACCATCACAAATTGATAGAGCAGTACTGTCGTTGGGAATGCCGTCGGAATATATTTTCCCTACGTGTTTACCCAGTTAGAATATGTCATCCGTGCTATCACGCTGGCAGAGTCCAAAGTCCGTTGAGTGTGCACTCATTTCACTGAATCATCTCACATGACTCATTGCTCATGGTTAAGCACGAGAGTCTGTTGGATATTTCACTGACGGCCAGCTCCCAGAATATATTCCATCTTTACATCTGTGGGTGCTCACCAGGAGGCGAAAAGATTTTTACCAACATCCGATTCGTCGTCATTCCTTATGGACTTACAGTGGATTTACAATTTATTATATGTATACCGCGATGAGTCTAGCGGTGCAAACTTAATTTCGTCGACCAATTTTCTAAATTTTGAATTTTCACCATGACCATCCTATGTGACATGTCATGCGTTAACCTTCTTACCCGTATTGAATCATTTTTCTGTGGTTCCAATGTTCGCAATTCATAAATACGGTCCCGGTTGCCCAATTTATGCCCCTCCCTAGTTTCAGTTCTCTCCTTTCGGTTAACTGTTGCTTCTTTTCACGGCTTGGCGATTCAGAAAAGCTACTGAGTTTATCCCGTTTAGGCCCGCGGATTAAGAGTGTTTGAGTCGAAATGAACTATTTCGATAGTCATTCAATTAAGTACTTTTGTAGGATGTCCACTAAGAAATGCACACATGGGGAGGTAACTGGTCTTTTACTCTTTCCATGTCAGTGTACCCGTCGATGACGGCGACGTTTCAAGGTCTCGTAAATTCATTCGGTATTGGTCTGAAGGACAAGTCTGCGTTTAACAAGTTCCGTGGGAACAAGATTAAATCATTTGATGGTATCCGGCCAGTAATTTCGGTCCGGTCCCATTCGGTCGGGTTCCGGAGACAAGGCACGGCAAAGCCATAGACGTATGCGTCGGTACAGAGCGTACATCGATGCTTCCACCCACCGGGACAGTGAAAGTAACGAGACAAGCCAGACCACGAATGTAGGCGACTCAATAGGGCAATGGTGATTATTTGTAAGTAGTAGGGGAATTTATTAGGTTTTTGTATAGATTCGTCGCAGTTAGACATAGGCAGACAGCCACCACACATCCAGGAAAGCGCTAGACGGCCGTTTCGTCCTATTGGGACTCAGTAGTAGTGCGCACTCACCGCATCCTGCCGGATTCGAACCCCCGACCTTACTCTTGCGAGTCAGCGACTTATGTCACTGAGTCATGGGCGAATGCGACGGACCGCCATGACTGATATCTAACTGCGATATAGCGGCTCATACTCCACTGTCTTGCATGTTATGAATGTGCAGAGGACAGGGCTGGCCCCCAGAGCAACGACTTCCTTTGCGAGCCGCCACCAGTGGAGGATTAGCCGCGCTATATCGCAGTTTGATATCAGTCATGGCGGTCCGCTGCAGTCGCCCATGGCTCAGTGACATAAGTCGCTGACTCGCAAGAGTAAGGTCGGGGGTTCGAATCCGGCAGGATGCGGTGGGTGCGCGCTACTAATGAGTCCCAATAGGACGAAACGGCCGTCTAGCGCTTTCCTGGATGTGTGGTGCCTGTCTGCCTATGTCTAACTGCGAAGAATCCATACAAAAAGAGCAATAGTGTTTATAAAATATTAAAGGAACAAGAGATGTGGTGCAAAATGGTGGAAGTCAAATGTTTCTGCCTCTAAGCGGAACCCAAGTAGACGCGTACTGTATCTCAGGTTGAGTTCCATTCAAACATAGTATTATACGCATTTGGCTCGAAGAACGTTCTTCTACATTTGATACTATAGCACTCAACTGACCCGTTCCTCCAACCAAAGTAACGCAACTGAATGATTATATGTATATTTTCTAGTTATAGGAATAGCTTCCTTTCCCCAGCTATCCGTTGAGTTGTACAGGTGTAGGAGGGAGGTTAACAAACATCGAACAAAGAGAAAATTTTCATAATTACTCATTTAGTAATATGTAACGAACGAGCTCGTATTCATTGGCTCATCTTCGGGCGGTGATTAAAGGGATGATAATTTCTATTTTATATAACTAAGTGCTTGGACTACCAAGATCAAATCAAAGGGCGTAGCTTGATGGCCATCGTTAGTCGGGGCGGGTTTTGGCCAGGGCAGCGGAATGACCTATACAAGTTTCTTTTGAGCACATATCTCCGGGTTTTGGAATAGGATATCGACTGCCTCTGAAATAACAGAGTAGACCTCCCGTGGACAGCCAGGGAGTCTGCGACCCGTGAATGCAATGTTCTCTCCGGTCGATGTTGAGTGCAGTCGGCTCTTAGCGTCATTCCGGGCATTAGGTCCAACTCCCAGGCCTAAAGACCTCGATTCCTGAGGTCGCACTGCATGTACTGGTGTTTTACATGTCAAAACGCTCACGAGTAGTTAGCTCTTATAGTTCCATTGTTTGCCAACACATCATGAGGTTGCGTAGACTTCTGGTAGCATTTTAGGCATTGACATCAATTTATCTGTCCCCGAATTACTTGTGGGTGCATCCAGTTGAGATCCGAGAAGTATACACGGCGCAAAGCATGCTGACACGCGCACACACACACACGCTACTCACAACCATCTACTCATAAGTAGTTTTGTCTATTTTAAGTTACATGCTGCGATGCATTTTTGCCCCACTGCTTGCACTACCCTCTCGTGTTGTCTATCAACTCTGATTACGAAGTAATTTCTCCGTCGTTACAGATGCGAACCTAATCAGCGGCTTTGACATCGGAAGCCACCAGTGTGTGCGGTGCGGCCGCAGTAACCCGGATCCATGGGCCTGGAAGTTGGACCCAAGATGCGGAATGATGCTATGCATCGAGTGCACTCGACATCGGCCGGAGAAGCGCAACGAAATCACCGATCAGAGACATCCTGGCTCTCTGCGACAGGTTTACTCCATGAGTGCAGGGACTGGAACTACTCAAGCACTCAAATGTCATGGATTCGATCATACGCATCCAGGACCACAAGCTACCTTCAGCCAAAATAGACAAACACCATTGAGGAGTCCGCATTTAGGTACGTGCATATCTGAATTTTATGTTTCAAACGTATTTACCTAATGAAACACAATTTAAGCGATAGGTTGTAATTTGCCTGTACATACCGATGCCAGATGAAGAAGTGCGGAGAATATATCGCTTTCTGTGCATTGAATATACTATTCTCGAACCTTAGATATTTCAGTGAAACGTAAGCAAAGGCATGAAAATCCACAGCACTGAGGAGTTAGCTAGGACGCGGACACGACAGAATTAAAGTACAAATCATACGTCGGTCAGACTACCGCTGCATAGTTTACGATTCTTTGCTCCACAACCACACTTACCGTTCACTGCGCATAGGTGGCATGAGAGCAAGCCTCCCAAGAGATTCAAAGTGTTTTCTCGCAGCTTCCGTTGGACAGACACGTTGCGCCAGGGGTGTTTAACTCACTATACACGAAGCTTGCCTCATACCTCCGGCGATTTGTTGAAGTTTGAGCCGCAGTGCAATCAGAATGTTCAATTTATGCATCCGGCAGTAGCTCCTCCGCTCCAGCTTCGAGTCCACTTCACCATGTTCTAGTTCGAGTACAAATACTGGCGTTTACATGTCAGCGAAGCACCACTACGAATCCCCGATGTACGATTAACACACTAACTGAATTAGTCATCTACCGAGATTTTTCATAATTCCAACAATACCCAGTACTTAGACAGCAGATAGTGAAGAGCTTGATAAGTTTCTAAATTGTTAGATTGTTGGGAGCTGTTGCAAACTTCATAGAGTGAACATCTATTACGAGAGCAATGCGTAGACTACTCAGAGAATAACCATTCATACCTTCAGGAATCATACATGTACCTCATCGGCTAGCTAACCAATTTGGCTACTGGAGTAGTAGACAAGTTTAGACTTATTCCCTGAAGCCATCGGTTTTCTTGAAGAGTAAACCGGATGTCAATTGGAGGTGTCAGGGTTGGGAGGGACAACACCGAAACCTTCACTTCGGATACGGTCGTTGTGATCGGAATGACCGAGGTCTACTCCAAAGTGAACCGAGGTTTCGACAGAGGTTGAGTGTCGCAATCCAACCACACAGCAGGTACTCCAAACCCAACTTGAGATGTCAACTGCTATCCATCGTACTTTTAAGGTGTTGGATTATTGGAGAGAATGTGAGATGAAGTGCAAGACTGGAGTAGCACGTGACCGGAAAAATAGAACAACATCAGATTAATTAGGATGAAGTTGAAGCAGTGACCTTCCACTGTTTGCATTCTATAGTCCTTGCTGAAACCGACTTAATTGAAGAAACCTGACGGGTTTGTCGAAATGCTGCCAAACCCGTGTATGCAGACGGAAATTCACAGCAAACTAGATGGTTATAAGCTCAACCGCTTCAGATCTATCAGTAACAACCAATGCACTCCGATGAACAGCCTCTGCTGCCTTGAACCATACCCCGTGGATGGTAGAAACTTTCAACGATGTAACTACAGAGGGTAAAATAGAGTAGTAAACCAATATATCTTGAATGGTAATGAATTTCGTCGAACCAATGGATTCGAGAGCAAAGGCGAAGGAACTAGAGCGCTGACTGCAACATATGACATGGAGTTGCTATGCGCTGGTTTGAGAGATCACCTGGACTCGATTCGTATACCGGCATTCTCGTTCGGTCATGTTCGTTGCCAGATCTTTGTAATGCTTCGGTCGTTGTTTCATTTGGGCATAAAAGTAATTTTTGACATTTCCATATCTGAGGTTCAAGGCCGCTGAGCGCCTGGTAACATGTGGTATTAAAATACCCCATCAGTCCCGTTTATATAAAGCGTGCACTTAACTGGCTGGGAGTTTCACTAACAGCTGATGACAGACAGTTCAGCTGAAAAGTGTTTATATTATATTACTGAAAGTAGTTTGGAATACAACACTAGTCTTACAGGATTTCTAAATGGCTTAGCCGCGGCCTTTAGGTTCAACATTTTCCCGGATTAAACAAGATTGATGCTTGGTATGGTTGGCGACATCCGGTTTCGGATTTGCCTGTCACTGTGGTCAGCCACAGAACGCCTGCGCCTACAGAGGGACCATAGGTGGCATGCGCTGCACCACCCACAGCTCCAACCACACACCCCATATCCAGTGTAAACCCGAAGGAATAAGACCGGGAGGCATGCGGATGGGAACCACGTTTCATCAACGGAGCCGGCCCACACACCTTCACAGGCAAACACAAGCACGCTGTATTTGGGGAATCAAGTGCACACAAGGCGGTGGCTGGACCGTAGTCCGCTCCACACTGAGTGTATGGAACCACTCTTCGAGCCTACCACGACCACAAGGACCGTGCACCCCATCTCCTCCAGCAACGACCAACTGTCTCCTAGAGCCAGTATGGACGAGTTAGTGGGTGATAGACAGGTAGCCACCTTGTCAACATGCACATCAAGCGCAGCCACACGTGGGATGTCAAACAACAGCCAATCACTTTAAATGACATTATCAAATAAAATATATCTGTTAAAGAATACGGCTACACCGACATAACTCTTCGATAAATTAGCATATGAATTAAGGTAATTATCAACGAATCCGCGATAAGTACAAAATGTCCACAAGTCACCCAAAAATACTGCAAACACAATAAAGTTAACGAAGATAACCACAATTAGCGTAAGCAACGTGGCCAGTTAATAGAAGATTATTCAGGTAGGCAGAACAAAGCAAATAAAGTGGAAGGAAATTTATCCGGCTTAAAAAGACCTAGTGTAAGTGTAAGTGTGCTTGGTAAGCACAGTGCTTATCACCACACTCATACTAGCTATGTGTCGGTCTCTGCGCGTAGCGAGATCCTATAAACTTGTATTCTCCTGCCCTATCTGACACCAATAAGGTCGATGGATGAAGAACAACACCATAGTAAACCATACTAGAAATCCCAGGACTAAATTTGTACACTTTTTGACACCAGTATTTTTGACTACTTGCCAGTTTGGTTGTAGAGAGAAATGGGACACTTGTGTGTGCTGAGGAACGATGATCAGTCTTCAGCCCGTAGTCAATAAGTGTTCGTTCACCACACCGTCCGCATAAAACCAGAGATTTACATTGTCAGGTAGTATAGTTATTTGCAATTTGGAAACAGGCCCTTAGCTAGTAGAGTACCTCACCGGCGCTTAGTAGATTGTTGATACGGTATGCACTACGATAATGTTTTCTGCGATTTGATGGTCTTACTATATTTCAACCTTATCAGTAGCGCCTCGTCAATTGCCAACAACGTCGGGTTCTTGTTGCGCAATAGCATCTTGAATAAATCGATTGGGTTCACCTGGTGACGAGTCAGCATGAGGTGTTTGGAGATAGACGAGGTAGGGTTCCAATTCATTCTTTGTTTCGCTCCGCCTTGGTTAGACAGCAACTGCCTTAGCCACAATGGGAAGTGTTCCGCCACCCTTTGAGCCAGCCGGCTACCAGTCTTGCCTATGTAAGTGTCACCGCAACTGCAAGTGAACTGGTAGATGATGTTAGAGGCCGAACTGATTGGCGCGCTGCTCGAACGGATGTGGAGAGGAATCCTTCGTGTGGTGTGAATAAGTCGTAGTTGGGCGGTAGAGTTGGTGCGCATTAGAGCGGACCTGAGCTTGTGACCAACTTCATTTGCTAAGTGATCCCCCTTGAAGGGTAAGAACAGATAAACATTCTTCTCCGCAGTTTGTACGGGCAGCTTCTCCTTGGGGGGTCTGCTATGGGTCTGAATGAATTTATCCGGATACCCGTTAGCTAGCAAAGTCCGGTATAAAAACTCTTCTTCAGCCTTGAGTAATTCCGGACTGCATATCCGCCTGGCCTTGTAGAAGAGAGTTTTTACAAGGCCGCGCTTGTATGCAACTTGGGCGAAGATGGAAAAATGTAGGTATTGTCCCCCCCCAGATCGATTTTCTGTACACCGTGCGCTGCAATGTGCCATCGGTCCTTCTCTTGATGAGCACGTCAAGAAACGGCAGTCTGTCTTCTTGTTCCTTCTCTTGTGATACTATATTTACGCCACCGCTAGCTGGCCAAGCAAACTGAGTGAACGCATGGCATCGACTGGACCGTTACTCATTTACATGGAAGAATCCTACTTCGGACTAAACACTATAACAAGAAAGCATGACGATTAGCTCTGACGAAGGATGGCAATTTCCTGTTGACAGTGCACTTGGTGTATCGAATAGCTAGGTGGCACAAAAACTGTAAGCACCCGCAACGATATTTCTTCGAGCGATTTAATTACGAGCATCGACATTCTTGTAGATGTTGTCAGTCGTTCCTATTTAAACACAAAAGGATGCGCATAACGAGGTGGCAATCATGGCGTAATACGCATCTTTACTTTATTAGGTGGTTGTCCTTCGCTCTTTTAGACGGCTGATTCTCAATCGGAACTGGAGGTCGCTGGCCCGCCACAGGAAAGAGAGAAGACCGGATCGGACCAGTAGGGGAACAGGGTTCTATTAGCCAATCATACTGTTCATAATAAGGGTAAAACCAAAAGTTCGTGGCTGCTATTTAACGCTCACATGGAAAACATAAGGTCAACTTACAGCCAGTCAAGTAATTCCACCCTCTTGTAATTGGCCCCATCACTTGGTTGGCTACCGTTTCGCCTCAATCCATACGAACGAGTTTGGCTCGCCCTCCATGAATCGCTCCTTAACGATGATGGGCGTATCGGTTGTTCGCTTAGAGTTTTCCTGAGAGTTACTGAATTTTCCTATGAACCTGATGCTAGGCTCAGCTTTGAATCCTGGTTCAAGTGTTACGAAGATGTGTCCCGCGTTGAACTTGGAGACCATGATAACGATTGGAAAGTCCGATTGCTGTTAAGGAAACGGAACAGCAGAGCACTCCAGGTATGTAATTTTTTTATGCAAGAACGCTCGAGATTGCACTTATGATGCGACTGTCAAATGCTTGGGCCAAATATTTGGAGAGCAGTCATCCATCTTCAACAAGCGATATCAATGCCTGAAGGTCATCAAGATGGACACTGATGACTACTTCAGTTAAGCTGGCGTCGTCAATCGCGAGGTCGAAAAACCTGACATTAAAACCATCACGGCAGATCAGTTAAACTGTACTAATTCGACGTCCGAAAATTGATCATTTGTGGGTTTGCCATCCAATGGTTCCCGCATAGCTCCTTTGTTCCGATAACACAGTGTGCATCAGGACTGTAATGTGTGGACTTCTGACTCCCAAACCAGTGAACGTTACGTTTGATGACGCAACATGTTCTCTGTATGCATGGGTGTGTGTGTTTGTCCCGGTTGTTAGCGTTCCCGTGCACGCGTATTACCTAGATCAATATGGTTCCCACAGCTCCGCGCCTACGTAATGACCCAGAACGATTTGTTTTCAACCTCTCTCACCTGTCCGTACACAGTCAAGCCTTCGTCTACCCTAAAGAACATGTGTCCTCTAATCGCACTGGCCGCAATCAGGAGTTTGAGTTACGGTCAAGAAGAGGAAAGAATCCCTAGCTTCATCGTATATTGGACAGAAGTATTCTCACAGGCACCAGCGCCTGACCATCGATCCCCACGCGCAATCATCCCGCCAAAATCAGATCATGTTGAAGCCATCTTCGTATTTGAATTTCGCTCATCGCTACGCAGATGACTGGCTCAGCGCCTGACGTCGAGCGCAACACACCGAACGACCTTGAACGTATGGATCCCCAATTCGTCACATCTTTTTGAACTGTATTCTTGCCTCTTACCCATACCGCTCTCATCTTAATAGGGCTAGAGTCGCTTTCATCCCAAAGATCCCGTCTCCCACGCTTTCCAAAAATTTCCGCCAAATATCTGTGGCCTCCATTTTCACTCGCCTTTTGCATCGTATTCTCTCTGAGCGCTGGATTTCCTCATTTCCATTTGATCGCCTACAATTGGGTTTTTCTACCGAAAGGCGGATGTTTTAAGGCCCCAGCTATCCTTTCTTCCATGATTCGCTCCTCACACTCCCACTGCTCTCCTCTCTCTTTAACTTCTGTGGACATTTCAACGGCCTTTGATTCCATTTCCAAAGACCCCCCAATTAGAGCTGCATCAAATTTTGGGGGCCCTAATATTTTTCTTGCGTACCGGTCTTCCTACTATTCCTCGCCAATCTTAACCTTCAGGGAGTTGCGAATACACCCACAACGAGGCGTTAGCCAAGGAGACCCACTCGACGAATCTCTTCCGATGCCAGTCTCCTGTCGATGGATGTGTCCCGCAGGCCCAGTTGATTATATTGCATACGCGGACGACTTGATCATCGTAGCGCAAATCAAAGAAGCACTACAGAAACGACTCCTAACATTTAGCAACGACCTCCAGCTTATTGACCATTCCATCAACCAGATGAAAACTATGACTGTAAATATCGTCATCGACAGATCCAGGCAGAAAGCGTTGCTGCGTACTTCTAATCTTCACGTAGAAAGGATGAATCTTCCATCAGTCCAAGCGATGGGTACATTCAAGTTCCTGACTTTATCTTTTAACTGACACGGCAAGCTACCGCCTCACTCGCTCGATGAACTGCGTCAGCAACTTCAGGAAACTTCGAAATCACCATTAAAACCGCACCAAAGGATTAGAACTCTCAGGACCTACCCCATGCCACGACATCTACACAGCCTCTCGCTGGCAGTGATACATCAATACACCCACAAAACGATGGACAAATTAATCTGGAGAAACGTTCGCAAATGGTTAAGGTTACCCAAGGATACAGCCATTGCCTTTTTCCATGCGTCCATCATTGACCACGGCTTAGGCATTCCTAGTCTCTCAAACATGTTGCCATTACTTCGGAAAGATAGATTGGAGCGACAACTTTCCAACCCAAATGCCATCCTGAGCTGGGCCATTCGTGACCCCTCTGCCTCTGCGATACATCGGCTAGCTAATTCGCCACTCATCGTAGGTGGGCAAACTGTGACGGATAAAGCCTCAGCAAAGGAGGCGTGGAAGACTCAGTTACTTACTACCCTTGACGGATCCCCTCTACGTCAAGCTTTACCGCATCCAATTGCTCATGAATGGTTCCGGCAACCTGCACTCGTCTTCCTGCGCCTATTTACCAGGGAAACTCAATTACGCGCAGGCGTTCTTCCTACAAAAGTCAGACAAGCCAGAGATAGGCCACCACATTCTCTATCCCATCTCAATTGTCGCGGTGCATGTGGGCAACACCAGACCATCTCTCACGTGCTCCAATCTTGCAGCGTAACCCATGATGCACGCTGCAAACGGCACAATGACACTGCCAATCAAGTTGCAACGCTACTACGCCGTCGGGGAGCTACAGTCATCCCAGAACCACGCATCCCCACGCAAAGGACCTACGTCAAACCAGATCTATTCATCTTCTGGGACGCTCCAATCTACGTGATGGATATTGCTGTCTGTGACGCACACCGGATGATCCAATATTACCAAACAAAAATTGATACGTACGGCGTCTGAGTGCACGCAGCGGTCATCAGAAACTACGCACAAACTGCACTCTAGGCAATCTCCACTATTGTACATTATCTGCTCATCTTAAACAATCCAGGATATATCCATCCCGCGTCAGCAAAACACCTGCTGTCATTGGGACTCACGACGTTGGATAATTCCGACCTGTGCATCTCCACCATCCGAGCAACTATACGTGTGTACGAACTTTACATAAGTAATGCAGTCTACCATAAATAATCGCTATAACAAAACAAACACTGACACGTACTGGGCGTACGGTCCTTAACCGAGTTCCTCGAGCTTTTATTGAGCCATTTGCTTAATATTATGTCGGGCATTCGTCCCACCTTGGCAAATTGCTGTACTGCTCATTTGTCGAGCCCTACATGCCTTTGCCGAAAAAAATGTTCCTCGAGTAACCACCAGGTCAAAGCACCAGTTCATTAATACCTTGGATTGTGACGAGACTGTCATTTACGCCCTTGTTAATTATCGAGCACTTATCCGGGTCTATTTGTTGTCGGCCTGAGGGTGAAGCCAATTGAGATTATTTGTTGTATATAATTAATGTTACGTAAATAGAGTAATAGAGCTTAAATCTACTCCCTGCTTTGAACATCTTAGGATCGGTCATTACGAGTAATTAAACATTATGGTCAAAAGAAAAGACCAAAGACTTTGAAGAAAAACATTAATCTGCTTCATTTTCTGGAAAACAGTAGCCCAAGAAAGACGGCAAAGCATGTTGGTGTTAGCAAGACAAGTTAGCAATATTCAAAGACATAAACACCAGTAGCTGGAGAGATACGATAATGAAAGAGGAGATCTACAGCGGAAGAGGCGGAAAACTTCACACGATGAAGTCATTGAGGTTAAGCTGCGCTGGTTCAAGGAAATGAAGGTAGCTAACGCCCGAATTGCTAGGCCGATTATTCAAGAAATTGCTAAAAGGTCTCACAAGAATTTGGGGTTTCAGATTCCCAGGCATCCAACAGTTGGCTAGAGTAAGCTAAACTCCGATATGAAGTTTCCCAAAGAAATTCGTATGGTGAATCCCATGAAATGCCTTAAAAGTTGGTTCAAGACTTCATCGAAAAATTCTCCAACTTCAGCATGGGTTTCAACAACGACGGTCTTTTTAAAGCTGACGAGTGCGGTCTCTTTCTCAAGGCGATGCCTAACAGAAGCCTTGTTATAAAAGGTGACAAATGCGGGAGTGGAAAACATTCCAAAGAACGGTTTCACAGTTCTGTTGTGCGCTATCTCTAATGGGAGAGAAGTTAATGCCCCTGGTCATTGATAAATCAGCTAGGACACCTGCCTTCATAAACCTACATCCTGAAAACCTTCAACTCACATGGAGATCAAAATAATATGCGTGAACAACTGCTGCCATATTTGGAGAGTGCATCAGTAGTATCGCTAAAGGAATTATGAAGAAGAAACGTTTCATTATCCTAACAGTGGACAACTGTCCTTGTCATACCCATGTAAACTAGCTTCGAAACTGAACCCACAAATTGAACCTCTGGACCAGGGGATCATCAAACTATTCAAAGTGCACTACCAAGCCCAGCTCATGCAATGGGCTATGGCAAAATTACATCCTAATATTTCTCATGCGGAAAGGACTTCATCTGTTGCTTCAGTTGATGCTTTGGATGCTATG
Source organism: Dicrocoelium dendriticum (assembly GCA_944474145.2). Classification (NCBI taxonomy): domain Eukaryota; kingdom Metazoa; phylum Platyhelminthes; class Trematoda; order Plagiorchiida; family Dicrocoeliidae; genus Dicrocoelium; species Dicrocoelium dendriticum. The sequence goes on along the minus strand of OX104063.1, from coordinate 14,557,994 downwards.
CTTTGGATATGCTCCGCTTGGTTCAAATTTAAACCAGAAATAATACAGAAGTGTTTCAGAACAGCCGAATTTGTTCAACCTCTCGAGCGGGATGCATTTGCTTTAGTAGACATTCCATCTCCACTGGCAGAATTAGACAGAATAGATGTTAGAGAGTTTGTTGTTGAAATGGGTGCTGACTTGGTAATTTGCGCTAACCAGACCCAGATGCTATTTTCCAAAAAAATACGAAAATGAACAAACATTTGATGATGCTGAAGAAGAAGAAGGACTGAGTGATGATGATTTGGAAACCACAGCGACTCCAAAAGCAGACGAAGGCAGACATCTTTAATGTAACCGAAATCATTTGCTGTGTAAAAATAGCAAAGTATGCTGTGTAGTGTGGGTTGTGCTGACAGCGCTTGTTCAGTTACCTTTGTGGTAAGGGAAAGAAACAAAGTTGGACTGTTTCTTCGAAAAATGAATTAACTTGCAAAATACACATTGCCTTTTGATTTGTTATAACACTGTATGGTTAGATTGCGTTTGCTGTTACTTGAGACCTCGTCTAGTGTGCTCGAAACAGGTTGTGTGAAATAAATTTTGCACTATGCTACTCACAACGAGAAAGTAGGTTACTATTAGGAGTAGTTTTAAGTTCGTTGCAACCATTGAGCCATGGCTCAGTGGCATAAGCTGCGGGTTTGATCCTCGGAAGAGGACCGATGGATGCGCACCACTGACGAGACCAAAGAGGGTGAAACGGCCGTTCGGTGGCTTTCCAGATAAGTAGGTGAGTTGTCTGAATTGTCGGCTGATTGCGTGGTACTCACAAATAAAGTAGGTTACGCTAAGTTCGAGCACAGAACCTCCGTAATTTGACCACATCTGTAGGTTGACAACTTCTGATCATGCCGAAAAGCGTGCCTAGCTATGTCGAGAATAAAATATTTATTTTTTTAGCTATTTACTTTGGTCCAGTCCCTTAAGTGGTTAACTTACGAGTGGTTTCACTGTATATCCCACAAAACTTGGTAGTACATTAACGCTCCGTCAATTAGCCGAACGACACACATTGCATTTAACGCTTCAGGCGGTCAACAATCTCATTGGTGAGCTACAGTGTGAAACAGATTTTAGCGCTGCTCGGACAAACGGCATCGTGTACATTACGGAGCCGCCACATTTGAATCTGCTTGGACTTGATCGGATCCAGAAGTTCCACCTGTTCAACCTTCCCCTGAGTCACGTCCGCAGTACCCTCCGGCTCGGACATCCGAGGTCCTCTTCGGAAGTGGATGAATCAAACAAGAAGCTGATCAAGCAGCTACGAAGAAAATTCCCGTCTGTGTTTCGCAACGACTTGGGAAGATGCACAAAGACCAAAGCAAGCCTTCCTCTCAAATTCGGTGCTAAGTCGGTATTCCGACCCAAAACACTGGTACCATACGCTGCGCTTCCGATTGTTGATGCGGAACTTGATTATTTGCAGCGAGCCTGCGCCGTCCAACTTGTGAACTATTTTGCTTGGGCATCAGCTATGGTTATCATCAAGAAGACTAATGAAAGTATTCGTAGCCGTGCTAACTGCTCTACGGGATCGAATGCTGCCTTAAAACACACCAGTATCTTTTACCAGGCGCAGAAGATTGATTTGCTAAGCTCTGTGGTGAAGCTTACTTCGCAAAGCTGGATTTATCACATGCTTACTTACAAATTGAAGTCGACCATGCCTCAAAAGAATTATTTAAAATCAATACGCACCGAAGTCTTTGCCAGTTCAGATGCTTGTCATTTGGTGTCAAATTAGCTCCCGCGGTTTTTCAACAAGTTATGGATAGGAGGTTAGCTGGGTTATCAGAGCTCGCAGCATATTTAGAGGATATCATAAACAAAGTGTCTACCCATTGAGAGCCGACGGAAAGACTGGAAGCAGTTCTCCGCCGCTTTAATGACTACGGGTTCTAGTTGAAAGCAGAAAACTGCAATAGCGGAATGAAGTATGTAAAGTATCTTGGACTCATCATCGACAATGATGGCCGTCGTCAGGATCACTCCAACTTTAGTGCCATCAAGCTGATGCCTATCCCTGATTATGTCGTGATGCTCAGATAATTCGTGGGTTGATCAGTCATTACAGCTCATTTTTGCGCGAAATTCATTGGCTACATGGACCGCTAAATAAATTTCTGGTGAAAGATTGCAAGTGGGTATTGTCTCCTGATTGCCAAGCTGCATTTGATGATGTCAAGTCTATATTGTGTTCTAACCTATTGTTAACGCATTTCAATCCGGAGCTGGAGATCGTGGTTGCTGCTGACGCGTCAGACTACGAAATTGGAGCAGTCATATCCCATATTTTCTCCAATGGTTCAGAGAAAGTTGTGACACATGCAGTCAAATCTCACAGTTCAGCGGAAAGCAACTATGGGCAAGTAGAGAAGGAAGCTTTGGCTATAGAGTTCGCAGTCCAGGAAGTTCCTAAAATGCTATATGGACGAAAATTCACGTTGTTCACCGACTACAAACTCTTGGTTGCCATCTTTGGATCAAAGAAGGGCATTCCGGTCTGCAGGACTAGTAGTCTCCAAAGCGGGGCTACGGCTCTACTTGCTTAGGGTTTCGCCCCCAAATACCAATTTACATAACAATAGTGGTCAGGCGGATGCATTAGCTCGTTTAATTGATACACAGTGTCAGGAACCATAGGACTTGGTAGTTGCCCAAATCTCCGTGGAATCTTAAGTAAATCAGGTTATGTAGGAGGTTTTCAGTGTCTTACCAGCAACATTCGAAATGGTGCAGGAAGGGACTCGCCATGTTTCTATCCTACAACAAGTGCCCAATTTCCATTTCAATGGCTGGCCTAAGAGAGTTACAACGGCGGAGCTTCAACAATTCCACCAACGAAAGGAACCACTATCAGTCGTCAGCAATTGTCTGCTGTTCTCAGATCGCTTCGTCATTCCTGTTATCATTCAAGAGAGAGTCCTCCGATGATTTCATACTGGCCATCCAGGAAAGAACAGCATGAAATCGCTGGTACGAAGCTATGTGTATTGGCCCTCTGTGGATTCCCAGATCAAGTATTTATCGAAGAATCGTCCCCGATGTATCAATGTCTCTAAACAGCCAAGGAAGAAGGAATTGCCATCTTGGACAATACGTACAGAACAATGGTCCAGATAACACATAAACTTTACGGCTCTAATTGACGGTCATCAATTTCTCATTTTTGTCAATACCCACAGTAAATGCCTTGGGGGTGATTCCAATGGTTTAAACTACCGCAGCAGCCCCTGTCACTGCTCTTCGACAGGTATTTTCTCCTTTCTGTGTTCCCCATACGTTTGGTTCGGAAAATGGTACGCAGTTCACCTCCTCTGAATTTGCTGAGTTCTGTCGTAGAAACGTGATCGTCTTTGTAAGGTCTCCACCTTTCCACCCACAATCATACGAGCAAGCAGAACGCTTGGTGAATGCACTCAAAAGAGTCTTGCTGAAAATGAAGGGAGAAGGTACCTTGGCGGAGGTTATTGACACATTTCTTCTGCATTATCACAAAACTCCAAATCCGCAGACACCGAACGCACTATCCCCGGCTGAAACTCTGTTTCAAAGGAAAATCCGTGTGCCGCATGATGCCCGCAGACCCCGGAAGGAACGATTACTGTCCCGCAACTTTCTGATGGAGCCTCACTTCAACATTCCACACGGTGCTCGAATGCGAGACTTCATTTTGATCAACAAGTTCTGGCGAGAGATTATCGCATGCACCATCCAAAATAGGCCATGGGCAGTGTACTATGGTTGGCGGCATTCTGTTCCTGACTTGCCTGTCACTATGGCCTCCATAGGACAGACACTGGACGCCTGCGCCTACACCTACCTGGTAACGTGATCGATGGTATCTAGATGGGGACGGCAATTTGGGTGAGACATGCCAGTCAGCTGATAGAGGCACGGACTAACGGACTACTGCAACAACAAGTACCAGGAGCGCCATTATCTCTGGACATACTGGTCGACACAAGTGAAACGGAAACTCCTCAACGTGCCCCAACAAATCAACCACCTGATTCACCAAGAAACCTGGCAGCACAGAGGCTGAAGCGGCGACGCAAATTCGTGTCATCTATGCAGGTCAACCCAAAGCTGAATACATACAACACAACTCGCAGGGGGGAAGTGTTAGAAAGAAAAACTTTAAACGAACAACCAAGGCGCCCATCCTCATTACCGAGCGATGCATGGAGGGGTGCCAAACTCGCCCGCACTGATTGGGGTGAACAGATAGCCAACCGGGTGTTGCGGCCAATTAACACGTGAGTTTTCCATGCGAGCTCTAAATACCATTCTCAAACTTTCGACTGTAACTTGATAATAAACGGTACGATTGGATAAGAGAACCCCGTTCCTCTGCTCGTCCGATCCGATCTTCTCTCTTTCCTGTGGCGGGCCAGCTACCTCGAGTTCCGATTGAGAATCAGCCATCTAAGTGAGCAAAGGACAACCACTTCACTTTATATATGCGTAGCAGTTGTATAACTTATGCAAATTGCACGTACAATTGGCACGGTACAGCCTTCTGTGAATGAGTGGTTGGGTCTCTATTTATCGATGAACAAACTTCGGCGAAACTCATTTTTCCCCACTAGATTTCAACGAGGTGTCATTTAGCATTTGTGAATACATTCCGCCGCAGGAACCATGTGTCTAAACATCGGCCTTTTGGAAGATCAAGCTTCACAGATGCCGACAGTCGAATGATGAATATCTTCCATTAAAAAGAGCTCAAACATTTGTTCTTATATTAGAAAACTTGAGAATCTAATATGCCATTTTGTCATTGAGGAAGAATTTCACCGATTAAGGTGAACCATGCGCTGGATCTGCCGCATAGGAAAAGGAATCACTAACAAAGAGGAAAAATATTTATTCTTTGAATTGACGGGGCTCAAGCATTTGTACCCCAATAAAAGAAAGATGAGGTATCCTTTTCACTCATGATATTTATGTTTGATACCTTGGGCATATGAACAAGGAACAATGAACGATGGTTGATCACGGCTAGCGTCGGCCCGTAGCCTAGTTAACGAGCTTGTCTCGTAATCTTGCGGCGCAGGTTCGAATCCGCGTAGGGGTGAGCGTCCTCGCGGTATACTCAGCTCGCATGCGACTGGTGGTGGTCGCACGGCATCGAACCGCCGCTACGGCGTACAACTGACCCATTATTTATTACTTACGGGTTGAAAGCATTTGCTTGACACCTTCCGTAGAACGGTTGGGGTGAATACAATGCAATCAAAAGCTGTGGGAGCCATCTACTGAGCGTCTACCGAGATAAACGCCTTGATCAATAAAGCTAGTGTAAGATGAAAAGCGAATGCAAGCATTGAGAAATACACGGGGTACAGTATTCGTTGATGTAAAGCGTGAGAAAGGTAAAATATGGTCCACGCGCCCCCTTCTTGGGTCCATGTGAAACCAATCAATCATAATGATAACGAGAATAAAAACATTTATTCATTTACATATAACTCCGGAAGTGGGACATGATTAATGTAATCAAAAATAGCGCTTTTTAGGTAATGAAGTAATGGGAGCTAAGAGCAACATCCAATAACTTTTTGAACTTGTCCAAAGTAGGGTAGGATACAACTGTGTTTAGGAGAGAGTTCCAGGGTTGACAAACTCGAAGGGAAAAATAATTCCGTCGACACTAGACGGCTATATTGTTCACTGTCTCAAACAGTTACCTCTGAGCTTGGTCTTGTGATTAAGTTTAAGCAAATGGCGGCATTGGTGAGTAAGCTATCCCAATATTTGGTACATTAATATGAGGTCACCTAGCAGCCTTCGGTAGCATCTGTTTAAAACTCCGAGTGACTTCAGTCATCACAACTGGTGAGCACCAGGGTTACACCCATGGGAGGAAACGGACCTGCACTTTTATGTGAAAATGACACCCCAAGTTCCCCATTCAGGCCGAAGAAGAGAGACAGGCGTCCACACCTTACCCCATCGTCTCAGTCCCCATCAGTACCAACTCCCTACTCTCTCTCTCTCCCACAAGTAAAAACATTACCTGCAGCTTGCCTGCTTCAACTTGTGTACAGTGTGTTACACCTAGTAGTTTGTTCGCTATACAGGAGACCCTAAGCTGCAGTCAACCAGCAAAATACGCGGCGGTTGCCGCCAAGCACACACCGGAAAGAGTACCGGTAACCTTGGTGACCGGACTAGAGAAAACCGAAGTGTCGCAGCACGGACGGCCTCCATCAGTGCCATTCACAATTACACCAAAAGCAAAGGGAAACTAAGGCTCCAAAACCAGTAGCCACCAGGCGCAATCATGCTGCCTTAAACCTTGTGTGCACTAATGTCCCCGAATCCAAATCCAATACAAGTAAAGATAGGTTGACAGATGATCGAAATCAATGGAGTTCCATCTGTACGGCGATCGGTATCCATGCTGATCTCACGATAGTAAAACGCATCTCGTGTCACCCAAACGCATTACACTACGGTGAACCCCGGTTACTTCGGGTAACACTAAACGCGGTGGATGAGACAGAGGCCGTTCTGCTGTCTGCGAATCGACTCCGCAACGCCACAAGTGGAATGTGCATACTACCTGAAATCCCGCGGAAAGAACATTCAACGGATCCCACTAGCAGAGAGAGGAACAGAAAACGTCAAGATAAGAAATCAGTGTTCACCATATTCCTGAGCTTACAGATTCCTCTTCCGACGATGCTCAGGTGCAAGACGGATAGCCATGGCACTACATCCGTGAGGCTCTTTCTCTCGAAAATGTCGTCGCCACCTCGTTGACAAGGATCCCCGTATCACCGAACTAAAAGAGGTTCGGTCCCAGGCTGTTGACACGGGTGTTACAATCAGAACTAACGGCACAGAACCTTCTAGAGACTTGGACTAAGTTCCACGGCAGGTTGCCAATAGAAATAGGTCTGAAAACAGCAGGAACAGCACCACCTTCTAATGAAAATTCAGTGGGGGTGCAATCCACAAAGAAAGCACCAACTGTAGGGCCCAACTCCGTGACAGTTTCAATAGTAGCCATAGCACCATAGCCATAGCCAGTCGATCACAAGCTAACACCGGGATCCGGGGCATCTGATACTTGAATATATACCAAATTCGTCTCGAGAGTCTGCAACCCATCCAAAAAACGACTAGCGGTCGACCCTTCATCGGTCGACGTAAACTCACTTGTTTCATCCATCCCATCCAACACACTTTTGGTCTCCGAGAAGCTCTCATGCATGTACACAAATGCCCTACATCTACGCAGCAAATTAGCTGCATTAAGATTTCGAAACGCCTCAGCAGCACGCAAATATGGTTGCGCTAACAGATGCCGAAATAGTGCTAACAGTTATGTCCGCTGTCCGGAATGATCGAGCCAGCTGTAGCTGCAGCAATGGCTGTTTAAACGTTAGCTGACGACACCTGTCTACACGCACGGTCTGGGCTGTGAGAATGAAGGGCGTTGGGCAGAATAAATTGTACTGAACCAACCGTGGTTCTACATAAATAATAATGAAGTAAATAGAAACGTACAAGTAACGAATAGGTGAACAGAATCGTAATTAGGTACAGAGATAATTCTGCGTGGGCAGTTCGGGCGGTCCGCGCTCATTCGAGGCGCATTAAAACAAAATGTCCGGATGTCTGAGCTTTGAACATCATTGTCCGTAAGTAATCAAAGATCATATACTGAAGACTGAGAAAAATGTGGCAAAGGGAGTACAGTTAATTCAGATGCTGAATGTGAACAATGGTAGTAATTCGTCCATTCATCGTGGTTAAAATGGCAAAGACAAAACGTACTACTTGTGAATAGATAGTAGTAGTTACATAAACGAATCAGGATTGCACAGTATCCGTTACGTAGGTGAATTAGGAATTTACATTCCCCCGGCAATTTACGTATCGTTCTATTCCTGATCATCCAACACATTTAAAGTCTCCTGCAGTAAGCACATTTGCCGGATGTCTCTGTGAAACGTTCCCTTGTTCGTACCTACCAGGAGTTCCCGAACCAGTCCGTCGCGCCCTTTTCGCCTCTTCGATTATACCCTTTGGCGACTGACCTCGGAGTGCGTACATCGGAAACAAGAACTAAATCACCTGTCCTTAGGCTGCGCCACTTTTGACGAGCCTGTAGGGTCGGTAAATAACACAATAACCATCTTTTCCAAAATTCCTCGGACAGTTGCTGCACCTGACGCCACCGTCTCGCCAGTCGGTTGGGAAGCCGTGTCAGATGTTGAAGTCAACAATTGACTGGGTGATATAGTGCCGAATTCCTCGGGATGGCCGGAAATAGGTATCCAGGGTCTGTGGTTAAGTATTCTTTCCACCTCAACCACCGCTGTCTGAAGAAATTCGTCGATGATAAGCTGCTTACCAAGGATCACGTGTTGATCGGATCAGGCGTTCCCAAGTACCGCCACAATGACTAGCATAAGGAGGACTGAAGATCCATTCGCAATTGCTTTCGTTCAGAGCCGGATTCAGCTGATCGTGGTTTCAAGATTGAATAATAGCTTTCAATTCCGCTTCACCTCCCCGGAAGTTCAGTCCGTTATCACTATACACTCTGACTGGTATTCCACGTCGCGATACAAATCTTGAAAAGGCGCACAAGAAGGAGTCTGTGTCCATAGCGTGCGTTATTTCGAAATCTACGGCTCTAACTGAGAGACAAGTGAAGATACAGCCGTACCGCTTCTCCGTTGTTCGTTTTTCCTCTATCAATAATGATCCGAAATAGTCGACGCTGACCGCGGTAAAGGCTGGTTGATATGCTATACAACGGTCCTCGATGAGAGGGGCCATCTGTTGTTCGCAGGGCCGAGCCTTCCATATCTTACAGAGTGCGCAATCCTTCAGCGCTTTGCGAATTTCGGAAACACGCGTAGGATCCAGTAGCGCTGAGGTGATTCGGAAAGAACGTGTGATGTTCCGATATGTCCAGTTCTTTCATGACAATCTAAAATAATCAGTCTGGTCACGAAATCTTGGGCGGGAAGCAGAATGGGATGTCTCGTAGATTACCGTTATTCAAGCATGAACACAGTCCTTACAACGAACAACTCGAAGGTTTAAAGCACATGACTGCTTCGTTTGATAGATTCCCTTTTAGTACCTTAACCTCATCTGCAAAGAGGAGTTGTTGTACATTTCGCACCACTTCCGAGTCCGCTTCCTTAAGTTCGGACAACCTCAAACGACCCTCGGTTGGGTAACTCGGACAACTTCCGCGGCTTTTCATCAAATGCCGCTTAAACCTGAGCAAGATGGCTACACGTCATTTCAGTTTGACTCAGCTATCGCAACTTGTGATTCTATCTTGCCAAGTGTTGGTTACTATTGTATAGTTGACGACATTTTCTTTTCTCAGTCACTGGTTCAGAATTTCGCACAAACGTTCCGGTGCTCGTGTCAATGGAATTCTTCGAGACGTAGGTAACCAAACCCGTCAAACCACTTTATCATCAGGACTTTAACATTCACTCGCAATCCACGAGACGCTATGTCTGAAGGGTTCAGCAATGTTTCGACGTACCTCCACAGCTTTGGGGTAGAATTCTGATGCACCTCAGATAGCCTGTTCGCAACGAAAGTTGTGAACCTTTTGGTCGTATTACGAATCAGCTGTAGCACCCCCATCGAGTCTGTCCAAAATGTCGGTGACCTCTCTAACTGCATTTCTTGAACCACTTGAATGGCTAACCGGAGAGCAAGCACTACCGCAGTTAAGTCTAATCGTGTATTGAAACTGCTTTTATCAGCGAAACACGTGACTTTCTCATAATGAGGGTAGACTAAATCAGATTTTTTCGGTCGACGATTCTAACATAAATGGCCGCCCTGTATCCATCTCCCGAAGCATCTGAGAAATAATGCAGCAATACATCGAGATCAGTGAATGGATTTGATCTGAAACACCGAGGAATCGTCAACCGTTCAAGTTGCCGGGAGGCTCCGGAGAAACCATATCATTCTTATCGTTCTGATCCGTCTATCTGAGTATCCCAACTAAGTCCTTTTCGTACGAATGATTGCAATAGCTACTTAGCACGCAACACTACTGGGGCTACTAAACCTAATGGGTCATAAATCGCAGCGACTAAAGATAAAATCAATCTTCGCGTGCAGTCCCCTTCGAACTTTGTTAGGCTAAAGGTTATGCAATCAGCTGACGAATTTCACTTCAATCCCAGAGTGGGTTATACGTTCTCGGATTGCAGAGTTAATTAAACTGATTCGTTGGACTCCGGATTCCTCGTGATTTCGCGCAGAATTTGGCAGTCGTTACACTTCCATTTCCTTAAGCAAAATCCACCCTTGGATGCAATTGCTTCAAAATTTGTAATAAGACGGCCAGCTTCTTCCCGGTTACGACAGCTGAACAGACAATCCTCAACGCAAAAACAGCGCTGCATCAGCGCCAGTGTCGACTCTGGATACTCCATCTTGCAGTCTTCGATTGTTCTTCTAAGTGCGAATGATGCACAACATGGTGACGATGTTGCACCGATGAGTTACCGATGACCGTTGTTAACTGTACGACTGACGGCCTAGTTGGTAACTAAAGTTCCCGTAGTAGCTGTTTGTCAACAAGCAACGAATCAGATCAGGGGTCAAGTAAAGCATTGGTCACCAATGTCTTGTTCATCTCACGCAATACAACTGGAGTAATTCCTAGAGCCACTCGGCCCCGAGACGCAGTCGTTTCGTTGACCACTGCCCTCGGTGAGGTCAGTTGCTTCAACTTAGCATCGTGTAACAAAGGGTGCTGTTTCAACTTGCAACCGCTGATTCCGCCAGTGTATCGGGATCCAATTTGCAAACGTGTGATCGGCTTTGAGGCACAATTCGCATAAACTTTTCCCAGAAACTGCGAGCAAGCGCTCCGTACTGTCCATAGTTTGAAATCGAGGACATTGATCCAGGTAATGATGTCCTGTGCATATTACACACGATGGTGTGAGTCTCTGAGTCCATAAACTTCATAGAGTTTTGCAGAGCAGAAGGGAAAACCCGTGTCAGCTCCATCACCTCCCGTTCATTAGCTGGATGACAAGTGTCGTTACTAAACTGTGTTCCCGAGGGATTGTTACAGCTACAGCAAAAACAGCGGAATCCATGCATGCTCAGGAGGTATTTGTCCAACCGTTCTTTAAAACATCCCTTTGTCTGGGCACTTACCATACATTCAGGGAGGTTGTGCCACGCATTCAAAACCCGTGTGGATAACGCGACATCAGAGCGGACATGGTTCCTCCGAGGTTTAAAAGTTTCAACCTGTGGCCCCGTGTCGAGCAACCTGTGTTGAGCTGGATGAAGTGCTGCATCTCCTTCCCCCAGGTCGGTACTATTCCTCTAGTTACCAAAGCGGCTATACGATTACCAAGATTTTTGAGTCTTTCTGTCGTACAGGACCCTTCAGATCTTCTAGCGCTTTCATTCAAGTACATGGCTTGCGTTACCGCGGTTTCTGTGGCATCACAGACAAATTGGTACAGGTCTCTGGAGGATGGTTCACCGTAAATGTGCAGGATGCTGGTAGCTTTCTTGGACCAATAGAGTTGCAGACCATAAGGCAACTGCCTGATCACCGAAGACACCGTCACAGTCGCATTCAGGTCGGCCTCGTAGTTCAACTGTTGTAGCATAGTCAAGCAAGTTTTCATCTGCCCAGCCAATCTATGCAGTGCCTCAGAATTGTTCGCCTTGCTTGGTAATCCCCTGACTAAGTTGTCGATGTAAGCCGTGACTATAAGACGGGGGAGGCCGAATCTAGATTTTAGCGTCTCCATGGCATCACGAATCCCTTCCTCTGGTTCCAATCTGACGCAACTCTCGATCGACTCCCGAGCCCGGCCCTTACAATAATTAATCAGTTAGGACAGTCTGATCCCAGAATTATGGGTAACAACCATGACATTTGCTCGAAAACTGTGAATAAATAGCCAGTACTGCCTAAAGCGGCCAATCTCTCTCATCGGCAAGCCAGCGAGAGCTTCTAGTGGACCCGAGGCGTTTCCAGGACAACTTTCAGGCGAGACTCGATCCCGAGGAAAACTCGCTGCTCGCAAGTATGTATCTCCGCACACTACAGCGGGTCGTACATCGGCCATTGGAAATTAGTCTTCACCAAAACCAGCAGGCGTCGAAAATTCTGGTGCCTTTCGTAGCACAATTTTGGATTGGCTATCTTGTAGTGGAAAAACCAAACGAAAAGGGCTTAAGTACATAAAAAATACTCCCAGTCTATAAAGTAAGGATGCTGGACCTGAGGTTCGGTAAAGCACGCTCCTCGGTAGGCCATCAGTTAGTAGCACAATCCGGTCGGAAGAGGAAACTTAGTCGGCACAATATTTCGACGCTGTAGATCCGATGATAGATGAACGAGGTAAGCAGACCGACGATCAACAGCACAACGCGCGTAGCGGAAACCAGAAGAAGAATCGGAACCCGAAACAGTGTTTTTTATCGGATGTCGGTCAGTTAAACCAAAACCGTGCAATGAATAAAGGATATGAGAATAGGAGGGCACAATTGGGGAGAGAGACATGTACAATCGCTACAGAACTCCCCTTCTGGAGCTTGAGTCGCTGTGATGAATGCTTGATCCTTGTGTGTCAGTTATCGTAGTCTGGAAGGGAGATGAACTGTGCGTCTGAAGCGTGTTCCGTAATGCGAGTCCGACTGTCGTGAGATGCTTGGGGAGCTGGAGAGGGAACAGAGGCGTCACACATGGGCTGAGTAGGGGGCGTACTTGGGGAGGTGGGCTGGTCGGAGACAGGAATGTCCGTGGGTTTCGGTAGTGGTCGCGCCTAGATATAAGCCGGGTCAAGCTGCCAATATTCACAGTATCCTGATACCCATTTCTGTCCAGCACGATATACTTCTCCTTCCGAGCAGCAACCGTAAAGAGGCCCTCGAAAGGCAGTGTCAGAGGTTTACGGTTGGAATCGACACGCACGAGAACGAAGGAGCAAGTGCGCAAATCCGGGTGTACCTGTTGACTCCGAGGGCTGATTCGACGTGGTGTTGGACTAATTGAGCTGTAGTTTTGCCTCACGCGTGTGACGTACGAGGTCGGAACAACTTCTCCAGTCACCCTTGAGTCGAGCACCATTTCTCCAGGAAGTCTGAGAGTAGTGCCAAAGACCAACACAGTGGGACAACAGCCAATGTCTGCTTTAATGGTATTACGAATACCAAGCAAGATAATCGGTAGACGTTCTGACCATTGTGAGTTCGACTGTGAAGCAGTAATTACGGCTTTAAGTTGGCGATGGAAACGTTCAACGAAGCCATCAGCAGCTGGGGGATAGGCGGTTGTCCCTAGGTGGGAACAATCGAGCAAGCGGTTCAAGTCAGGAAACAATGCCGAAATGAATTGGGGCTCTCTATCGGTAGTAATAGTGGCTGGTGTGCCAAAGACGGAGATCCAATTTTCAATGAATGCTCGCGCCACACTTCCTGTAGTAGTATCACGTAAAGGCACAATAAGTGGCAAATGCGTATAATGGGTGCGTACTAGGTTACTTGAGGGATTACGAGGACGGACGTACCCCGAACGTCTACTTAGTTTGGGAATGTATTCAATGCACTACCGAAGGCTTAGAGGAGACCTAATCCCAACCTACCGTACCTTAACTGAAAAGGTTGGTCCAGATTTATCTTGGCTATTCAGTCCTGATAGATTGTCTGTTCTACGCGGTCATTCCTTGAAGCTGGACAAACCGCGGTCCGATCGGAGTAGGGCGGCAATCCGGCCGTCACGTCGAGTCATCGATCGCTGGATCATCCTTCCAGAAAGTGTTATCAGGGAATTTATAGTTAACGGGTTTGAGCGGCAACTTGACGCTCTTGGGTGGCAACACGAAACCTTTCCCTTTTCCTGACTAACTCGCATCTTTAGACCTTGCTTTTCTTTTCGGTGCTTTCCTTCACGCATTGTTATTATTTTCTTATTTCCACTGCATTTCCTTATTCTGTACCTTCGATTTCTCTTCTTATCGCTCGCTTACTTCACGTGACTGCCACAGCAGAGATTGTTAGGGAGGAAACGTGGGCATTAACTGGTTGGCCACGGTGCGTTACGGTGTTCCAGTTTACATCTATCAATAACCGAGCACTTCATCTATTCTTGCCTCAACGATCCACTCAAGATGGAACACTCACGGGATTCTCCTATCGTTCCAGTCCCAACCGAACTGGAACTTGAACTTGATCAACACAAGTCAATAAGTAGACAAAACCGTTGGCTGGCGGCAAGGGTCCAACGGTCCAGATGAGCGTATTTGAAACGGACGTCAGGCAGAGTAAACGTGCCCGGGACGGTAATCGTGTGACGGTGAATCAAGCTGGTTTGGCAAGTGATACAGTCTTGGGCCCACTGCTGGATCTCGGAGCACTTGCTGTGCCAAATGAAGCGATCAGTGGTCAGCTTGACGGTGGCTCGGATGCTCGGGTATGAGATTCCATGCAGGTGGTCAAAAACAATTCGGCGGCATTGATAGCGACAAAAGGCCCGGGCCTGCCGGTAGAAATATCCTAGTAAATTTTGGTGCCTGAATTAAGGATTGGCCGCTGTGATATTTCCATCGATGAACTTGATCTGTTGCACAAACTCAGGGTCTCCATCCCGATGAGTTGCTTTGTCTTCTAAGTTGAGCGTCTGCCGTGAAAGTTCGGGAAGACATATACGCAACATGGCATCGGCAACAACGTTATTGGCAGCATCAGCATGGCGAATGTCGATCGAAAACTGTGAGATATAATCCACATGACGAATTTCCCTGGGGGAGAACCGGTCAGATGAATCCCGGAAAGCAAAAGCAAGCGGTTTATGCTCTTTGAGAATGGTAAAGGTGTGATCTTCAAGCGTGTGCCGAAAATGTCGGGTAGCAAGGTAGATAGATAAAAATTCTCAACCAAAGGTGCTGTATCGCGTCTGTGCGGGCTGAAGTTTGCAAGACAAAACGGATAGCGGCTCAGGTTGGCAGCTGATTACCTGCTGGAGAACAGCCACAACTGCGATTTGAGATGCCTCAGTCTTGAGGATGAGAGTGGTGTCAACATCGGTCCTCAAATGATTAAGCGCGGTAGCCTTGGACGACGTGTGCTTGATCTTGTTAAATGCATCAATTACTTCTTGAGTGAGCTCGAATTTTCGTGACCAGCCTTTAAGTAAATCGGTCAGTGGCTGGAGTAACCCGGAGCAATCTGGTATGTAACGGCTGTATCAATTTCCTATGCCGAGAAAACGACGGAGACTTTTGAAGGATTGCGGCATGGGGTAATTTGCAATCGCTTGTGTTTTCTCGGGGTGTGGACTAATGCCGTTGTAATCAATTCGGTGGCCCAATAAATCAACATAAATTTGGCCAGAAACACATTTGTCAACATTGATCGTAACGCCGTACTGAGCAAAGCGTTCAAAGATCGATCGGAGATGTGACAGATGCTCATCAAGCTTGGAACTGGCCACAAGAATACGTCAATATAGGCGTAGACGAAGTCCAGCCCTCTAAAGACTTGATAAATAAACCTTTGGAAAGTCTGTGCGGTATTTCGTAGATCAAATGGCATGCGAATGAATTCATAAAGACTAAGTGATGTGGTTAAGGCGGTCTTCGGAATATCGTCGGGAGCAACCGGAATTTGGTAGTATGCATGCACCAAGTCGATCTTAGAGAAAATTGTTCTTCCATGTAAACCAGTTGAAAAATCATGGATGTGCGGAATTGGATATCTATTGGGGACGGTGGAATTGTTTAGCGCCCGGTAATCTCCGCAAGGTTTCGGTCGCCACTGGACTTTTTGGGAACCATATGAAGCGGGGAGGACCATGGGGTATTGGAAGGACGAACGATACCGAGACGAAGCGTATGTTCGAACTCTGCCTTGGCAGTATTGAACTTGTCTGGAGGTAATCGTCGAGTTCGGGCGGTTACTGGCGGTCCAGGTAGTAATATGGGATGCGTAACTTCGTGCTTAGGTTCAGGAAAGTCATTAGACGATTGCTAAAGAGCAGGAAACTGCAGCAATAGTTCGGTGAACACATTGTCGGCGGGCAATGCCAAGCGAAGACCGATTGAACTGATCGAAGTGACTTTACCCGAAACGGACAAGGATGTCAAACTATCGCACAGTTTACGGTTACGCAAGTCCTCGATCAGGCCCAACTTGGTGAGGAAACCAACACCACGTCATCGATGAGGAAAACAAAAGGAAAACTTCGATGAAGGTTGAGAGTTAGCATTTTCTGGCCGTATGTATGAAGCTTAATATTATTCGCCACCTGCAATGTCAGTCCTGTTGGAAGTAGGTTGCGTTTTTCTGCAGCACAAGGAATACCACTGACCCCGGCACCGGTGTCAACGAAGAAGTACAAGTTGGTTGAGGAATCGTAGACATAAAGTAGGCGATTATAAGATTGGACAAACGCAGCTGTCGCCATCGCTGACTGGTGTGGAGGTTTCCCTGCTGCGGTTTGTAGATTGCCTTCGGGCGCTTACAACCATGTCGACAATCCCTTGCATCATCGCCAAAATGGTCATGGTACCAAAAGAAATGACGTGTCGAACTCCTGGCCGGACTACGTCTACTTCGACAGGAGCGCCTAGGGCTTCTACCACTGTAGCGGTTAAAGCTCTTGATAGCGAGCTCCAGATTCGATAACGACTCGGAAATGACAACAATCGGGTCAATCTTATGATCAGCGTTAGTGGTCGACTCAACTAAGTAACATGCTGCGTTTGGAATAAAGCACGCATGGACCTTATCTGCTGTCTCGGCCAGGTTGTCCAAATACACATCTGAGAACCCAGCAAGAAGAGCTGAGATGTTTGCTAAAAGATGTTTTGTCCAGAGCTGTCGCAGAATTGTGTCATCGACCTTAGACGCACCAACCAGCGTAGGCATGTGGCTGAGGAGTTGTGACGGCGTGCTATCGCCTAGTTGGACCTCGGAGATTAATTGTCGAAGTCTAGCTTCGTCGGAAGCCGTGGCGCGCTTTAAAATGGCGGCTTTCAGCTTATTACAAGGTGCATCGGCCGGAATCCGATCGAGCAAACCCATAAGGTCAGTTGCGATGTGGATAGGAAGCTGGGCAATGAAATGTGCGAACATTAATGACTGTAAAGTAATGCGACGTATGCGAAAAAGGACTTCCAATTGTAAAAACCACACATGAGGATTAGGTGAATCGAAGGCAGGTAAGGAAAACCAACAAAATGTCTGAATTGTCAGTGCGGGAAACGCGGTCCGACATGGGAAAGGCACAAAATAAGAGTTCAGTGCTTTCAAAAAAACAAACAGGATCACCAAATATGTAGTAGAAAGAGCAAACAAAAAGGGCTTAAGTACATAAAAATACTCCCAGTCTATAAAGTAAGGATGCTGGACCTGACTATCGATAAAACACGATCCTCGGTAAGCTGCCAGTTAGTCGAACAATCCGGTCGGAAGAGGAAACTTAGTCGGCACAATATTTCGACGCTGTAGATCCGATGATAGATGAACGAGGTAAGCAGACGGACGATCAACAGCACAACGCGCGCAGCGGAAACCAGAAGAAGAATTGGAACACGAAAAAGTGTTTTTATCGGATGTCGGTCAGGTAAACCAAAACCGTGCAATAAATAAAGGACATGGGAATAGGAGGGTACAAAAGGAAGAGGGAACTGTGCAGGGTCTTTTAATAACCTGGTCCGGAGCTACGAGTGGCTTCTCTCAGGTGCAGACCTACAGCGATACGCCGTATTGCTAACTGTCAATGGCGCAACCTGGTTTGCCGGCGAGGATGAGATGGGCCACAGAGACGCGATATATGTGCCTACAATCGCAGGGCACACGGAACCGTTCGGCTGTGAGAACTGAACGGCAGCCAAACACCAGAGCCTCAATGAATGCGTCATGACTCGACCGCTAGGCAAAGCTAAGGGCACGCACACCGTTCGGCTGTGAGAAGTGGACGTGAGCCAGACACCACAGCCGCACTAAACATGTCCTGTTTCGAGCGATCGGTAGTCAGTCTTCACGCAGGGGAAAAGCCAGCAAAAGAGTTTTCTGCGGAGTGGTTAATGGGTCGCTGTGCTGGCAATTGAGCAAAACAGCCTGGCCGCATGTGATAACCGGTCGATGGGCGCCGTATTGCTATCGCCATATGACTGGCTTCCAACAAATTTGTAAGTTTTTATTAGGCTGCATTCTCTGCTAAAGGGAATCATACTGCGGGGAGCACAATGTAAGGTTACAGTATTGTTCGCTTTACCGTTTCAATTGCGTGTGTGTTACAGCTGAAAATTCACCCATCACGCGTGCATAAAAAGGAATTCTTGGCTTGTCTTGACTTAGCAACTACTCGGAAACATTGTGTCATTGGAAAGCAGGTAATTCCGGAGGCATTGTTGAATGAGGAAAACTGCTCCAAATCTTATGCTTACACTGCGTATGCCGTGCTTGTTAGCAGATCATATCAGGGCCGTACGGTCACCTGGTATTTCAAGCTCATCAATCACATGGAAGTGAGGCGTAAATATCATGTTGAAACACAGGATTGACATGCATCTACGACCTTTAACTAACGGCAGATCCATGGGTATTGAAGCGGTAACTGATTATCTAAATGGCCCACAGGTGTGGAGACGGACGAACACTCACTGATGACGTGTCACCGCCACACTAGGAACCCTCCTCGTTGGAACAATGGCTACAGATCCACTGATGCTCTTACCTACTCAACGAACTTGACCTTGGTATACAATGCGCCGACTACATCAGCAGTACGTAGCCATACTATTCACATGAGTGTATTGCCAACTGAAACAACACAGCACAGGAACTTGTAGCTGTGAAGGCTTTAAAATTTCTATTTGCGAACAAGTCCTAGCTTTACCTCCTTCATACGAAGTTATACATTGTTTCTGATTACCTCACACCGTCTTAACAATCACACTCATTTCCTGAAGGAAATGGCACATGTATCGATTCTCCAGATTGATCGCAGTGGCGCGATTACACTATGCATACCGTATCACCTGTGGCCAGATAGGCAAGCGAGCAAGGAAGGCAACCGACGTACAGTTTACTCGTAAGCCTTCAAAGCTTCTCTTCCAATAGCCTGCAAGCGTTGCAGTCTCAACGAAAACAACCAACCCGCTTCTTATCACCACTGACTTAGATGTCATCTCGCTCGTGTGGTAGTGAAACCTCCTTACGCCAGATTGGCAGCATGACCAATCACGTATTATGTCTCCGATTGTCTGATCAACCTCGACACCATAGAAGTGTGCTGGTACACCGATTGCGATCAATAGATAGGCGACCGATCAACCGAGTCAAATGTACAGCGAATACGCAAGCCAACTACAAGCCTGAAGGGAGTTTTAAACAAGACACTCGTTCCAAAATGTGCCCTTGTTTAAAACTACCAGCACATTCTGTGCCGCACCAATGCACGCCTGAAGGAAAGCCGAGGCCTTCTCTCTGAAGTCAGACCGTCCAATCGACATGACCGAAAGCGCCCATACGACTGCACGCGCGCACAGCGTCACACTTGTTGGTCACACCAAAGTGTGGCCGCAGACTGCACCGCAAAGTGCATCGTGTGATACGCAGCTGGCCAACGTGGTCCAGAACACACGCAAGTTCACTCGCCTACGGATACGGACGAATGGGTAAACTGCCAACTGAAGCGATCGATAGTACTGGTTCACCAGCGGTTTCCTTGTCGTGTTATGATTCAACAGGCTGGTGATGGGTACCATGGTCTCGTACTGAGCCATCGTGGCAGCTCGTATTACGCAGCGCATGAGCTGTGGCGGAATAAGCGACGCGCGCATGCGCTGTTAGTCTATGTCGAACGCCGTGGGATAGACGGTGCGCACTCAGCCTAGGCAAGAAAAGGCACGCGCTAGGCTGATTTATCAATGCCTGCTCTGTGGTTGGCTGATCCACCCGTTGAGAATCGCAGGGGGCCTTGGAGGAAAAGGTTTTTAAGGGGAGCCAGAGGGGGCATGTTGTGAAAAGTGGGTTGCCATAACACGAGTAACAAGTTTCGTCTAAGTTTTTTTGTTTCCGCGCCCCACTCCCTGGTCGCTACCGGTCACAAAAATAGATTCCGCTCGAGCTAGTTTCTGTTTACGAATGGGTGGATCCAGACCTAGCAAACTTCTCTTTGCGGAGCTGGTTGAGCCTAGACAAGCTTACGCAGATTTCGCTGCGCTCACCTCAATCATACAATCACCATAAGGGGACAGACTGCGCAATTAACAACCGATTCGTGCTCTGGACTTTGTTGCCTATCCACCGTGAACCAAGTGAGCTTCACTCGCGACACTGTGGTCAAAACACTTCGGCAGTTACCGCACGAAGACCCATTGATACTGACCGTTTTCCTATGGACACTACTATTATGTGATAACTCGTGCCGCGAAAGAATCCTCGTTGGATATCACTTCGGCGGGTTAGGTTACCAGTTTTTCGTCTGCACTCTCAGCTCGTGCACGCGTCTGTCGGCTAGGTCAAGTTAGCCTGCTACATTCCGAAGTTCAGTGGCTACTGTACTCAAGTGATATAGTAATTCTGAACGTTAGTCTCCTTCGTTATTTATTAACTCGTTTTATGGTAGGTATCTGTATTTGTTTATATTCCGGTACATTTTGAAGATCGTGGGTCTTGTAGGTGAATATTCACCTGCCAAAGTGTATGAAGCAGTTCTTGAGGTGCAATGGGGCCATCATCTGTCGTCCAGTAGGTGCTAAGTGTCCTTTTCATCTCCGACACTTTCCTTTAATTCGTTTCACAACTGATTCTCCGTGAACAATCCAGTACTTGAGCGGAATACGGGCTAGTACTTGTGAAACTCCTGATTGGCCTCCAATCAAATGGTAGTAATTGACAAGCATCTCGAGTATACTAATGCGCAAGTACGTGCAACATTCCAACGTGTAAAATGACAATCTGCTGCCAGCACAAAGCAAACCAGTTACCCAAACCAGACCATAAGAATCTCAACGGGCTCTTCTTCATGACCTCTTTCTGACAAAACTCATTCTCTGTCTGTTCATTCCATGAGTACTCGCTCATCCTTGTAAACATGACGCAGCACGAATTGCATAAAGTTCTCTTCAGCTTGCGCGATTTCCCTGAACTTAACAAACCGCCAGGAGAGAAAGGTGTGCGGAAAGAAACAACGAAAACGTTTTAGATGAATCTTGTTACTCGTGTTATGGCAACCCACTTTTCACAACATGCCCCCTCTGGCCCCCCCTTAAAAACCTTTTCCTACAAGGCCCCCTGCGATTCTCAACGGGTGGATCAGCCAACCACAAAGCAGGCATTGATAAATCAGCCTAGCGCGTGCCTTTTCTTGCCTAGGCTGATTGCGCACCGTCTATCCCACGGCGTTCGACATAGACTAACAGCGCATGCGCGCGTCGCTTATTCCGCCACAGCTCATGCGCTGCGTAATACGAGCTGCCACGATGGCTCAGTACGAGACCATGGTACCCATCACCAGCCTGTTGAATCATAACACGACAAGGAAACCGCTGGTGAACCAGTACTATCGATCGCTTCAGTTGGCAGTTTACCCATTCGTCCGTATCCGTAGGCGAGTGAACTTGCGTGTGTTCTGGACCACGTTGGCCAGCTGCGTATCACACGATGCACTTTGCGGTGCAGTCTGCGGCCACACTTTGGTGTGACCAACAAGTGTGACGCTGTGCGCGCGTGCTGTCGAATGAGCGCTTTCGGTCATGTCGATTGGACGGTCTGACTTCAGAGAGAAGGCCTCGGCTTTCCTTCAGGCGTGCATTGGTGCGGCACAGAATGTGCTGGTAGTTTTAAACAAGGTCACATTTTAGAACGAGTGTCTTGTTTAAAACTCCCTTCAGGCTTGTAGTTGGCTTGCGTATTCGCTGTACATTTGACTCGGTTGATCGGTCGCCTATCTATTGATCGCAATCGGTGCACCAGCACACTTCTATGGTGTCGAGGTTGATCAGACAATCGGACACATAATACGTGATTGGTCATGCTGCCAATCTGGCGTAAGGAGGTTGCACTACCACACGAGCGAGATGACATCTAAGTCAGTGGTGATAAGAAGCGGGTTGGTTGTTTTCGTTGAGACTGCAACGCTTGCAGGCTATTGGAAGAGAATCTTTGAAGGCTTACGAGTAAACTGTACGTCGGTTGCCTTCCTTGCTCGCTTGCCTATCTGGCCACAGGTGATACGGTATGCATAGTGTAATGGCGCCACTGCGATCAATCCGGAGACTCGATACGTGTGCCATTTCCTTCAGGAAATGAGTGTGATTGTTAAGACGGTGTGAGGTAATCAGAAACAACGTATAACTTCATATGAAGGAGGTAAAGCTAGGACTTGTTCGCAAATAGACATTTTAAAGCCTTCACAGCTACGAGTTCCTGTGCTGTGTTGTTTCAGTTGGCAATAAACTCATGTGAGTAGTGTAGCTACGTATGTAGTTGGCGCATTGTATACCAAGGTCAAGTTCGTTGAGTAGGTAAGAGCATCAGTGGATCTGTAGCCATTGTTCCAACGAGGAGGGTTCCTAGTGTGGCGGTGACACGTCATCAGTGAGTGTTCGTCCGTCTCCACACCTGTGGGCCATTTAGATAATCAGTTACCGCTCCAATACCCATGGATCTGCCGTTAGTTAAAGGTCGTAGATGCATGTCAATCCTGTGTTTCAACATGATATTTACGCCTCACTTCCATGTGATTGATGAGCTTGAAATACCAGGTGACCGTACGGCCCTGATATGACCTGCCAACAAGCACCGCATACGCAGTGTAAGCATAAGATTTGGAGCAATTTTCCTCCTTCAACAATGCCTCCGGAATTACCTACTTCCCAATGACACAATGTTTCCGAGTATTTGCCAAGTCGACAACAACGTATGTCACGGCGTGCACGCATGAGTGCTTCTAAGACCGGCTGAAACAGTGGTCTATAGCAGGATTAGTAGATGCGGTTGCCTTTTGTACATGATTGCAAACACGCTGTGGGAACGCCGGTGGGTGAGACAACAGTGTTTGTCTGTTTTAAGTACTCATCCGAATTACCGGAGTAAAATGCGTGCTTCGCCACTTATTATCGGCGTTGTGTTTTTGTCTAGCAGGACGATGTAGCATGTATAAATACAGTAGTCTTGATAGCCCCTTTAGGTTTTTCTTTGTTGAGTAATGCCGATTGTATGAGGATAGCATTCCAGTCCATGGACGTGATAGGGAGGTTCCATCTGCATTGACTGTGCTTCTAATGGTGCCATGCGGAGAGGTACTTGTCAAAGTGTCTCAACACTTTTGGGCGACCATATGGAAGTAAAGCCAAATTATCCTATGAATACATAGTTTCCTGTGACTTTTATATAACGCCATACATGGAGACACTGAAGCGATAATTGATTAACAAAGTCGCCTATCGGTGTGGAGACAAACGAACACTCACTAACGTCGTGTCAACACCACAATTGGAATCCTCTTAGTTTGTGTTTCGTCATCAACTGTGATAGAAGCAAACAAACATAGAACTTTCGTTGTTCAGCTTCAGGTTGGTCAAGCAACCTCAACGGGAACACTGTTCCCAATATTCGTCGCACTAACAATCGCACCAAATTGTCTAACGGCCTCGAAACTCTTGATTTGTGCTTGGGATACTAGTCGATAATCAATGACAAGTAACATAGTTCTCGAATACGTGACCCTAAAGAAGATGCTGGCGCCTGAACACAACGTATATTGTGCAGGCTACAATAGTAGGAAGCGAATCAACCAGAGGGAGAAACGGTGCAGCATGATACTCACTGAAACGCTTTGTGTCAACGGGTGTGCAGTCAGTAAAACAAGTGGACGTTTTGAATGTTATAGCAACCGTAAGATGCAGGGTTGCCCGATACTGAATTAGCTTATTACCCGTGAACTATAATGGCCTCCCCGTAGAAGGTTGACGGATGAGAGGCTTCGATGCAGCTGTTAGTGTGGGCAAACGGAAGCTTAGGATGGGTGCGATTAGGTGCATGGCCTTGGACAAGGGCTTCCAATGTGGGGTGTGCAACAGTTTTCGCTTGGTTCATGCTTCAGTCATATATTATTTATGATGATCGTGTGAACCAGAGTGCATCATCAGTGGGCCGTCGGGGCGGGCTGTTCGGACTGCAAAAACATCTGGCTAGTGTAGGAAAAGGCCGACAGGATCTTCCCTTTACTGCAGACGCGGAGGTGCGCTTAGGACGTGTCACTCCCCCCACCGCACTTCAGTCCACTGTTTTCATCCCACGAAGCAATCCAGGCGTGCTTGTCGCACGATAAATCCGGTGTCCTCGTCGACAACGCCTAGCCAGGCGTTTTTGGACCAACCCGTTTGTGGCTGTCAGCTGCCGAGGGCGACTGACTGTTCCTTGGGTGAGGAAGGAGGCTTGGGTCGGCTGGCGACTCACTCGGGGGTTGCGTTGAGCCGGTTGGCGAGTCACTCGAGGGTTGCCTGGACAGTTCCAGCGGTTGCGTTTCTGGAAGGTAGAACTCAGAGAAGTGTGCAAGGGTCGGGGAAGTGGCTTGATGCCGGAGAGGGTACATAGTATGCATGATAAAAGCAAATACGGTTATTAGCTTTTCAAAATGTTTTGGATGTTTTTCGTCAGTTTTGCAAAACGTTTGTGGATGCGATGCATGATTACCACTAAAGACGAAAAAGGCGTATTAATGGAAATAGCAAACTTTTACAAAATCTGAAAAACGGGCCGAAGGTTTGACCTGTCTATCACGTCGGTCGGTTGCCTTTGGTTGAGGCTGCGTAGGTTTGCGGGTCAAGGGGAACAGATGGTTTCGGGGTATCCAGTGCTCCGGAGGTCACCGCAGATGCGGGTGTTTTTGTAATACCTTCCTGATTGGTTGCAAGTGGTTCATCAAAGAAAGCCACTTTGAGGCGGTCGATGGACACTGTTGTTCGGTGACCATTCTGGTCTAAAGTGAAATGTTTCGGAGTCCGTTGCAGGACTCTGAAAGAGTCAGTGTATGGAGGCTGAAGAGGGCGCCGCACTGCTTCGCTGCGGAGGAAGACGTGATTGCAGGTAGAGAGTCCGCTGTGCATTTGCACATCTCTAGTCTGTTCACGAGGCGGAGTCGGGTGTAGTAAACGCATACGTTGAGCTAGGGAGGACACAAAGCTGAGCGGTGGCATACCCGACAATGTGGGTGGGAGGTGAAATGAATTCTTCTGGCAACGTTAGCATTGTGCCGTAAACCAGCTCTACCGGTGTGCAACGCAAGTCAGCTTTGGTGCTGCTGCAAATACCTAAGAGTATGAGCGAAACGTTTTCGCTCCAGCTAGGGTCAGAGGATGTGTGGAGCGAGGCTTTAAGCTCTCTGTGGTAGCGTTCGACTAATCCGCTGGCTGCGGGGTGATACGCTGTGATTTGAATGCGGCGACAGCCTAAAAAGTTACAGCACGTATCGAATTGTTAGGATTCGAAAGGTGTTTCTCGGGTCAGTTGTAATGGTGGATGGGCATCCATAGTGCGAGACCCACCGGTCCAAAAAGACCCGGATAACAGTCTCAGCTGTGCGGCCTGTTACGGGAATGGCTTCTGGCCATCTGGTGAAGCGGTCTACACATGTAAGTATGTATACTAATCCGCGCGACGTAGGCAATGGACCTACCAGGTCTAAGTGTACATGCGAGAGTTGAGAGTCCGGGACAGGAACTGAACCAAGAGGACTGCGGGTGTGACGATATATTTTGGAGCGCTGGCATTGAAAGCATGTGCGAGCTCAGGTATGAAAATCTTTGTTAAAGCATGGCCACACGAAACCTTCGGTGACCAGTTTCAAAGATGCACGGATACCGGGATGTGATGGCGAGTGCAGTGCGTCGAAGACTGTGCGTCTGAAGGAGACAGGCACGAGGGGTCTAGGACAACCTGTGGAAGTGTCACAGAGAATGGTTCCTTCCGTGGTTTGGAGAGGAACAGGTTGCACATGCAGCAAAGTGGACCGCAGAGTGCGCTGTATGTCTTCGTCTTGAGCCTGGGCCGATGTCATGGCCGCAAGGCCGACGGTAGGTAAACAATGCAGAGTGAGGTTGTCGCGTGAGGGGGCGTCGGCGACGGGATTGTCTACACCTGAGACATGACTTATGTTATCAGTGAACTACGTGACAAAGTCTAGATGTCTTGTTTGCCGTAGCAAATATTTCTCGCAAGCAGAGTTGAAGGCGGAAGATAAGGGGTTTGTGGTCAGTGTAGATCATGAAAGCGCGGCCTTCGAGTGTGTGCCGGAAGTGATGAATGGCTAGGTAAATGGCCAGCAGTTCTCTGCCAAACGTGCCGTAGCGGGATTCCGCTGGCTGTGGGCGCTTGGATAAGAACCCAAGGGGTTAACATTGCCCACCAACGTGTTGTTGGAGAACGGCTCCTACGGCGACGTCTGAGGCATCAGTCGTAATAGAAAGGGATGCAGTCGATTCTGAATGAGCAAGGAGGGCTATGTTGGAGGTAGTATTCTTGAACTCAGCGAAGGCTGTCTGTGCTACGTCGGGGAAAGCGAACTTACGTTCATTCCCTCTGAGTAAGTCAGTCAGTGGCTGCATGAGCTGAGCGCAGCGCGGAATGAAGCGTCGATAGTAGTTGACCAAACCACAAAATCGACGGAGGTGCTTGCACGAAGTCGGGGCTGGAAAGTCCTTGATTGCCTGGATCTTATCAGGAAGGACTTCGATACCAGACGATGAAACGAGGTGGCCTAGGAATTCTACCGTTGATTTGCCGAGTTGGCACTTAGTCGGGTTGACTGTGACACCGTGTTGAGTCAAGCGCTGGAAGAGTGTTCGAAGATGCTCGAGGTGCTCTTGTTCCGATGAACTGGCTACTAAGATATCATCGAGGTAGGAATATGCGAAGTCTAGGCCTCGAGTGACATCATGGATGAAACGTTGGAAGGTTTGTGAGGCGTTGCACAGTCCAAATGGCATTCTTAAAAATTCAAACAAACCGAAAGGAGTGATGACGGCTGTTTTAGGAATGTCATTGGCTTCCACAGGTATCTGGTGATAGGCACGAACCAGATCGATCTTGCTGAAGATCGTCTTACCTGTGAGGCATGCGGTAAGGTCCTGCATGTGTGGGATGGGATATCTATCTAAGAAGGCTAGCCGATTGAGTGTGCGGTACTCACCGCAAAGGCGCCACTCACCAGATTTCTGGGGGACCATCTGCAGGGGCGAGGACCAAGGACTGTCGGAAGGGCGGATTATTCCAACTTCAAACATGTGCTCAAACTCCGCCCTAGCTACCTTTAGTTTCCCAGGCGATAGTCGGCGTGGACGGCATGAGACGGGTGGTGCGTGATTTTGGGATGCGTGATTTGGTGCGTGATTTGGGATGCCATGAGCAAAGCTGCGTTTATTGGCTGAGCGGGCTTGGGGTACTGAGAAAAGAGATTAGCGTAGTCTGGCGAGGTCTGGGGAAATGCACAGACCGGGGATATAGATGTGACATCGGCGGTGATGCCACGTACGCTGAGTTTTGTTGCAGTGTCGACTATCATCTGGCGTTTCGAATCGACCAAGAGGTCGAAATGCTGAGAAATTCAATGCCGATGATGGCAAAGGGGACTGCAGCGACGGTGAATACACAACGGAACGTGCGTCGTAGACCTAGGTCCAGGATAAGCGACCGATGACCGTCGGTGGCTATTGGTGTGCCATTGGCGGCACTTAGGCTTGTCGACAAAGAAGCGATATGCTCACCAGGTATAAGGCGAATAACGCTGATTTCCGCCCCGGTATCAACTAAGAACTGGGTCTCGGAATCATAATCTCTAATGTAGGTGAGACGACTTTGGGCTTTGCCGATGTTCTTGGCCATTATAGGCCGACGTGGCGGACCATCTATAGCGGAGTAGCTACACTGCTGTACGTACTTAGGGTTTTAGTATTGAAACGAGAGTGGTAAAAGCAGTAACCTGGGGCATGAGGTTTTGTGTGACGGGGCGATGATCCAGTGGGGTTGCGGTGCTTACGGTTTAAATTGAGTTGCTCTATCTGGAGCTGAAGCGACGCTATCTGCGATGATAATGCGTCTATTGCCGATGGGTGGCTAGTCGCGGGTGTAGGTGTGGTTGCACCAGCACCAAGCTGCTTGGGTGCCTTAGTTTCATTCTCTGGCTGGTGCCGTTGGATGACGCGGTGTGCGAGATTTGCAAGTGATGTGATTGACAAATCACTTGCTACTGCGAAAATGGCCTAAGTGCTTCAGGAAGGCATTGTATCCCCAGCTGGCGCAGAAGCACTACGTCCATGTTGGACATGCCGATGAGCTGTTGCATTTCGCGCAACAAGGCTGAGCGTATCCTATCTCCTAGTTACCGATCAATAGATGGTTGCTGCAGACGGACCTTGTCACAAGGCGTGATTCGCTGAATAATAGCCTGTTTAAGAGTCTCGTATTTCATTACAAGAGAAAGGCAAAATATGATTTCTCTCACCTGCGAGGATATACTTTGCGAAAGGCCAGATATCAGCTGATTATACACAGCGAACTCAGAAAAAATCATACGAATGTAAAGAACAGATTCTAGGTGCAAAACCATAACGAAGGATCATTCCCCCAAAAAGATGGAGGGGCTAACGCAATTGAATTTACCATGACAGGCTCAACGACGTTAACTGCGTATGGAGATTGCTCATCCTCTAGATAATTCATGGCAAAAAGCAGAAAAATGTGGTAAGTGAGAAAACAATATGATCACAAGTAATGAAGCAAAAATTCACTAGAACGATCTCATCAGAATGAAAATTCCAATTGGCGGACTGCGTATTCTGCA
Organism: Dicrocoelium dendriticum; assembly: GCA_944474145.2. NCBI lineage: Eukaryota > Metazoa > Platyhelminthes > Trematoda > Plagiorchiida > Dicrocoeliidae > Dicrocoelium > Dicrocoelium dendriticum. Next base: position 14,529,109 of record OX104063.1, on the reverse strand, counting down.
GCGAGGTCACCAATTGGTGGGTGGAGCCTGTGATAATATTCGGCAATCAATGACGCTAAAAAGTTACAGGCGCCTGAACCCAACGTATATTGTGCAAGCTACAAAAACTGGAAGGGAATCAACCAGAGGGAGAAACAGTGCAGCACGATACTCACCGAAACGCTTTGTGTCAACGGACGTGCAGTGAGTAAAACAAGTGGACGTTTCGAAGGTTAAAACAACCGTAAAATCCAAGGTTGCAATACTGAATCAGCGTCTTTTCCGGTACACTACACAGCCATTGATGATTCAGGTTTGGTTGTGCAGTGTCCAGGCCACTGCACATGTGTGCCCAACCGCAAATGCATGCTTGCCTCACTCCCTCACACCTCAGGGACTGCGGAATACCAGCTGGATGATTGACGGTCTTCGGTACCATGCTTAGGCCGCTGAATACGCCACCGCCAGGTAGCTACCAGCGGTCAGTATGTATAGACCATTTCATGTGTTTGTTATTATGTCTGTCCGCACTGGTTACGTCGTAAGCTTCGGATCATGTGGTAGTTAGGATCTCCTCCTTAGACAGGCATCACAAATTCCCCATCGGACGTTTTCAGTTTGGAGACTAATCATCTAGATTTACTTCAGATGGGCATCAAGATAGAACAGAAGTTGGCGCTCGAGCACTTTCTTTGGACTTTCTGTCGTTTATACTCGGGGCTTCCAACCGGTGTCCCATTGGTTAACGTCCCATGACCAATGAGATTGTCAACGACGCCAAAACAGCGTTCTTAGCCTCGTTAACTTTAAAGCACTGCACGCGATTTCGAAAATGGGTCAAGCTTAATGCTTCTTACAAGGAGCTAACATGCCTATTAAATGGTGTAGAGTGTCGGTTTTCAAGTTTTTGCTGGTAAATTGAGTTTCTTGGAAGGCGCCACCAGGCTTGACGGTGAAACCTGCGCCGCCCCGCTTATTTTCGGTACAGTAGCTGGACCAACGTGCGTTGCTTCCGATGTGTCTATCGTAATGACTGATGCGTACGTTGTCGGTTTTCCTCTGCACCAGGTTGCATTCAGCTTTGAGCTATCGGTGTCAGAACTGGATTTCTAGGTGAAGCTTATATGAATTGGGTAATACTGGTCACGTAGAATGAGACCTGTTCAGTTAAAGGGTTAGGCTGTATTATAGTAAGTGGTGCAGATACTGTGCGGCGTTGGCAAGACTGACTTCAATCCTTGGGTGTTGCTTGGGAACAGAATCGAATTCCTTCCATTCCAATGACATTGCACTGTGACCCACTATCTACTTAATCGTTTCGGTCAATTGTTCCCATTTTTTTTATAAATAACTACACAATAGACTATCGGAATAGTTCTATATACCCGGAAAAACCAGAGTGCATCGGTCACATGTTTACCCCACTTTAATTCCACCTAAATTACACCAGAACATTTAGCGTGGAATGCGAAGCCGAAGTTTGAGTAGGCCAGACTAGATCTGTTCACGCGGGTGGATTTCGATTCCTTGCATTTGCCGCTAAGTAGAATTATTTTTATTGTGAGGTGTTGTAGCAATGGAACACTGCAGCGCTTCAATTACATGAGGCCGAAAGTGAGTGATTCTCAATTTCTCTGTCACCGTCTCGCTCTTGACCCCCATTATCACTGACTGCGTTGTCACGAGAATGCCGCACACGCAAGCACAGTATGGCATTTTTATCAATTGACGGTGCTTCGTTTAAGGTTAAGATCGTTAACGTGCCTCGGTGGCGGGTGTGCCACCGAGGGGCGAATGTAATCAAAAGCCAAATTTGGGTTGTGGCCTCCTCAGAAATGGTCCTATAGGAGGCAATTTCAAATCTCCGGATAGGGCGGAGGATCCTTTATCGAATGTAGTTTCATAGCAGTGTGTTCTGTTAAATACAACAGGTTGTCAGACTTAAAACTGACCACGAGAAGTGCTAAAACAACTTAGGTTGCAGGAATCACGATCCGTCTGGAATAATTCCGTATAAAGGCAACCACTGAATACGACGTTACTTTGATGTGAAAGAGTGAATGATGACAGGGTTGGATAAATATGGTCAGGGAAATCTCTTAACTGAGAAGAGCGTATTCTTACAGAACCAGTGATGGTTGCGACAGGCGATAAAGTAAATGCCATTACGTCATGTAACCGCATTTCTGAATCAGTTGATCGTTATGAGTGATCTTTAGTCCCGTGTTTGTTTAATGAGTCATTCAGATAAGCTCTTTTTCACAACTGTTTGCAATTGTGTTAGATACCACAGGTGTCTGTTTCGGATCTGAACCTACTCAGCAGAGCTACCCTGCTGGAGCTGTTGCGTGTGATATGCAATATAGGAACATTTTTCTTGGTACGGCGAAAGGGACGAACAAAGAACCATGCTCGCGGAGTATATCTTCGGTTGCAAATCCATTTGAAAGGTTGATGAACCACGAAAGTTATATGCAGTCTTCAAGCCCGTATGCTGCTGGACCCTCGTCCAGAGGAGGCGCCGCAACTTCATTTGGCGTCCCTTCGCACCACAGGCAAACGGAGTTTATGAGGTACCATCCGACACAATGTACCCGCTTCGATCAGCTGTTGGGAGCTGCCAGTGCAGACCACATGCGTTCCACGGAAGCACATTTAAGTATTCCCACATCTGCACCTTATGACTGGAGTTGGAATCCGAAGCTGTCGCTGAGACTGTTCAATAATATGCGTTTGCCTGACGCAGAGAGAAATGGTGAAACCTCCAGGTCAGTCGAAGCGGTGTCCGGATTTCCGGGTACATCCAGAGCACCGTGGGATACCGTATCACACAGGCGAGCTGATACTACTATACGCGAGCGTCGGGGACCCAAATCTGGGATACAGTTTCCTCAGTTTGAACCCAGCCTGGTAAGTATCTCTTGTGCTTGTCCTTATAAAACCTATTTGTTGTTATTTTTGTTTGTCGCAGTCAGCCGGCAATTCAGATAAATCAACTACCTATCCGGAAAAGCACCAGACGGCCGGTTCGCCCTATTGGGGCTCGTCAGTGGTGCGCATACTTCTGTCCTCTGCGGAGGATCGAACCCATGACTGCTAGTGGCATGTGCCAACTAGCCCGCAGCCTATGCCACTGAGACATGGGGGGAGTGCAGCCGACCATCACGAATTGTTAGCTAACTGCGATATAGCGCGACCCATCCTCTACTGTCATGCAGACATCTGTCATGCAGATGACAGTGGTTGGTTTCGATCCTCTATAGAGGACCGAAGGATGCGCACCACTGAAGGGTCACAATAGGGCGAACCGGCCGTCTGGTGCTTTTCCGGATAGGTAGTTGACTTGTCTGAATTGTCGGCTGACTGCGACGAACAAAAATACACGCCAACATCCTTCTACTCCTAAGTAATCGCTGTTGTTAGTCTGCGCCCTGTCAGCATACGGTGCGCAACTGAGTTGATACCCAATAGTAGGTGCGGACATTAGAGCGGAACCGACGTCGGTGTTTACTGTCACTTACGAACTGTGCACAGGACATTCTTATTTCGAGGACACACGGATATTTTTCACCAAGGATCGGATCACTCTTCTAACCCTCTAGAAGAAGCCTAGAGATTTTCCAATTCCCCAGTGTGATTTGATGCCATCACTTCAATCAGACAGTTGTCAATGCTGCCAACCACAAAAAAGACGGAACGAATGCTTAGTATATTTCAAGCGCGTGTAGTGTAGTCTCACACCAATCCGGACATCACATCTAAGGTTTTTTATATGTGTAGGTTGGTAACCACCTGAAGGTCTTACACGAGCTCGGAAACAACTACAGTCATTATTACTGTTGCTCATGGTGCTAAGTTACATGGTTTTCACATTTAATGGTAAGTGTTTTTTGTTTTCACTTGTTATCTATTCGTGTAACATAGTTAATGTGTTCTTTAGATGTAGCTGATTTGAATGAGTTCGCCGTTTATATAGTCACCTATGCAAGGTGGCTGCTCGTCAGTTTAGTATCACTCCTGACACGACGATGGCTAACTGGGGATAAGCAACTCAGTACGCAATTTTCTCCGAAACGTAATTAACGCAGTCATGTCATATGACTGCAACCATAAAACAACATTTCCACCAGTCTGGTCATGGCTGCGCTAACTGTCTGGGTAAATCATGGACCAGTCACTTACGTACTGCGTGATACTCGTCCTAAGGACTCACCAACAACTGTTCAGTGGACCAATTTACCCTAATACACCTCCCCCAGTAGATACATCCACATATGCAGGTAAGTGTATGTCATCGCCGAGACGTGCTGGGTGTCTTGATGTAAGTGCATTGCATTTTCTCTCCAAATTTGTTTATTCCAATTCTGTGTCTGTCGGCACTCATAGGATATCAAAGTAGTAGAACCGCGCTCCCTGAATTTTGTGGTGAATGTGAAAGAAAGTTTACTGAACCAGAGGGAAATTTCCGTGGATGTAGCTTGGTATTAAAAACTTCTACCAAGCACAAGTTAACCGCATCAGAAATTTTCCATTGATGGTATTCTACCTACCTTTTGTGGAGGTAAGAGGGTTTGTTGAGTGTCTGAGCCCACGGTGGTTTTTGGTCACTTCTGGGAACATTCAAGCGAGCTGAATGTCAGTGCTGAAAAACTTGAGTTGGCTGTCAGCATATCTTGTGACACCATGATAAAGCGCTTTCTGTGACTTGCAGAGTACCAAATTTTCCAATTATTCTCATCTCTGTTTCCGCAGATGAATTTGAATCAATCGATCAGGCGATCGGGCCAGGTATGTGTCAACTGCGCGACATCTTCCACCACATTGTGGCGGCGTAATGCAGATGGAGATCCGGTGTGCAACGCATGCGGTCTGTACTTTAAGCTGCACAAGGTAGGTGATGATGAGCGAATCTCAATTGCTTTTCATGAAGTCTTTTCATCATATCTGCTTAGAAGTACATTGGCGAATATAACATGCTGTCTTCGATTTCATCTGCATGCAGCCTTGCCAACCACTTGGTGACGTTGCATGACAACGGCAGGGAACAACCTCACTGCATTTGAGCTCGTATTCCGTCAGTGTCTATTAGTTCTTTACAGAATTTTTTCTATGCTTTGCGAGAACTGAAACTCGGAGCCAGCACTGTTTGTATGGTCGTTTTACGAAGATTGTGTGAAAAGCATAGCTAGATGAAGAGTTACCTAAAGGAAGTGAGGCGAACCTTGGGTAAAAATATTGGAGATACCCCCAAAACTCTTTTTGTGTCTGTAGCATACGACCCTTACAAACATTTTGAGAGAATTCTCGAACTGCAGAAAGAAGAATGCAGCTTCATTGCAGGATGATACATTCGGTGCGGCTACACAGTAGGGCGGCATGCTCTGGAACTGGAGAGTGGTGTGGGCAGCAAAACAAACGAGCAAGTATCCAAATGGCTACGGCACATTTACCATAGTTTGCGCAAACAAGAACGAAACAAAGCTATCACAATCAGCATCCTCTGTCCTCAAGAAGACGAGGGGCGAAGTCTGCGAATCAATGGGATTTTCCCTGCCTAGCTACTAATCTGTGCGCATGTGATGACGGTAGTTGATTGTAGTGTGGTACTGTTGGTTTCACAGGTCCTTAGGCTAGTTATCAGAGACATTTGCCAACAGATTATCCCATATATTATTTTAAACAAAAATACACAATGGGCACACCATTTTGTGACATACTATCTGTAGTTATGAACAGTGTACATTACCAACAACAGTTTGGAAACTAAAATAACTACTAGAACCAAAATGTGTGATGCATATGCGGAAGTTCATCATACACCATCATTATACACGTCAGCTAGAGGTGGGAAACACCTCAGCTGTTGTGCCGCAATACATAAATGAAAAAGGAAAATAAATACAAAAGTTGCATGCCAGCTGAGCTACCAGCAACGGATAGGCATCGTTCCGGTAAGCTACCAGCCGGCTACTAGGCAAAAAGAAAAATTATTGTGTTTTACGCTAAGAAATGAGATCGTAGGTGGAGGGGAGGCTAAAAGGGATGGGGAGGGACAAAGAAACTCACAGCAGGAACGCCACTGAGGTCGGCTCCTTGCCATGTCAGCAAGTGTATCCAGCCAAACGTGTTCACCGTCTTTTGGACCCCAACCAGGGAGCCGTGACGCTCCAACCGAGGCCAGCTCCGAAGTGAGGGCCTTCATTCCTCTGGACCAAGTCATCGCTTGGCCACCTCTCCTCTTCTTCCATCCACATCCCCGGTGAGCAAACAACGCACGTCGTGGAGTCGGTGGGCTGGCATGCGCAACACGTGGCCCAGCCATCGGAGCCTGGTGCGTGAAATGACGGTGCTGAGCGGTTCAGTTCCTTTTCCTGTGCCGTAAACAAGGCGTCGAACACGCTCGTTACTCACGCGGTGTTCCCACCAGATGTGAGCCAAACTGCGAAGGCACCGATGGTCGAACGTAACTAGCCTCTTCATGTCCGCCGATCTTAGGGGCCAGGTTTCGCAACCGTACATGTAAGGGGTCGAACGTACGTGGAAGTTGAAAGCGTATGTGAAAAATTCCCTTGATCCGCCCATTGCGGTGTTGAATCTAAGCCATTGCATCATAAACACACAGCGAAACCGAAAGACAAACACACCCGGAGGGGGGCGTTTGAAGAGGATTATATTTCGAGGAGTCCTACACTTCCCCCTAGTCACTTCGTGATATTAAGGTCCACTAAAACGGCCCTCCAGCGTACGATCATTTTGTAGATATGTGGTTAGAGGACAACTTTTGCTAACTCCTGAAACCCTCAGGGTACTTTCATCAAGCAACAGACATTAGAACCAATGGTATAGTCCGGGACCGCGACCTCCTTAAAAAAAGAAAAAAGCTTGGAAAATTCTCGTGGGATACCTAAGTTGGAATGTACACAAGCCCCGAAAATATTTTGCAAGCAAAAAGCAAAACGCAAACCGCACATCTGTGGTACCTCACCACGCTAATCCCACATGCGAATATACCCACCTGAAGCTGAAAAGAACCACGGAGAGTGACCTGGGCCTGGCTATGGTCAGGCTTATCCTCGCTTGGTGTGAGCTTGATACCGCAAGGTGGGAATTGTTGTTAGGCCAATTCAACATGGCGATATCTAGATCTGATTATTTTTCAGGCAATGAAGTTAGCGTGCGTACGCCTCTCATTTAAGTAGCGTAAAATGAAAGCGGTATTATGGTGTTATAACCCATACCATCAGCCGAGTTTATAACCATCAGTGGCCGCTCAAGTGAATGACTGAACTCTTGACTGGCTATATTCCGCACGCATCATTCGACCGTGTACAATGGAGAGTGTTTCCACTAGCACATCACGCCGAGGTCACAGGAAGTTGCTGTGGGTAGTATAAGGATTGTTGTCGCTTCACTCAGTAGTCCGCCTCAGAGGTGTAAGTAAGGGTGACCGGAGCAATAAAGTACCGAAATGATTCGAAGGCCTGCCTCACCTGTAGGTCTTGACAGTCGTTAGCTAATCGCCGCTCTCTATGTAAGACACGGATTTTAGCATGATTCGCTGAGACCACAAATGTTGTGCGTCCTCATGGCTTGGAAAGATAGAGCAAGTGTTATAATCGCGAGACTGTTGATAAACAGTGTCGAATGGTAAGAACTAAAAGTAATCCGACCAAAAAGTTCAAACGATAAAGTGCACCAAATAGCTCTCGTGAAGCCGCTCCGAATGAGAATAAACACACGTTGTGGTGAGTAAGGATTTGGGGCGTTAAATGCGTGAGTGATGTCTAGAACAGGAGTAAAAGGTGACCGCAAGATAGAGACCACAAGGGAGATAAGTGCTACGTCCATAGTCCTTATCGTTGTGCAACTAATGTTACCTTATCAAACGAAGAAACTGGCAATTGGGCATGCCCAGCATATGTTTGCATGGCCCATGTAAACAATGAACGGCCAACGCCAATTGCCAATGGTTCAAACTTATTTTTTTCCCCTGCCCCCTTAGCTTCATTATATACACATTCTGAGGATGAACAGTGTGACAGCAGGCTAAGTGGCCAGAAATCTAGCTCCCGAATGAAACGCGCTCCGGATTATAGTATGAATTTCGCCGCAACTTGAAGATCATCGACGTGAACGCAGAGTGGCTTGATAGACACAGAAGAGCTTAGCAGCAAACGAGTTGTACAAATAGACAAGGAGTTGCAGTTGAATTCGAGAGAGAGATCCAGTTGTGTGAGGAGTGGACTATTCCCCGCGAAAAAGAAACCAGGTGAACGGGCAAGGGTGCGATTAAACTGAAGAGGAAGTGACGGCGTTCAAGTTTTCCAAAGCGAGTCAAGCAGAGAGCAACAGCAGGCACAGGGAGATCTCATATACACGTTGTTTACTCCGCTGATCTATTTTGCGTCCATCCCTCTATGGTCATGATTAGTCATACATGGTAAGGAACCGAGGGAATACTGCCAGCACGTGACAAGCCCCAGTATGGGGGGTGCGAAACAGCGTCTAGTGCTTATTATCCGGTTATGTCGAGAATGAGTCAGTGAACGATGGGATCTGTCTGGGACGAATACATAAAAATTTCTTTGCATTGAATGGTAAAATCCGCCTTGTTAAGTGAAAGCGATTCATAGATGGAAAGAAAAAGCTATGCAGATGTGATAGAGTATGGAGAGCTTTATAGGAATGGCCATGGACAAG
>OX104063.1:14252202-14519930 GCA_944474145.2 Dicrocoelium dendriticum | reverse complement strand
CAGGGCCGTACGGTCACCTGGTATTTCAAGCTCATCAATCACATGGAAGTGAGGCGTAAATATCATGTTGAAACGCAGGATTGACATGCATCTACGACCTTTAAATAACGGCAGATCCATGGGTCCTGAAGCGGTAACTGATTACCGAAGTGGCCCACAGGTGTGGAGACGAACGAACACTCACTAATGTCGTGTCACCGCCACACTAGGAACCCTCCTCGTTGGAACAATGGCTACAGATCCACTGACAGTCTTACCTACCCAGCGAACTTGACCTTAGTATACAATGCGCCGACTACATCAGCAGTACGTAGCTACACTATTCACATGAGTGTACGGCCAACTGAAACAACACAGCACAGGAACCTTGTAGCTGTAAAGGCTTTAAAATTTCTATTTGCGAACAAGTCCTAGCTTTACCTCCTTCATACGAAGTACTGCATTGTTTCTGATTACCTCACACTGCCTTAACAATCACACGCATTTCCTAAACGAAATCGCACACGTATCGATTCTCCAGATTGCTCGCAGTGGCACGATTACACTATGCATACTGTATCACGTGTGGCCAGATAGGCAAGCGAGCAAGGAAGGCAGCCGCCGTACAGTCCACCTGTAAGCCTACAAAGCTTCTCTTCCAACAGCCTTCAAGCGTTGCAGCCTCAACAAAAACAACCAGTCCGCTTCTTATTATCATTCAGTTAGATGTCATCTTGCTCGCGTGGTAGTGAAACCTCCATACGCCAGATTGGCAGCATGACCAATCACGTATTATGTCTCCGATTGGCTGATCACCCTCGACAACATAGAAGTGTGTTGATACATCGATTGCGATCAACAGATAGGCGACTGACTAACCGGGGCAATTGTACAGCGAACCCGCAAGCCTAGTACCAGCTTGCAGGTAGTTTTAAACAAGACAATCGTTCCGAAATGTGCTCTTGTTTAAAACCACCAGCACATTCTGTGCCGCACCAATGCGTGCCTGAAGAAAAGCCGAGGCATTCTCTCCGAAGTCAAACCGTCCAATCGACATGACCGAAAGCGCCCATACGACTGCACGCGCGCACAGCGTCACACTTGTTGATCTTTCCTTTGGTGTGGCCGCAGACTGCACCACAAAGTGCATCGTGTGATGCGCAGCGGGCCAATGTGGTACAGAGCACACGCAAGTTTACTTGCCTACGGATACGGACGAATGGGTAAACTGCCAACTGAAGCGATCGATAGTACTGGTTCACCAGCGGTTTACTTGTCGTGTTATGATTCAACAGGCTGGTGATGGGTACCATGGTCTCGTACTGAGCCACCGTGGCAGCTCGTATCACGCAGCGCATGAGCGGTGGCGGAATAAGCTACGCGCGCATGCGCTGTTAGTCTATGTCGAGCGCCATGGGATAGACGGTGCTCACTTGGCCTAGGCAAGAAAAGGCACGCGCTAGGCTGATTTATCAATGCCTGCTCTGTGTTGGCTGATCCACCCGTAGAGTAATCCCAGGGGGCCTTGGAGGAAAAGGTTTTTAAGGGGGCCAGAGGGGGGCATGTTGTGCAAAGTGGGTTGCCATAACACGAGTAACAAGTTTCGTCTAAGTTTTTTTTGTTTCCGCGCCCCACTCCCTGGTCGCTACCGGTCACAAAAATAGATTCCGCTAGATCTACTTTCTGTTTACGAATGGGTGGATGCAGACCGAGCAAACTTATTGTTGCGGAGCCGGTTGAGCCTAGACAAGCTTACGTAGATTTCACTGCGCTCACCTCAAGCATACAATCACCATAAGTGGACAGACTGCGCAATTAACAACCGATTCGTGCTCTGGACTTTGTTGCCTATCCACTGTGAACCAAGTGAGCTTTACTGGCGACACTGTGGTCAAAACACTTCGGCAGTTACCGCACGAAGACCCATTGATACTGACCGTTTTCCTATGGACACTACTATTATGTGATAACTCGTACCGCGAAAGAATCCTCGTTGGATATCACTTCGGCGGGTTAAGTTACAAGCTTTTCGTCTGCAATCTCAGCTCGTGCACGCGTCTGTCGGCTAAGTCAAGTTAGCCTGCTACGTTCCGAAGTTCAGTGGCTACTGTACTCAAGTGATATAGTAATTCTGAACAACGCTGGTTTCCTTCGTTATTTATTAAATCGTTTTATGGTAGGTATCTGTATTTGTTTATATTCTGGTACATTTTGAAGATCGTAGGTCTTGTAGGTGAATATTCACCTGCCAAAGTGTATGAAGCAGTTCTTGAGGTGCCATGGTGCTATCATCTGTCGTCCAGTAGATGCTAGGTGTCCTCTTCATCTCCGACACTTTCCTTTAATTCGTTTCACAGCTGATTCTCCGTGAACAATCCAGTACTTGAGCGGAATACGGGCTAGTACTTGTGAAACTCCTGATTGGCCCCCAATCAAATGGTAGTAATTGACAAGCATCTCGAGTATACTAATGCGCAACTACTTGCAACACTCCAATGTGTAACATGACAATCTGCAGCCAGCACAAACCAAACAGTTACCCAAACCAGACCATAAGAATCTCAACGGGCTCTTCTTCATAACCTCTTTCCGACATAACTCATTCTCTGCTTCTTCCTTCCATGAGTACTCGCTCATCCGTGTAAACATGACGCTGCACGAAATGCATGAAATTCTCTTCAGCCTGCGCGATTTCCCTGAACTTAATAAACCGCCAGGAGAGATAAGTGTGCGGAAAGAAACAAGGAAAACTTTTTAGATGAATCTTGTTACTCGTGTTATGGCAACCCACTTTGCACAACATGCCCCCTCTGGCCCCCTTAAAAACCTTTTCCTCCAAGGCCCCCTGGGATTCTCTACGGGTGGATCAGCCAATCACAGAGCAGGCATTGATAAATCAGCCTAGCGCGTGCCTTTTCTTGCCTAGGCCAAGTGAGCACCGTCTATCCCATGGCGCTCGACATAGACTAACAGCGCATGCGCGCGTCGCTTATTCCGCCACCGCTCATGCGCTGCGTAATACAAGCTGCCACGATGGCTCAGTACGAGACCATGGTACCCATCACCAGCCTGTTGAATCATAACACGACAAGGAAACCGCTGGTGAACCAGTACTATCGATCGCTTCAGTTGGCAGTTTACCCATTCGTCCGTATCCGTAGGCGAGTAAACTTGCGTGTGCTCTGTACCACATTGGCCCGCTGCGCATCACACGATGCACTTTGTGGTGCAGTCTGCGGCCACACCAAAGGAAAGACCAACAAGTGTGACGCTGTGCGCGCGTGCAGTCGTATGGGCGCTTTCGGTCATGTCGATTGGACGGTTTGACTTCAGAGAGAAGGCCTCGGCTTTCCTTCAGGCGTGCATTGGTGCGGCACAGATGTGCTGGTAGTTTTAAACAAGGGCACATTTTGGAACGAGTGTCTTGTTTAAAACTCCCTGCAGGCTTGTAGTTGGTTTGTGTATTCGCTGTACATTTGACTCGGTTGATCGGTCGCCTATCTATTGATCGCAATCGGTGTACCAGCACACTTCTATGGTGTCGAGGTTGATCAGACAATCGGAGATTGGTCATGCTGCCAATCTGGCGTAATGAGGTTTCACTACCACACGAGCGAGATGACATCTAAGTCAGTGGTGATAAGAAGCGGGTTGGTTGTTTTCGTTGAGGCTGCAACGCTTGCAAGCTGTTGGAAGAGAAGCTTTGAAGGCTTACGGGTGGACTGTACGGCGGTTGCCTTCCTTGCTCGCTTGCCTATCTGGCCACACGTGATACGGTATGCATAGTGTAATCGTGCCACTGCGAGCAATCTGGAGAATCGATACGTGTGCCATTTCCTTTAGGAAATGAGTGTGATTGTTAAGACCGTGTGAGGTAATCAGAAACAATGTATGACTTCGTATGAAGGAGGTAAAGCTAGGACTTGTTCGCAAATAGAAATTTTAAAGCCTTCACAGCCACAAGGTTCCTGGGCTGTGTTGTTTCAGTTGGCAATGCACTCATGTGAATAGTATGGCTACGTACTGCTGATGTAGTCGGCGCATTGTATACCAAGGTCAAGTTCGCTGTGTAGGTAAGACCGTCAGTGGATCTGTAGCCATTGTTCCAACGAGGAGGGTTCCTAGTGTGGCGGTGACACGACCTCAGTGAGTGTTCGTCCGTCTCCACACCTGTGGGCCATTTAGGTAATCAGTTACCGCTTCAATATTAATGGATGTGCCGTTACTTAAAGGTCGTAGATGCATGTCAATCCTGCGTTTCAACATGATATTTACGCCTCACTTCCATGTGATTGATGAGCTTGAAATACCAGGTGACCGTACGGCCCTGATATGATCTGCCAACAAGCACCGCATACGCAGTGTAAGCATAAGATTTGGAGCAATTCTCCTCCTTCAACAATGCCTCCGGAATTACCTACTTTCCAATGACACAATGTTTCCGAGTAGTTGCCAAGTCGATAACAACGTGTGTCACGGCGTGCACACATGAGTGCTTCTAAGACCGGCTGAAACAGTGGTCCATAGCAGGATTAGTGGTTGCGGTTGCCTTTGTACATGATTGCGAACACGCTGTAGGAACGCCTGTTGGGTGACAACAGTGTTTGTCTGTTCCAAGTACTCACCTGAATTACCAGAGTAAAATGCGTGCGTCGCAACTTATTATCGGCCTTGCGTTTTTAGCTAGCAGGACGATGTAGCATGTATAAATGCGGTAGTCATGGTAGCCGCTTTAGGTGTTTCTTTGTTGAGTAATGCCGATTTCATGAGGATAGCATTCCAGTCCATGGACGTGATAGGGAGGTTCCATCTGCATTGACTGTGCTTCTAATGGTGCCATTCGGAGAGCCACTTGTCAAAGCGTCTCAACACTTATGGGCGACCATATGGAAGTAAAGCCTAATTATCCTATGAATACATAGGTTCCTATGACTTTATATAACGCCATACATGGAGACACTGAAGCGATAACTGATTAACAAAGTCGCCCATGGGTGTGGAGACAAACGAACACTCACTAACGTCGTGTCAACACCACAATTGGAATCCTCTTAGTTTGTGTTTCGTCATCAACTGTGATAGAAACAAACAAACATAGAACTTTCGTTGTTCAGCTTCAGGTTGGTCAAGCAACCTCAACGGGAACACTGTTCCCAATATTCGTCGCACTAACAATCGCACCAAATTGTCCAACGGCCTCGAAACTCTTGATTTGAGCTTGGGATACAAGTCGATAATCAATGACACGTAACATAGTTCTCGAATATGTGACCCTAAAGAAGTTGCAAGCGCCTGAATCCAACGTGTATTGTGCAGGCAACAATAGTAGGAAGCGAATCAACCAGAGGGAGAAACGGTGCAGCATGATACTCACTAAAACGTTTTATGTCAACGGGTGTGCAGTCAATAAAACAAGTGGACGTTTTGAATGTTATAGCAACCGTAAGATGCAGGGTTGCCCGATACTGAATTAGCTTATTACCTGTGAACTATAATGGCCTCCCCGTAGAAGGCTGACGGATGAGAGGCTTCGATGCAGCTGTTAGTGTGGGCAAACGGAAGCTTAGGATGGGTGCGATTAGGTGCATGGCCTTGGACAAGGGCTTCCAAAGTGGGGTGTGTAACAGTTTTCGCTTGGTTCATGCTTCAGTTATATATTATTTATGATGATCGTGTGAACCAGAGTGCATCATCAGTGGGCCGTCGGGGCGGGATGTTCGGACTGCAAAAACATCTGGCTAGTGTAGGAAAAGGCCGACAGGATCTTCCCTTTACTGCAGACGCGGAGGTGCGCTTAGGACGTGTCACTCCCCCCACCGCACTTCAGTCCACTGTTTTCATCCCACGAAGCAATCCAGGCGTGCTTGTCGCACGATAAATCCGGTGTCCTCGTCGACAACGCCTAGCCAGGCGTTTTTGGACCAACCCGTTTGTGGCTCTCTGCGGCCGAGGGCGACTGTCTGTTCCTTGGGTGAGGATGGGGGCCCTTGGTCGGCTGCCGAGTTACTCGGGGGTTGCGTTAAGCCGGTTGGCGCGTCACTCGAGGGTTGCCTGGACAGTTCCAACGATTGAGTTTCTGAAAGGTAGAACTCAGAGGAGTGAGCAAGGGTCGGGGAAGTGGCTTGACGCCGGAGAGGGTACATAGTATGCATGATAAAAGCAAATACGGTTATTAGCTTTTCAAAATGTTTTTGGATGTTTTTTGTCAATTTTGCAAAACGTTCGTGGATGCGACGCATGATTACTACTAGAGATAGAAAATGCTGATTAGTGGAAATAGCAAACTTTTACAAAATCTGGAAAACGGACTAGACGTTTGACCTGTCTATCACGTCGGTCGGTTGCCTTTGGTTGAGGCTGCGTAGGTTTGCGGGTCAAGGGGAACAGATGGTTTCGGGGTATCCAGTGCTCCGGAGGTCACCGCAGATGCGGGTGTTTTTGTAATACCTTCCTGATGGGTTGCTAGTGTTTCGTCAAAGAAAGCCACTTTGAAGCGGTCGATGGACACTGTTGTTCGGTGACCATTCTGGTCTAAAGTGAAATGTTTCGGAGTCCGTTGCAGGACTCTGAAAGAGTCAGTGTATGGAGGCTGAAGAGGGCGCCGCACTGCTTCGCTGCGGAGGAAGACGTGATTGCAGGTAGAGAGTCCGCTGTGCATTTGCACATCTCTAGTCTGTTCACGGGGCGGAGTCGGGCGTAGTAAACGCATACGTTGAGCTAGGGAGGACACAAAGTTGAGCGGTGGCATACCCGACAATGTGGGTGGGAGGTGAAATGAATTCTTCTGGCAACGTTAGCATTGTGCCGTAAACCAGCTCTACCGGTGTGCAACGCAAGTCAGCTTTGGTGCTGCTGCAAATACCTAAGAGTACGAGCGAAACGTTTTCGCTCCAGCTAGGGTCAGAGGATGTGCAGAGCGAGGCTTTAAGCTCTCTGTGGTAGCGTTCGACTAATCCGCTGGCTGCGGGGTGATACGCTGTGATTTGAATGCGGCGACAGCCTAAAAAGTTACAGCACGTATCGAATTGTTAGGATTCGAAAGGTGTTTCTCGGGTCAGTTGTAATGGTGGATGGGCATCCGTAGTGCGAGACCCAACGGTCCAAAAAGGCCCGGATAACAGTCTCAGCTGTGCTGCCTGTTACGGGAATGGCTTCTGGCCATCTGGTGAAGCGGTCTACACATGTAAGAATGTATACTAATCCGCGTGAAGGAGGCAATGGACCTACCAGGTCTAAGTGTACATGCGAGAGCCGAGAGTCCGGGACAGGAAATGAACCAAGAGGACTGCGGGTGTGACGATGTATTTTGGAGCGCTGGCATTGAAAGCATGTGCGAGCCCAGGTATGAAAATCTTTGTTAAAGCGTGGCCACACGAAACCTTCGGTGACCAGTTTCAAAGATGCACGGATACCGGGATGTGATGGCGAGTGCAGTGCGTCGAAGACTGTGCGTCTGAAGGAGACAGGCACGAGGGGTCTAGGACAACCTGTGGAAGTGTCACAGAGAATGGTTCCTTCCGTGGTTTGGAGAGGAACAGGTTGCACATGCAGCAAAGTGGACTGCAGAGTGCGCTGTATGTCTTCGTCTTGAGCCTGGGCCGATGTCATGGCCGCAAGGCCGACGGTAGGCAAACAATGCAGAGTGAGGTTGTCGCGTGAGGGGGCGTCGGCGAAGGGATTGTCTACACCTGAGACATGACTTATGTTATCAGTGAAGTACGTGAAAAAGTCTAGCTGTCTTGTTTGCCGTAGCAAATATTTCTCGCAAGCAGAGTTGAAGGCCGAAGATAAGGGGTTTGTGGTCAGTGTAGACCGTGAAAGCGCGGCCTTCGAGTGTGTGCCGGAAGTGATGAATGGCTAGGTAAATGGCCAGCAGTTCTCTGCCAAACGTGCTGTAGCGGGATTCCGCTGGCTGTGGGCGCTTAGATAAGAACCCAAGGGGTTGACATTGCCCACCAATGTGTTGTTAGAGGACGACTCCTACCGCGACGTCTGAGGCATCAGTCGTAATAGAAAGGGATGCAGTCGATTCTGAATGAGCGAGGAGGGCTATGTTGTAGGTAGTATTCTTGAACTCAGCGAAGGCTGTCTGTGCCACGTCAGGGAAAGCGAACTTACGTTCATTCCCTCTGAGTAGGCCGGTCAGAGGCTGCACGAGCTGAGCGCAGCGCGGAATGAAGCGTCGATAGTAGTTGACCAAACCACAAAATCGACGGAGGTGCTTGAACGAAGTCGGAGCTGGAAAGTCCTTGATTGCCTGGATCTTATCAGGAAGGACTTCGATACCAGACGATGAAACGAGGTGGCCTAGGAATTCTACCGTTGATTTGCCGAGTTGGCACTTAGTCGGGTTGACTGTGACACCGTGTTAAGTCAAGCGCTGGAAGAGAGCTCGAAGATGCTCGAGGTGCTCTTGTTCCGATGAACTGGCTACTAAGATATCATCGAGGTAGGAATATGCGAAGTCTAGGCCTCGAGTGACACCATGGATGAAACGTTGGAAGGTTTGTGCGGCGTTTGCACAGTCCAAATGGCATTCTTAAAAATTCAAACAAACCGAAAGGAGTGATGACGGCTGTTTTAGGAATGTCATTATCTTCCACAGGTATCTGGTGATAGGCACGAACCAGATCGATCTTGCTAAAGATCGTCTTACCTGTGAGGCATGCGGTAAGGTCCTGCATGTGTGGGATGGGATATCTATCTGGGACGGTTAGCCGATTTGTGTGCGGTACTCACCGCAAGGGCGCCACTCACCAGATTTCTGGGGGACCATCTGCAGGGGCGAGGATCAAGGACTGTCGGAAGGGCGGATTATTCCAACTTCAAACATGTGCTCAAACTCCGCCCTAGCTACCTTTAGTTTCCCAGGCGATAGTCGGCGTGGACGGCATGAGACGGGTGGTGCGTGATTTTGGGATGCATGGTTTGGTGCGTGATTTGGGATGCCATGAGCAAAGCTGCGTTTATTGGCTGAGCGGGCTTGGGGTACTGAGAAAAGAGATTAGCGTAGTCTGGCGAGGTCTGGGGAAATGCACAGACCGGGGATATAGATGTGACATCGGCGGTGATGCCACGTACGCTGAGTTTTGTTGCAGTGTCGACTATGATCTGGCGTTTCGAATCGACCAAGAGGTCGAAATGCTGAGAAATTCAATGCCGATGATGGCAAAGGGGACTGCAGCGACGGTGAATACACAACGGAACGTGCGTCGTAGACCTAGGTCCAGGATAAGCGACCGATGACCGTCGGTGGCTATTGGTGTGCCATTGGCGGCACTTAGGCTTGTCGACAAAGAAGCGATATGCTCACCAGGTATAAGGCGAATAACGCTGATTTCCGCCCCGGTATCAACTAAGAACTGGGTCTCGGAATCATAATCTCTAATGTAGGTGAGACGACTTTGGGCTTTGCCGATGTTCTTGGCCATTATAGGCCGACGTGGCGGACCATCTATATCGGAGTAGCTACACTGCTGTACGTACTTAGGGTTTTAGTATTGAAACGAGAGTGGTAAAAGCAGTAACCTGGGGCATGAGGTTTTGTGTGACGGGGCGATGATCCAGTGGGGTTGCGGTGCTTACGGTTTAAATTGAGTGGCTCTATCTGGCGCTGAAGCGACGCTATCTGCGATGATAATGCGTCTATTGCCGATGGGTGGCTAGTCGCGGGTGTAGGTGTGGTTGCACCAGCACCAAGCTGCTTAGGTGCCTTGGTTTCATTCTCTGGCTGGTGCCGTTGGATGACGCGGTGTGCGAGATTTGCAAGTGCTGTGATTGACAAATCACTTGCTACTGCGAAAATGGCCTAAGTGCTTCAGGAAGGCATTGTATCCCCAGATGGCGCAGAATCACTACGTCCATGTTGGACATGCCGATGAGCTGTTGCATTTCGTGCAACAAAGCTGAGCATATCCTATCTCCTAGTTACCGATCACTAGATGGTTGCTGCAGACGGACCTTGTCACAATGCGTGATTCGCTGAATAATAGCCTGTTTAAGGGTCTCGTATTTCATTACAAGAGAAAGGCAAAATATGATTCTCTCACCTGCGAGGATATACTTTGCGGAAGGCCAGATATCAGCTGATTATACATGGCGAACTCAGAAAAAATCATACGAATGTAAAAAACAGACTCTAGGTGCAAAACCATAACGAAGGATCATTCCCCCAAAAAGATGGAGGGGCTAACGCAACTGAATTTAACATGACAGGCTCAACGGCGTTAACCGCGTATGGAGATTGCTCATCCTATAGATAAGTCATGGCAAAAAGCAGAAAAATGTGGTAAGTGAGAAAACAATATGATCACAAGTAATGAAGCAAAAATGCACTAGAACGATCTCATTAGAATGAAAATTCCAATTGGCGGACTGCGTATTCTGGAGCGGCGTCACCAATTGTTGGGTGGAGCCTGTGATAATATTCTGCAATCAATGACGCTAAAAAGTTACAGGCGCCTGAACCCAACGTATATTGTGCAGGCTACAAAAACTGGAAGGGAATCAACCAGAGGGAGAAACAGTGCAGCACGATACTCACCAAAACGCTTTGTGTCAACGGACGTGCAGTGAGTAAAACAAGTGGACGTTTCGAAGGTTAAAACAACCGTAAAATCCAAGGTTGCAATACTGAATCAGCGTCTTTTCCGGTACACTACACAGCCATTGATGATTCAGGTTTGGTTGTGCAGTGTCCAGGCCACGGCACATGTGTGACCAACCGCAAATGCATGCCTGCCTCACTCCCTCACACCTCAGGGACTGCGGAATACCAGCTGGATGATTGACGGTCTTCGGTACCATGCTTAGGCCGCTGAATACGCCACCGCCAGGTAGCCACCAGCGGTCAGTATGTATAGACCATTTCATGTGTTTGTTATTATGTCTGTCCGCACTGGTTACGTCGTAAGCTTCGGATCATGTGGTAGTTAGGATCTCCTCCTTAGACAGGCATCACAAGTTTCCCATTGGACGGTTTCAGTTTGGAGACTAATCACTTAGGTTTACTTCAGATGGGCGTCAAGACAGAACAGAAGTTAGTGCTCGAGCACTTTCTTTGGACTATCTGTCCTGTATGCTCGGGGCTTCCAACCGGTGTCCTATTGATTTAAGTCCCATTACCAATGAGAGTGTCAATGATGCCAAAACAGCGTTCTTAGCCTCGTTAACTTGAAAGCACTGCACGCGATTTCGAAAATGGGTCAAGCTTAATGCTTCTTACAATGCGCTAACATGCCTATTAAATGGTGTAGAGTGTCGGTTTTCAAGTTTTTGCTGGTAAATTGAGTTTCTTGGAAGGCGCCACTAGGCTTGACGGTGAAACCTGCGCCGCCCCGCTTATTTTCGGTACAGTAGCTGGACCAACGTGTGTTGCTTCCGATGTGTCTATCGAAATGACTGATGCGTACGTTGTCGGTTTTCCTCTGCACCAGGTTGCATTCAGCTTTGAGCTATCGGTGTCAGTACTGGATTTCTAGGTGAAGCTTATATGAATGGGGTAATACTGGTCACGTAGAATGAGACCTGTTCAGTTAAAGGGTTAGGCTGTATTATAGTAAGTGGTGCAGATATTGTGCGGTGTTGGCAAGACTGACTTCAATCCTTGGGTGTTGCTTGGGAACAGAATCGAATTCCTTCCATTCCAATGGCATTGCACTGTGACCCACTATCTACTTAATCGTTTCGGTTAATTGTTCCCATTTTTTTATAAATAACTACACAATTGGCTATCGGAATAGTTCTATATACCCGGAAAAACCAGCGTGCATCGGTCACATGTTTAGCCCTCTTTAATTCCACCTAACTTACACCAGCACACTTAGCGTGGAATGCGAAGCCGAAGTTTGAGTAGGCCAGACTAGTTCTGTCCACGCGGGTGGATTTCGATTCCTTGCATTTGCCGCTAAGTAGAATTATTTTTATTGTGAGGTGTTGTAGCAATGGAACACTGCAGCGTTTCAATTACATGAGGCCGAAAGTGAGTGATTCTCAATTTCTCTGTCACCGTCTCGCTCTTGACCCCCATTATCACTGGCTGCGTTGTCACGAGAATGCCGCACACGCAAGCACAGTATGGCATTTTTATCAATTGACGGTGCTTCGTTTAAGGTT
The DNA here is from genome assembly GCA_944474145.2 of Dicrocoelium dendriticum. Classification (NCBI taxonomy): domain Eukaryota; kingdom Metazoa; phylum Platyhelminthes; class Trematoda; order Plagiorchiida; family Dicrocoeliidae; genus Dicrocoelium; species Dicrocoelium dendriticum. The sequence continues at coordinate 14,507,837 of OX104063.1, read as the reverse complement.
AAGATCGTTAACGTGCCTCGGTGGCGGGTGTGCCACTGATGGACGAATGTAATCAAAAGCCAAATTTGGGTTGTAGCCTCCTCAGAAATGGTCCTATAGGAGGCAATTTCAAATCTCCGGATAGGGCGGAGGATCCTTTATCGAATGTAGTTTCATAGCAGTGTGTTCTGTTAAATACAACAGGTTGTCAGACTTAAAACTGACCACGAGAAGTGCTAAAACAACTTAGGTTGCAGGAATCACGATCCGTCTGGAATAATTCCGTATAAAGGCAACCACTGAATAAGACGTTACTTTGATGTGAAAGAGTGAATGATGACAGGGTTGGATAAATATGGTCAGGGAAATCTCTTAACTGAGAAGAGCGTATTCTTACAGAATCAGTGATGGTTGCGACAGGCGATAAAGTAAATGCCATTACGTCATGTAACTGCATTTCTGAATCAGTTGATCGTTATGAGTGATCTTTAGTCCCGTGTTTGTTTAATGAGTCATTCAGATAAGCTCTTTTTCACAACTGTTTGCAATTGTGTTAGATACCACAGGTGTCTGTTTCGGATCTGAACCTACTCAGCAGAGCTACCCTGCTGGAGCTGCTGCGTGTGATATGCAATATAGGAACATTTTTCTTGGTACGGCGAAAGGGACGAACAAAGAACCATGCTCGCGGAGTATATCTTCGGTTGCAAATCCATTTGAAAAGTTGATGAACCACGAAAGTTATATGCAGTCTTCAAGCCCGTATGCTGCTGGACCCTCGTCCAGAGGAGGCGCCGCAACTTCCTTTGGCGTCCCTTCGCACCACAGACACACGGAGTTTATGAGGTACCATCCGACACAATGTACCCGCTTCGATCAGCTGTTGGGAGCCGCCAGTGCAGACCATATGCGTTCCACGGAAGCACGTTTAAGTATTCCCGCCTCTGCACCTTGCAACTGGAGTTGGAATCCGAAGCTGTCACTAAGACTGTTCAATAATATGCGTTTGCCTGACGCAGAGCGAAATGGTGAAAGCTCCAGTTTAGTCGAAGCGATATCCGGATTTCCGGATACATCCAGATCACCGTGGGATGCTGTATCACACAGGCGATCTGATACTACTATACGCGAGCGTCGGGGACCCAAATCTGGGATACAGTTTCCTCAGTTTGAACCCAGCCTGGTAAGTATCTCTTGTGCTTGTCCTTATAAAACCTATTTGTTGTTATTTTTGTTTGTCGCAGTCAGCCGGCAATTCAGATAAATCAACTACCTATCCGGAAAAGCACCAGACGGCCGGTTCGCCCCATTGGGGCTCGTCAGTGGTGCGCATCCTTCTGTCCTCTGCGGAGGATCGAACCCATGACTGCTAGTGGCTTGTGCCAACTAGCCCGCAGCCTATGCCACTGAGTCATGGAGGACGGCAGCCGACCATCACGAATTGTTAGCTAACTGCGATATAGCCCGACCCATCCTCTACTGTCATGCAGACATCTGTCATGCAGATGACAGTGGTTGGTTTCGATCCTCCATAGAGGACCGAAGGATGCGCACCACTGAAGGGTCACAATAGGGCGAACCGGCCGTCTGGTGCTTTTCCGGATAGGTAGTTGACTTGTCTGAATTGTCGGCTGACTGCGACGAACAAAAATACACGCCAACATCCTTCTACTCATAAGTAATCGCTGTTGTTAGTCTGCGCCCTGTCAGCATACGGTGCGCAACTGAGTTGATACCCAATAGTAGGTGCGGACATTAGAGCGAAACCGACGTCGGTGTTTACTGTCACTTACGAACTGTGCACAGGACATTCTTATTTCGAGGACACACGGATATTTTTCACCAAGGATCGGATCACTCTTCTAACCCTCTAGAAGAAGCCTAGAGATTTTCCAATTCCCCAGTGTGATTTGATGCCATCACCTCAATCAGACAGTTGTCAATGCTGCCAACCACAAAAAAGACGGAACGAATGCTTAGTATATTTCCAAGCGCGCGTAGTAGTTCTTCACACCAATCCGGACATCACATCTAAGGTTTTTAATTGGTAGGTTGGTAACCACCTGAAGGTCTTACACGAGCTCGGAAACACCTAAAGTCATATTACTTTTTGCTCATGGTGCTAAGTTACATGGTTTTCACATTTAAGGTAAGTGTTTTGTTTTCACTTGTTATCTATTCGTGTAACATAGTTAATGTGTTCTTTAGATGTAGCTGATTTGAAATGAGTTCGCCGGTTTAATAGTCATCTATGCAAGGGGCTGCTCGTCAAGTTTAGTATCACTCCTGACACGATCGAGCAACTGGGGATAAGCAACTCAGTACGCAATACTCGAAACGTATTAACGCAGTCATGTCATATGACTGCAACCATAAAACAACATTTTCCACCGAGTCGGAAGCTGGCTACTGTCTGGGTAAATAATGACAGTCACTCGTCTGCGGACACTCTAAGGAACCAAACTATCAGTGACCAATTAACCAATACACCTCCACAGATAACATCACCATGAGGTAAGTGTATCATCGACGAGCTGCTGGTGTCTTGAGTAAGTGCTTAGCATTTTCTCTCAATTTGTTTATTCCATTCTGATCTGTCACACTCATGATATCAAATATAGAACAGCGCTCCTGAATTTGTGGTGATGTGAAAGAAGTTTACTGAACCAGAGGGAAATTTCCGTGGTGTAGCTTGTTTAAAACCTACCAAGCACAAGATAACCGCATCGAAATTTTCCATTGATGGTATTCTTCCTACCTTTTGGAGGGTAAGAGGGTTGGTTGAGTGTCTGAGCCCGGTGGTTTGGTCACTCTGGGAGCATTCAAGCGAGCTGAATGTCAGTGCTTGAAAACTTGAGTTGGCTGTCAGCATACCTTGTGACACCATGATAAAGCGCTTTCTGTGACTTGCAGAGTACCAAATTTTCAATTTATTCTCATCTTTGCGTCCAGATGAATTTGAATCAATCGATCAGGCGATCGGGACAGGTTTGTGTCAACTGCGCAACATCTTCCACCACACTGTGGCGGCGTAATGCAGATGGAGATCCGGTGTGCAACGCATGCGGTCTGTACTTTAAGCTGCACAAGGTAGGTGATGATGAGCGAATGTCTCAATTGCTTTTCATGAAAATCTTTTTATCGTCTCTGCTTAGAAGTACATTGGCGAACATAACATGCTGTCTTCGATTTCATCTGCATCCATACTTGGTAACCACTTGGTGACGTTGCATAACAACAGCAGGGAACGACCTCACTGCACTGGAGTTCGTATTCCGTCTGTATTTATTAGTTCTTTATAGAATTTTTTCTATGCTATGCGAGAACTGGAACTCGGCGCCAGCACTGTTTTTATGGTCGTTTTCCAAATATTGTGCGAAAAGCGTAGCCAGATGAAGGGTTACCTAAAGGAAGTGAGGCGAACCTTGGGTAAAAATATTGGAGATACCCCAAAACTCTTTTAGTGTACTGAGCATACGACCTTACAAACATTTTGAGAGAATTCTCGAACTGCAGAAAGAAGACATGCAGCTTCACTTGGCAGGATAATACATTCGAGTGCGGCTACGGTGGGGCGCATGTCTGGAACTGGAGGGTGGTGTGGGCAGCAAAACAAACGAGCAAATCCACAAATGGCTACGGGCACATTTACCATAGTTTCGCAAACAAGAACGAAACAAAGCTATCACAATCAGCATCCTCTGTCTCAAGAAGAAGGGCGAAGTCTGCGAATCAATGGGATTTTCCCTGCCTAGCTACTCTTTCGCGTATGTGTTACTTGGTTTAGCGTTTTCCTAGGTCACTTAGGCTAGTTATCAAGACATTTGCCAACAGATTATCCCTATATTATTTTTAAACAAAAATACACTAATGGCACACCATTTTGTGACATACTACTCTGTAGTTAGTGCACAGTTTACCAACAACAGTTTGGAAACTAAATAACTCTAGCCCAAAATGTGTGATGCATAGCGGAAGTTCATCATACACCATCATTATACACGTCAGCTAGAGGTGGGAAACACCTCAGCTACTATGCCGCCATACATAAATGAAAAAGGAAAATAAATACAACAGTTGCATGCCAGCTGCGCTACCAGCAACGGATAGGCATCGTTCCGGTAAGCTACCAGCCGGCTACTAGGCAAAAAGAAAGAACTTATTGTGTTTTACGCTAAGAAATGCGATCGTAGGTGGAGGTGAGGCTAAAGGGGATGGGGAGGGATAAAGAAACTCACAGCAGGAACGCCACTGAGGTCGGCTCCTAGCCAAATCAAAAGTGTATCCAGCCAAACGTGTTCACCGTCTTTCTGACCCCAACCAGGGAGCCGTGAGGCTCCAACCGAGGCTAGCACAGAAGTGAGGGACTTCATTCCTCTTAACCAAGTCATCGCTTGGCCACCTCTTCTCTTCCTCCATCTACATCCCCGACGAGCAAACAACGCACATCATGGAAGTCGATGGTCTGGCATGCGTAACACGTGGCCGAGCCATCGGAGCCTGTTGCGTGAAATGACGGTGCTGAGCGGTTCAGTTCCTTTTCCTGTGCCGTACACAAGTCATCGAACACGCTCGTTACTCACGCGGGGTTCCCACCAGATATGAGCTAAACTGCGAAGGCACCGATGATCGAGCGTAACTAGCCTCTTCATGTCCGCCGATCTTAGGGGCCAGGTTTCGCAACCGTACAGTAAGGTCGAACGTACATGGAAGTTGAAGCGTATTGAATTCCATTTTGCCATTGTGGTTAATCTAAGCCATCATGATAACACAGCGAACGAAGACAACACATCCGGACGTTTGAAGAGATTATTTCGAGGAGTCTACACTTCCCTAGCAATCGTGTATTAGCCACAAGGCTCAGCGTAACATTTTGTGATTTGGTGTTAGAGGACAAGTTTTGTTAACTCCTGAACTCAGGGTACTTTATCAAGCAACAGAACATTAGACCAATGGTATAATCCGGACCGACCTCTTAAGCTTGGAAATTCTCGTGGGATACCTAAGTGAAGTACATAGGTCCAAAATATTTGGCAGCAAAGCAAACCGCACATCTGTGGACTCACCACGCTATCCACATGCAAATACCTGAAGCTGAAAAGAACCACGGAGAGCGGCCTGCTATGGTCAGCTTAACCTCGCTTGATTTGAGCTTGATACACTATGGGTGGATGGTGTAAGGCAATTCAGACATTGGATTCTAGATCGTTTATTTTTCTGGCATGAAGTTAGCGTGCGGACGCCTCTCATGTTAGTAGTATTAAGTGCGGTTTTTTGGTCGTTTTAACCCATTCCATCAGCCAGTTTTATCCATCAGTGCCCCTCAGGTGGATGGCTGAACTCTTGACTGGCTATATTCCGCACGCAGCATTCACAGTGTACTATGTGAGTGTGTCCATAGCACATCACGCCGAGTCACAGGAAGTTGCGGGGTAGGTTAAGCGATTGTGTCGCTCACTCAGTAGTCGCTCAGAGGTGTAAGTAAGGTGACCGAGCAATAAAGGACCGGAATTGTTCGATGGCTGCCTCACTCTGTAGTCGACAGCGTTAGCTGATAACTCGCTATGTAGACCTCGGATTTAGCTTTCGCTTGAGACCACAAATGTTGTGCTCCTCATGGCTTGGAAAAATGAGCATGTGTGTTTCGGCGAGACGGTTGTAAAAAGTGCGAAGTAGAACTAAAAGTAATCCGACCAAGATAGGTTCAAACGATAAAGTGCACCAAATAGCGCTCGTGAAGCCGGCTCGAATGAGTATAAACACACGTGTGTGGTGAGAGTTGGGGGCGTAAATGCGGGAGGATGTCTAGAACAGGTAAAAGGTGACCGCAAGATAGAGACCACAAGGGAGATAAGTGCTACGTCCATAGTCCTTTTCGTTGTGCAACGAATGCTTCCTTATCAAACGAAGTAACCTGGCAATTGGCAGCACCAGCAGTAGTTTGCATGGCCCATGTAAACTAGAACGGCCAACTCCAATTGCCAATGGTTCAACTTATTTCTGCTTAGCTTCATTATACACATTCGAGGATGAACATGTGACAGCAGGGCTATGTGGCCAGAATTCTAGCTCCCGAATGAAACGCCATCCGGATGATAGTATGAATTCGCCGCATCTTGAAAGCATCGACGTCGAACGCAGAGTGGCTTGATAGACACAGAGAGACTAGCAGCTAACGGTTGTACAAATAGACAAATCAGTGAATTCGACAGAGAGCCAGTTGTGTGAGGAGTGACTAGTCCCGGCGAAAAAGAAACCAGGTGAACGCAAGGGCGATTAAACTGAAGTGGAATGACGGCGTTCAAGATTTCAAAGCGAGCAAGCAGAGAGCAACAGCAGGCACAGGGAGAATCTCATACACTTGTTTACTCTGCTGTCTAGTTTGCGTCCTCCTCTAACGGTCATGAGTTTGCTTCATGGTAAGGAACCGAGGGAATACGCAGCACTGACAAGCCCCAGTAGGGCGAAACGCGTCTAGTGCTTTTCCGGTTTGTCGTTGTGCCAGGTAAGTTGGGAGCTGCTGGGACGAATACATTAAAATTTCTTTGCATTGAATTGGCAAAATCCGCCTGTGTTAAGTGAAAGCGTTTCAGAGAGGAAAGAAAAAGCTTGCAGATGTGAGTGAGTGGAGAGCTTATAGGAATGGCCATGGACAAGTTACGTCGCCTTGCAGTCAAGCCAGCACGAGTGCTTATTAGTGAAAATGAACATTCGACCCAATTCAATAAATCTCGATGACGGCCTGTAGCAAGTGAACCATCTTGTATGTCGGCATTAGCCTTATTTATTCACAGTGACAATGCTTTATAGTGCAGGCCATACTTGATAGTTGGACTATGTTACATAAGAAAATCGATGAAACAATGATTGAACCAATGGATTGTTACGGTACGGAAAACAAATGTTGAACGAGTCACTTAGGCGAAGAGTGCAAATAAAATTAATTACACCAAGAAAAATCAAAGTGCCTTAGTCAGCTTGCTGTGAGTTTCACGGGTACATAAATTTCCGTTACCTCATACTTTGTGACAATAACTTGGGTTCAATTTATGTAATTCAAGCGTTGTAATGCGCCATCAAGTTGTGACTTAAATTTGATTAGCATGGCAGCAGATGGCAAGATTTCAACTAAAGTCCCACGACTGGGATGTACAAAGAGAGCAGAAGTTCCAGTAGCGCTCCAGCCGATTGTGCTGTACTTCCAAATTCGATTGGTGGTCGCTCAGGGGGGCGTAGTGGTTGAGTTACAATTAGTGCTAGCGAGTGTGGTTGGGATACTTTAGGATTTGTTTCAGTACTACAAGATCACATCGCAGATGACAATATTGTCCATTGAACACTCCGAGGGCTTTCGATTTAAGTTGGTAAGGGAAATATTGCAAGCCTCCAACTTTTTTAGTTTCTCTCCGTCGTGGAGTCTTAAGAGCAGCGAGGTCATGGTTTTACTCAAGGGTGCCGCACCTGGAAGGTGCATCCCACATGTACTTTCACGTAAGCGTTGAGTACTTATGCGAATGTTGTGGGATCAAACCAGCGGAACGCCATCCGCAGATGTCCAAACTGGAGACTCGCTATTTCAGCTGCTCTCTCGGCCTGTTACGAGCAAGCGAGGTTGTTCTGCACCAGTAACACAAGACCACTTTCATTACAAGCGCGCTGCAACAAGTGATCTCCTAGCCGATAATCGTAGATTCTTTGATGGTATATGCTCTATTCTTTACGTTTGACAACGTTAAAGTCGAGGATATTCCGAGCTGACCATTTGTAAGCCTTATTGAGGTCATCTTGCAGTGATATGTCCTGATTTACCGTTCTGAAAACTAACCAACAATCATGAGACCATCCGGAAAGAGTAGAAGGTTTGCGCCAGTCGCTCCAGCAATGCCGTTTATAAATTCCAGGAATAACCGTGGTTCCAGTACAGAGCTTTGTGAGACATCACAACACATCTTTATCGGGTCTGACAAGACACTACGAACTCTCACTTACAAGCGATGTCGGAGTAGAAATGTACTTACCAAGTCCATTCTAGGATCATCAGTTTTATAGATCTGAAGTTTGTAAACTAGAATGTGGTGATCTAGATCATCCAAGCAAATGCTTCCGATGCCTCGACAGACTTAATACAGTTGTTACGGGATAACAAAATCTTTCGGCGAAAACTGCAATGTCCCGGGTCGATGATACTTCATCTTTCCGAATATCCCAATGGATGTTATACTGCAGTAGCAGCTTCCATAATCATAGAGAGGACTGGAATCCAAGTTGCTGGGCGTTAGTTAACAGGTTTAGCGTGATTTACCCTTTGTAATTGGGGCGACTAATATACGCACCCATACAGCACGATCTTACATATCGTCGAGTGTTGGGGAATTCGAGACTACTGTTCAGGCGAGATCATGGCAGTTACCTCCATTGAATTTGGGCTTGAGTATTTCTGCACCAGTAGAACTGTGTTCACACGATGGCCGCCTTTCAAAAATCACACAGCAGGTGGCTATCTGTGTCTATGCTGTGCGTTGGATTCGCTACGGTATATATGGGGATGGATATAGGGGGTCCAACCGGGGATACGTTTGACAACGCCCACCGCACTGTGTGGGCAATAGATGGGGAGGCATATACAAACATTACAAAGACATTCTTGTGATGGACGAGTCACATGACTTTGAATCACGTGACGGTATTCGCTGACCCATACCAATTGGAGTATAGATATGGGATGATTTCAGTTAGTCCGCGCCAAACAGATTGGGAGGCAAAGATTAGTGATGTAGATCGTACGCTTATACCGTGGAATCTCCAAAAAACGACAAAATCGCTTAATATTCGTCGCTAATTACTGCTGTATAGCTTCCGGATGCGCAATTACGAGCATTTTGCATTGCTGAATAGCATAATTAATACAATTGTCAGTGATAACCTGAAAGATATGCATCAATGAAAAATGTTAACTTGTTTCCATAAAACTTCTGACATTACATTTGTAGCGTAGGCACTGCTTCTCATCATATATTGCTGTCGAAGTTCCGATCGGAGTAACTGAAATCATATTCGTCGAACATGTGCGGTCTAGGTGCGGATGACCCACAAGGATATTTGGGTCAGATTACGTTGGATGTGTCAAGTTTTTCTGTGATAGCTGGTGATGCGCATTCGTGAACTGACTTTTACCCAACTGCTGTCTGCGTTTAAGCTAGTTTATGTTTTCTTTTTCAGATAAATCGTCCAATGAACATGAAAAAAGAAGGAATACAAACACGGAAACGGAAACCTCGCGGACAGCTTGGCAGAACCGCGTCCCGTGCGCCGACGGGTTTAAACAAAACGTGTGCTAGGAGCAGTAAAACTCCCTCGCGGCCCACAATGCATGCGTCGGTGAGTTTTAGTTAACTCACGCTCGTATGGCTGTGCGGGTACGCACGGCGTTACGTTTTAAGTTCTCTTATGCCACTAGCGTGTATCGTATAGGCAGACACCCTGAAAAATGGGGCCACTGTTCGCATTGCAATTCTGCGGTGAAGGATTTGCATTGCGAAATAGAAAACTACATGATTCCCTGTCCTACACCTGTCTGTTTTATACTCTGTACCTTTCGAATGGTTATCATGAAAGTACTGGCTTTATTTGTGCGCAGCCGTGTTCATCGGATGGTGTACTGAGTGCTCAAGGCAAAATTCTCAGCTGGACAGTTACTTTTTCAAGACAACATGCTGATTATTCTCCCTGGTTTTTTTCCTCTACGACTGTGTGCTTGATATTTGACTCTGGAAGTAGGTATTCGTTGCAGCAATAGTTGCAGTAAAGTAATGGAAATGTTTTGGCAAAGGAATTACATTTCTGCTCACTACCTCCTTGAACCGGACTTGTCCATGCATGGGCTCTGCAAGTAAGACACTGCAAGAATCCCCAATCAGTTTAACCGGCGTTGATGGTGCAGTCTGGCGATATTACCATAACATAACTTTTAAGCGCTATAGTTGAATCCCTTCCCTGACGTTACTGTAGGAACCACACATTCAAAGACGTAACCGGTCGTGGAATGTAGTGTTAGATGCGAACTCCGTTTTATATTTCTCTGCTCCTGATGTGGTTTCAATACTTGGAGTGACCGAGTTTTACTTCCATTCGAATTATGGTCCAAATAAGGATGGCCTTTCGCGGACCCTTCACCAATTGTTTGAACTAGCACACACACGGAAGCCGACAGACTTCATAAGTAATATGTTTAGAAACGCTTTGCGTCTACAGTTACCTGAGTGTGTGATACCATGATTAATGTAATCTCCAACGTTCGCCTTATCGCGTGTATTTATATTAGCATTTAACAATATTGGACTCAAAACTCCGTTTCGATCAAGTCGGTTCACTTTTGCAGTAATTACACACTTTCGCAGATTGAATCAGATCGCCTAGAGCGTGACGAAATTCTTTGCTGTTCCGGCGATTTCCAAATTTCGTGTTCGCATGTGAATAATTCATATCCTGTATGTCTTCTGCACGGCCGGCAGCGAAGCGATATCCCATCAGAGCCGGCCGAGTATTTCCTAGCCATTTTCCACGTAGATTTACAAAAGCGACTTAGTTGTCCATTGAGTAGATGGTTAGCTCTACAACACCGCGCGCTCCGCACCGTAAAACGTTCGCATGAAAATATTCCACATCGCTCTGAGAATTCCACATAACGAAGTTACTAACCTTTATCTAGGTTTGATCGTTCTTGGGTTATGTGAACTGCTGTCAATACTAGGATTAAGAATGTTTCTCAGAAGACCGAGCGATGTTAGACGGAAACGTGCTTAATACTGCTGGATGCGTTGGACATTCCAATGCCTCACAATTCATGTAGAGTAAATAGGGCGAAACAGAAAGTAAGTTTATACGAATCATCATGCCAGAAAAGACCATAAGATGAACATTGTGAGCAACCGAATAAATGACCAATTAGAAACAAAGGGTTGCATGAACAAACACGCTAAATGCTCAGCTGCATCCTATCGGATGTGGTTTTCAGCCAATAGTGTGCTGAATAACAAAGACCCGATCAAGGAGCGAATTTAAACGTACCTTTTTCTCTGTCACCTGCCCATGACCAGGTGATTTTGTCCAATCAAACGGTCCGTAGAGATAACGGACCTTCAGATATGAGAAGAGTATAACTTGACTAATACAGGTAGGGCAACTCCTCCAGTGCTGTTCAAACGAGTGTGCTGTTTTCTTGGAGGCATCTGCAGTGCTCACCTGGCATCTCCACCAGACATGGACGTTGATACACAATCACTAGCGACCAAAGACATCTCACCTCCTGATGTACTTTACTTACATTGTCCATTTCTGGATCCGCATAGTGGCGCTGGCCGCCTGTGTTTACTGTCTTTCATCTGTCACCGGATGATTCGGCGTCTCAGTCGAACTTAACTAAGCCACAGAGTTCGAAATGAGTTGGTATATTGGTAGCTCGGGAGGCTTGCTCAGTTGTTGTGGAGTTCTCCGAGTGGGCAACTTGGTTGCAAACGTTTCGCCACCATTCGAGGTGGTATCTTCAGTGCGGATTGATAGCAGTTAAGTAGCAGTAGCTGGTAGAAAGCAAAACCCAATAATGGATATTGTCAGCAATCACTCCGTTCTTTATATAGGCATGCGGGGCTATTAATTTTGCCTCGTTCTCATTGGGGAAGCCTTTTGTTCAGTAGCCTTGCTCGAGTCATTGTTATTGGCTGCGGAAATGTTGTTGCGACGCGGTTGGGATTATCGCATCCGGATTGGTGCAACAGGTGTGGGTGAATAGTCTGGGCTCATATTGACCATGCTGTTCATTGTCCGTGTGTTGGATTAGGTTCTTTCGGATAACGGTTGTCGATCCTCTTGAACTCTCTCTGCATCAGCCGTTGATATATTGGATCGAGGTCGAAATGCATGTTGATTGAGTTCATGGTTGAGAACCAGGCTTCGAGAAACTCCCTCCCTTTTTGTGTTTCTCCTTCGGTCAAGATCTCGAACTTGTTCCAGTCGAACCTGTGTCCCTCTAAATCCACGTGTGTTGAAACCAATGGGGTTGCGTAATGGTTCTTGCACGCACTCTGGTGTTCAGGTATCCTGGTGGACAGCTTCCTTCCAGTTTGTCCCACAAAGGGCTTTTGACAGTTTACGCAGTTTATTCTATATATGCCATCCGTCATTCTAGTGTCTCTCGCTTTCCTTTTGGTTTTGATAATGGTTTCCTCAGCGTGGCGCTTGGCTTGTGGGTTACCATGATATGATGTTGTTTGAACCATCTGGCAGTCATTTCAGACACGTTCTTTATGTACGGCAGAACTATACGTTTCGTCATAGCTGACGTAGGTTCGGTTTTTGAGGGCTTGCGGTTTAAGCATCTTCGGAGGAAACTGCGTGGGTATCCGTTTCGTTCAAATGACTTGAATAATTGGTTTTCTTCTGCTCGTTTCGCTTCTGTCGCACTGCAGTGAGTTTCTATTCTATGGAACAGTGTCTGCACACAGCTTATTTTGTGACATCTTGGGTGGTTGCTGTTGAAATTCAAAATCTGGTCGGTGTGCGTGCTTTTTCTGTAAACTGAGGTTTGCAATTCGCCGTCCATTGTTCTAGCCACTAACACATCCAGGAAAGGAAGTTTGTTTTCTTTCGCTGATTCCATGGTAAACTGTATGCCGTCCATAGAGTTGTTAAGCTGTTGTTGTGCCATCAATACTTGACTACGTTTAAGTATCACGAACGTATCATCGACGTAGCGAATCCAAAGTTTCGGATTAATCATTGGTAGTAGATACTCTTCCAATTTTTCATGACAATCGCTGCGATGAGTCCGGATACAGATGATCCCATCGGTGCACCTTTCACTTGTTTATACCTTTTTCCGTTGAACGCGAAGTAAGTTGATAGACATAAGTTGAGAAGTTCGCACACGCTTCTAGTCGTCATGTTCCCAATCTTCTCTCCGCTGTTGTCCAAACGTTCTGCGATAATTTCTTTGGCCAGCTGTAAGTTGACGGAGTCTTGCTAACATGTTGAACGACTTCTTTGACGCTATCAAGGTGACAGCTGTATGCACCTGGAATCATGGATTATCTCAGTTAATTTGCCCTCTAACTGCGGGGAATATACAGACATGCTTACATGTACAGAACTTAGCTGAAACTTCAAACAGCCTCCAAGGGAATACCATGTGCTTTGGACCGTGCGTCATTTCCCACACACTCAATGACGGGTGTAGCAATGAGAGAATATGGGATTCTGCAGGTCGTCGACTCTTGCATTCTTTGCACCACCTTCAGATTGGAAAGGAGGAAGATACGCAGCAGGCGCGCACCCGGTGGTACATGATCAACAGCCTGTTTCTTGGCCCTCGTCTCGTGGCAAGCACAATTTTCTTTTTATGGGTTCGCTCTTCGCCGCGTCCTCGCGGTGTAGTCACCGTACTCTCATTCAAGTCGGCGGTACTGGCCTAAGTTGCTTAACCATTATATGCGGCAGTATCAGTGACTTTAAATGGCTTTAACACAGACACACGCCTTTATCGCTTTTGGGCCGGTTCTCCGTCTGTTAATATCGTTCAACGCAGAAATCTCGAGGTATTCCAGGGATACCAGGTTAATCCCAATATGATGTTCCTTAAGAAGACTGTGGAGGAATTTGTTCACTTCTTCTATGCATATCATTTGCAGTCAGCTTCAGACCCGGGCTTGTGCCCATACAAGGCCGTGCTTCATCAACCCTCCAACAACACATTGCGCGCATTTGCCTCATCAACTACTGCACCTGCGTGATTACGCAGACACTCGGTGCGGTGAACTACAACGAATCATCGATGTGAACATTAGCAAATTATACATTGGACCGCCGTTGCAACATGCCAGAAATCATCAAGTGCACGTTATCCATGAAGATGATTCACTCCAAGCGTAACTACGACTTAAGTGTAAAGGTCAGCAAGGCGGGAGCAACGTTGTTTAGCTGTTCTGAAGTATTGCGCTCCAAATATATGGGGCTAAATCCACTCGTAGCTAAGCAACATAACTGAGCTGTTCTGGTTCTATCTGGTAAGCAATTCGATTCCGGTTTTAGCTGTACAATTGCACCAGGGAATAAGCGTGAAAGACTGATGGAAGCAGTTGAGTAACTTAGGAACGCTAACCTTACACTTTGAAAGGCAACGAAGCTACCTTTCATCCCAGCGAAACGCTATAACTTCCGTATTCAATTCAAAGGGAGCAAGGCGTCTCTGTCTCATCGCTGTGGCTCAGGATCCAATTATTCCAGCTTACTACACTCTCTTAAGCTTATCATCCGCTTACAGCTTGACTGCATCAACTTCTTTTAGAATGTCGCACATAGTGGTGACATACAATGGAGGCACAAAGTCGCAGCCAGTCGCTTTGGAAAACTAGCCGGATATTATACGTATCGTTGCCTCGAAGAAAAAGCCAAAAGCAACTATGATTTTGCTTACCGGGCTAGACGAAACGGTGACGTTACAGCATTGATTTCTACCACCTTTTATGCTAACCAATCCACGGAAACATCAGAAACTATCACTCTTGCGCTGATAAACAAACATGCTGCCTTAAGTCTTGTGTGCACAACGGTCTACCACCCAGATCAAATAAACTAAATAGCAAGCTGATGGTCGATCGCAGTCAGTGGGTTTGCTTATGTACTACCATCGATCTCGTTGCCGAGTGCAGTACACTGAGACGCATTGCGCGTTACCCCAACTCACTGCCCTATGCTGGGTCTCGAGTACTTCAAATAACATCACATTCCGTGGATGAGACGGGAGCCATCCTGCTGTCTGTGAATTGAATTCTCAATGTACCAGGCAGGGTGTATATGCTACCGGAAATTCGGTCGATGGAATGTTCAAAGCCTACGAACAATTAGGAGATAAGTTGAAGTGGTCGTCCATGTTTTGATTTGACGGTTGGTTATTGATTAGAATTCGAGGTTCCTAGCCCCCACAAGAACGAGGAAATACCGGTTTCGGACGAGCTGAGGGGAAGCGGCGTGTATTGGCCAATAACACCGTCCAATACAAAGGTCAACTGGAACATCCGAGAAAGGTACACACAGCTGACGTGGAAACATCTGGAAGGGTCAACTTATGATCAAGCAAGCCATACCGTTCCCGTGCTAACTGGCCGGTTCACTCAGTTGGCTATCTGTTCGTGAAATCCGCACAGGGGTGTGGCGGCTCACCGGCCATGCTTTGGCTCCGTATCCGTGACTGGCGTCTCAGCTGCTTGTATAGGAATTTCTTTTCTAACACCTATCCCCTTTTTAGCCGTATCGTAGGATTTGAGCTTGGGCTTGATCTGCATGAGTGACACGAACTTGCTCTCCCGCTTCGGCCTTTGGGCTCCCAGGTTTCGGGGCGAATCTGGAGTTTGATATGTTAGGGTGTGTTGGGGAGCTTCCGGTTTACCTAAATCGACCAGTATGTCTAGTGATAACTTTACTGCTGGCACTTGCTGTTGCAGTTGTCTTTCAGTCCATGCCTGTAACAGCTGCTTGGTATGTCTCGTCCAAATTGCCGTCCCAACTGGGATAATGTAAACTACGCTACGCAGTTGTATCGCACACGTCCCCTGCGCGTTTGGGATAGGGGATGCGATAATTGCTCGCCCCAACTTGTTGACCAACGTGAAAGCCTCGCATGCCTGTCAGGTGTTAAACTGACGTTCGATTTGGAGATTTCGGAAAGGTAATTGTTTGTTCCTGGGTCGGGTGGCGTCATGAAACACACGGATTTTCCTCTGAAACAGGGTTTCAGCCGAGGACACTGCGCACTGTGTCTGCGGATTTGGAGTTGCGCGATCACAGAAAAATGCGTCAAGAATCTTCGCCTAGGTGCCTTCACCCTTCCTTTTCAGTACGGCTGGTTTGAGTGCATCCACGAAGCGTTCTGCTTGTCCGTTTGATTGTGGGTGGAAAGGTGGAGATTTTGTGCGACGATCGAGTTCCTGTTACAGAAGTCAACAACTTCGGAGGTTTATTAATGAGTAGACGGATTTGGGTATGATTCGATTTGGCTCGCTGCGGTTACATTCCAAGCCGCACAGGTAAGCTGCCAATACGGAAAAGCACCAGACGCGCGTTTTACCCTATTGGGACTCGTCAGTGGTGCGCATCCTTCGGTTCCCTACTGGAGATCGATCTCATGACTACTAGAGGCTAACGCCAACTGGCCAGTAGCAGCTTATGCAACTGAGCCATTGGGGACGACAGCCGACCATCACGAGTTGAAATTCACGGGAGGCAAACTACGTACCATTACCCGAAAGCAAATTATGGGGAGCACCGAAGGGAGAAAATAGTTGTTGTAGAGCGGAGACAGTGACTCTTGCGGTAGTTCTCACTACTGGAATTACACTGGGTCATTTACTGTAGGCTTCAACGACGATTAGCAAATGATGACGGTCAGTTGGACCCGTAAAGTCAACGTGTACCTTGGACCATGGTTCCTTTGGTATTGGCCAGGATTGCAAATTCCGTCTTCCTTGGCTGTTTAGAGATACTGGCACATCGAGGACAATTCTTCGTTGAATACGCGATCTGGGAATCCACATAAGGCCAATACAGATAGCTGCGTACCAGTGATTTCATGCGATTCATTCCTGGGTGGCCGGTAAGAAATTGTCGGATAACGCACTCTTGAAGGATGATAGGAATGACGACGGGATCTGAGAACATCAGGCGGTTGTTGACGATTAATAGTGTTTCCAGCAGTTAGCGGAACAGTGAAACTCCGGCTTCGTAACCTTCTTAAACCAGCCATTGCTTTGAAACGGGAGCACTTGTTGTAGGGTAGAATCATGATGAGTCGCTTCCTGCACCACATTGAAAGTTACAGGTAAGGTACCGAATCCGTCGGGCACAACTTGCTTTCAGAGGTTTTTCATCGCCGTCTACTCTCATTCAGCAGGTTTTGGCACCTGTGCATAAGCCCCAGCCAACGCTTTCTGGATCTTCTGAGTCTCGTCAGTAGTGTGCCTTCCTCGGACACCTGTCGGATTCCGACCCAATGAATTCCGGATGCCAGCACCTTGTGCCACTAAGCTATGGGTGAAGGCCAGGGAACTGCCTGATTGACAGTTGACTACGATACAGCCCGGCTCCTCTTTCATTGCCATTCCAGTTAAGAACTGTGTAGAGGACCGTAGTTAGCCCCACGAGCCAGGACTATTTGCATAGTGACTGTGTACGACCTAGCACTTAGAAGCTGTACGGAAGGATGCGTAACTAACTAATGAGTAGTGGGGATGTTTGGTAATATTTCAACGATAATTCATCGCAACCTGTGGTTCCACGGAGATTTGATCCACAAGCAACTCTCCTGGTTCTTACTACTGCCTACCAATTAAACAAGATAATGTGTCCGCCTGGCCGATGCTCTTCCAATTAGGCCGACGTTTGGATATGCGTGAAGTTTGAATCTTTGTAATTTGTGCAGTTCTACAGCTGAATGTCTTCCTGAATATAAGATGCCACCTTGCTAAAAGGTACTGGGTGAAAACTAGGTTCCGCTGCAGTTGATTCATCGATTAGTAGCGAATTAACTACTCGTTCAAAGTGGACTGCGTTACGCCACTAGTGCAGGTAATTTGTTTAGTCTACATAGCCATCGTCATCATCATCATCATCATCATCATGTTGGCTGCAAGTGGAAAACACCCCAACTATTGTGCCGAAATACAAAAGAAACGAACAACAACGGAGGCAGGCCGGCTGAGTCTCCAGTAACGGATGGACGTCGTTCCGGAGAGCTAACAGCGGGCTATCGTATCGTAAAAAGTTATAGTATGCTTAACGAATGAGATCGTGACTAGAGGGGAGTCTAAGCAGGAGGGGGATGGACAAAGGAACGCACAACACAAACGCCATTGGGGCCGGTACCTAGCCATATCATCAAGTGTGTCCAACCAAACATGTTCACCGTCCTTAGGACCCAAGCCAGGCACTCGGGATACACCAATCGACGCCAGTTTCCGAGTGAGGGTTTTCTTTTCTCTCAACCAAGTCATCACTTGGCCTACCTTCCTCATCCAACCGCACCCACGGCGCGCAAACAATGCACGTTGCAGAAGTCGATGTGCTGGCATGCGCAACACGTGGCCCAACCATCGGAGCCTGATGATGATATAATGGTGCTGAGATGTTCATTCGCTCTTCCTGCACCAAATACGCGACACCGAACACGTTCATTGCTCACGCGGTGCTCCCACCAGACATAAGCTAAGCTGCGAAGGAAGCGATGATCGAAATTGACGAGCCTCTTTATGTCTGTCGATCTGATTGGTCAGGTTACACAACCACATAAGAGAGTTGAACGGACGGCTGCTTTATAAACAGTGCTCTTCATGGCGAGAGTAATGTCGCGTCTGCGCCACAAGTGGCGGAGATTGGCAAAATACCTCAAGCATTTGCTACTGCGTTCGTAATCTCATCTTCAATCCCACAGACGCTAGTATAGCTGCCCAGGTATTTGAATTCCTGAAGGACTTCTAGCTGATCACCCCAAAGAGTGAGCGTAGGGGGTGGGTCCCTGCCATGGCTGGAGAAGAAATTTGCATTTCGACGGAGCAAAGCATAGCCTAAAACAATAGACAGCCAGTGCTAATCGGTCCACTGCAGCCTGACACGTTAGGACGCTATCAAATCTGTGAGCAATGTCGTCCGCATCCTCCAAGTCAATAAGTCGCTCAACAGGAAGTAGCTCCACACCTTCTAGGTCGTGCCTAGCGAATGTTGATTTTATGACTTCGTCAACTGAGAAGTTATATAGTAAAGGTGACAGCGGGTAACCTTGTCTCACACCGCTGGTGATACTGAAGGGCTGCGACAGTTTTCCATAAACACACACTGTTCAAACTATGCGCGTACGGCGCTTTGATAATCTTTACGTATTTATTAGGCACACCTTTCCTCAACAGACATTCCCAAGGGGTCCATCGATCGACTGAGTCGAAGACACCTTTTATGTCAAGAAACACGATAACGGTGGATAGCCAATAATCATGGCGGTCTTCTAACAACTGACGCAAGATCGATATGTGGTCCATGCAGCCCCGACCTCGACTAAACCTGGCTTGCTCTTCGCGGATCTGGCTTTCACGTGTAACACTCAATCTGTGGGGAACGACAGAGGCAAGCAATTTAGAAACAAGTGAGACCAGACTGAGCCCTCGATGGTTAACGCTTTTCGAATGGGAGCCTCCCTTGAAAATTGAGACAATGATGGAGCGCCTCTAGTCTGTCGGGACAGTCTCCTGCTCCCAAAGTCTCACTAGCAACATGTGTACATGATCTATTGAAGCAGGCCCTCCGAATTTGAAGAGGACTGGGGAAATTCCACTCACCCTTGTGGCTTTATGCAATTTCAACAGTCTGATCTCACTTTCGAAGTCTGCCTGTGAAGGCGGATCCAAGGAGACGGCACGGGAGAAGAGCGCTCAATGTCCAACAAAGAAAGCAATAACTCAGGCTGCTTAAATTGCCTTGCAAAGATTTGCTGTAGGTTCGTCGCAGGTAGACACAGGCAGACAGCCACCACACATCCAGGAACCGCTAGTCGGCTGTTTCGTTCTACTGGGACTCGTCAGTAGCGCACAGCCGCCGAATCCTGCCAGATTCGAACCCACAACCTTACTCTTGCGAGTCAGCGACTTATATCACTGAGCCATGGGCGACGGCAGCGGACCACCATGACTGATATCTAGCTGTGATATAGCGCGGCGCATCCTCCACTGTCTTGCATGTTATGAATGTGCGGAGGACAGGACTGGCGCCAGAGCAACGACTTCCTTTGCAAGCCGCCACCAAGCGAGCTGGTATGTAAACTGTTAAGGCGACTACTGATTATTTGTACGTAGTAGGGGGATTTATTAGCAGCTTTTGGCGCTGGTGCGACATCACTCTCCCTGAAGGGTAGAGTGTACAATGCAGCGGTACGGTCGACCTTACTGCACGTTTGTGAAACCTTGCCCCTTAGATCAGCGGACATGAAGAGGCTAGTTACGTTCGACTACCGATGCCTTCGCAATTTAGCTCACATCTGGTGGGAACACCGCGTGAGCAACGAGCGTGTTCGACGCCATATTTACGGCACAGGAAAAGGAAATGAACCGCTCAGCACTGTTATTTCACGCATCAGGCTCCGGTGGCTCGGCCACGTGTTACGCATGCCAGCCCACCGACTCCAGCGGCGTATATTGTTTGCACGTCGGGGGTGTGGATGGAAGAAGAGGAGGGGTGACCAAGCAATGACTTGGTCCAGAGGAATGAAGGCCATCACTTCTGAGCTGGCCTCGGTTGGAGCGTCTCGGCTCCATGTTTGGGGACCACAGGACGATGAACGCGTTTGGCTGGACACACTTGTTGATATGGCTAGGAGCCGACCTCAGTGGCGTTCGTGCTGTGAGTTTCTTTGTCCCACCCCATCTCTCTTAGCCTCCCCCTCCAACCACGATCTCATTATTTAACCTTATATAATTTTGCACAGTAATTTTTTGATGCGCAGTAGCCGACTGGTAGTTTACCGGAACGATGATCATCCGTTACCGGTAGCTCAGCCGGCTTGCCCCAGTTGATTTCTTTTTTCTCTCCTTTTTTCTGTGTATTGCGGCACAGTAGCTGAGGTGTTCCCCACCTCTAACATGTATAGTGTGTGTGTGTGTATGTGTGTGTGTGTGTGTGTGTGTGTATCAATCATGTCGGTCCACGGCCGTCGCCCATGGCTCAGTGATATAAGTCGCTGACTCGCAAGCATAAGGTCGTGGGTTCGGATCCGGCAGGATTCGGCAGGTGTGCGCTACTGACGAGTCTCAATAGGACGAAACGGCCGTCTAGCGCTTTCCTGGATGTGTGGTGGCTGTCTGCCTGTGTCTAACTGTGAGAACCTACAGAGAAACCTAATAAATCCCCCTACTGCCGTGAAGTGTTCGGCCCAATGCACCAAGTCTTTTGACAGGTAGTGGGTTGGCTGCCCACTCGCGTCGCGTATGGTCTCACTAACACCAGGTCTCCTGCCACCTGTTTCCCGTATCAGACGGACTCACTTAGGATGATTACGAACGGTAGCAGCTGTTTCCATCTCCGAGGCACGATGAGACCACCAAGCTTCACGGTCTTTCTTCAGGCTAGCACGCAGTTTTCCCTGAAATTTTTACGAGCCTCATTGTATTCGCTTCCAGCCGGAATCCATCGGCGACCGTCCATAATTTCCAGGAATTGTGTAGAGACCCTATGTCTAGGTTGTCAATTTGATTTGCTACCTGAAGACATTCCGGCTAATAGTAACTTTTGACGAATATGCGACCAGTGATCTTCGACGGTGTTCAGTGGACGCTAACTCAGCCCGGATGTCAGCGCACTTTGATCCACATTCTGAACAATTGGCATCGCCAGTTGGCTGGTATCAAACCGTTCACATCGACGTTGCAGGCGTCCGCCGAAAAGCACAGGAGGTCGGCGCACACAAGTGCATGTCCAGAGTCCACGGTGGTGCTCCAAATCGAGCGACAGTTTTGGATACAGTCTCTCCAGCGGTAACTGATCGCAATATGATCGATTTGTGTCTCTGGCTGACCCGAGGCTGGTGGGCGCCAATTCACGCTTCTGGGGGTGCTGTGCCGAAAGTGCTTGCGAACAGGGATCCAGTCGATCAGGGAAGCTTCAGCCCGGGGACTCAAAACAATGCCGACGCCAGCTTGACCTGAATTTGAAGCTGCGTCATCGCCAGACAGACGCGATGAGAATGTGGCGCCAGTGTTGCATGTGGGGGATCACAGAGTAAGCATGGAGCTTGAATGTTGTAGGCGAAGTTCTGATAAACAGCAAATATCGATCGATAGGATCCCTAGTGTGCGGGCAAATGCTGTCTTTTGGCCAATCTCTAGCAAATGCGCACTTTGAGACATGTCAGTCTTAGCGAGACGCGAGGACTCCAAGGGGAAACCGATGAACTGACGTTGTCCGGTTGGTTGAAACCTAGGAGTCGGGAACGTCCAGAAACAGCCAGCTTCAACGTTTGAGCATTAAAACATTGGATCCACGTTTTACATTGCCCTCCTTTTCGTCGCTTCCATCTCACGATTGTGCTATCAAATAGCGCTCGTCGTAGTAGCCGCTGGGTAGGCATGAGGAGAACATGCCCAAGACAGCGAAGCCACCGCAGTAAAGTGATGCTGTCAATCAATCGCCGGAGTTCGCTAGGTCTGAAAACTCGTCGACAGACCTACGTATTACTGATGTGATGTTGCCATCGAACATCAGCAATGCGTCGCAGATAGCGGCGATGGAAAACCGATAGCCGTTGCAAATCACCTTCGCCAACGGGCCAAGTCTCACAGCTGTACTGCAGAATATTTCGTACCATAGCATTGTAAACTGGCCCCAAGAGAGCGGGGTTGAGGTTGCGAAAAATACACCTGATAAGTTTGTCTACAAAGCGGTTCCAAAAATACTGTCCTCCTGCGTTATTCGCCTCTAAATCTTTGGATTTCTCCTTACAGAGACCTACGTGCCATCATTCGATTTGGCTCCGCGAGCTCCTCCTACCACTGTTCATCTATTGGATCTATCATTCCCGGATCACCAGCAAACTGTGTTCTTGCAACTTCGAAGTCAACCGTATTTGAACCCTATCGGAGGATTTATATTTCCTCTCGTCGCCTAATAACTCTTGTGGTCTTATTTTAAAGATCTTTTTGAGAGTCACCCGATCAGCTTACTACCATTCCTTCAAGTCGCTGCACAAAGCGATATTCGTCAATTTTATCCGCCATTGGAACAGTCACTGTCGTCATTAGACAGTGTTTTCCAAGTCACCTTGCTTTGCCTCAGTCCTACATCGCATCGCTGCCTACACTCTTCTAGCTGAATCGATAGCACGCCTGTCGCTTATCTACCCTAAGGAACGTGTGACTCATCTGACCACGACACGCCTAGACCCGCTGACCTCAAACCAGCGCCGATCGCCACGCAACGGTGCGTCAGTAACTCTAGCCTATTTCTATCCCTTAAAACAGCACCCCCTACTGAGAACATGTCTCGTATGAAGAGCAAATGCGAATCATGGGCTAAAGTGGTAAAAAGTGGTCTGGTGTGTAACATGAGTTTGAAAGCCTATCACACTACCTGCCTTGGGAAGGGGTCGACGAGAGCAAACACCACAGAGGCGTTTTGGTTCTGCCAAATATGCAAGTCTATTCCATTTGGTAGCTATCTATCTGTGCTACTGAAGAGGTGTGAAAGACTAACCGAAGCGGTCGAGCAACTGGTGAGCGCCCGAGTTACACCCATTGGAGGAAACGGACCTGCACTTGTGAGTGAAAGTAACACCCCGAATTCCCTAGTCAGGCCGAAGAAGCGAGCCTGGCGTCCCAACCTAACCCCAACGACTCAGCCTCCATCAGTATCAACTCCATTCTCTCTCCCTCCTATAAGTAAAAACAGTGCCTGCAGCGCGCCTGCCTCAACTTCTGTATTGTGTGCTGCACTCAGTAGTCTGTTCGCTACACTCGAGACTGTAAGCTGCAGTCAACCAGCAATAGTGAACAACTCGGCAACGTACGCATCAGTTGCCGCCTAGCTAACCCCGGAAAGAGCACCGGTAACATTTGTGCCCGGGCTAGAGAAAACAAAACTGCCGCAGCACGGATGGCACATACCAGTGCCGTTCACAAATTCACCAAATTCACCGGATACTAAGCCGCCAAATCCAAAACCAGTAGCCACCAGGCGCAACCATGGTGCCCTAAACATTATATGCACAAATGTCCCCGAATCCAAATCCAATACAATTAAGGGTAAGTTGACGGACAATCGCAATCAGTGGGGTTCCATCTGTACGTCGATCGGTATCCATACTAATCCCACGACAGTAGGAAGAATCTCGCGTCACCTAAACGCGTTGCACTACGGCGAACTCCGGTTACTTCGGGTAACACGAAACTCGGCGGACAAGACTGAGACCGTTTTGCTGTCTGCGAATCGTCTCTGCAACGACTCAAGTAGAGTGTGCATACTACCTGAAATCCCGTGGAAAGAACGTTCAGTGGAACCCGCTAACAAAGAGAGGTAGAGAAAAGTCAAGATAAGAAAACAGTGATTGCTCACGGTGTTCCTGAGCTTACTGACCCCTCTTACGACGATGCTCAGATGCACGACCGCGAGCACTGGCACTACATCCGGGAGGCCCTTTCTCTCGAAAATGTGGTGGTTACCTCATTGCCAAGGATCCCCATATCATCAACCTATAAGGGGTGCGGTCCCAGGCTGTTAAAACTTGTGTTACAGTCAGAACTAACGGCACAAGTCCTACTAAAGGACTAGAATAACTTATGAGAAGAAGGATTTTACTGATTACTGTTGTTCGTCGCAATCAGCCGACAATTTAGATAAGTCAACTACCTATCCGGAAAAGGACCAGACGGTCGTTTGGCCCACATGGGGCTCTTTATTGGTGCGCATCCTTCAGTCCTCTACGGAGGATCGAACCCATGACTGCTAGTGACTTGTGCCAACTATCCCGCAGCTTATATAACTGCGCCATGGAGGACGGTAGCCGACCATCACGAGCTGTTAGCTAACCGCGATATAGCCGGACCCATCCTACACTGGCATGCAGGCACCTGCAGTGCAGATGACAGCGGTTCACCTTCCTGAATCAGGACCCCCGGTAACGGCAGCAATGAATCGACATAGCATTTCTATGGAATCCGTAAGGGTAAAGTTGTATCATTTGTGAGTAGAAGGATTTTGGTGAGTATTTTCCTTCGTCCCAATCAGCCGACAATACAGATAAGTCAACTACCAATCCGGAAAGGCACTAGAGGGTCGTTTCGCCCTATCAAGGCTACTCAGTGGTGCGCATCCTTCGGTCCTGAACGCAGCATCATAACAATGACTGCTAGTGGCTTGTGGCAACTAGCTCGCGAAGGATGCGCACCACTAAAGAGCCACTAATATTGCGAAACGGCCATCTGGTGCTTTCCGGATTGGTAGTTGACTTATCTGAATTGTCGGCTTTCTGTGACGAACAAAAAGTACTCGTATTAATTCCGTGGCCGATTGCCAACAGAAATGCGTCTGAAATAGCGGGAACACCAACACCTTCTAACGAAAATTCAGTAGAGACAAAACTATTAATGAAAACGTCAACTGCAGGACCCGACCCGGGGACGGTTTCAAGAGTAGCCATACTATACGGAGGGACACAGCAGAACACGAGCACACACAGGGATCCGGGACATCTGATACCTGCTCATATATCATATACTTCTCGAGAGTATGCAACCTATCCAAAAAACGATTGTCGCCGACCCTTTATTGGTCGGCGTAAACTCACTTGCTTCATCCATCCAATCTAACACAATTTTGGTCTCCGAGAAGTTCGCAGCATGTATGTACACAAATGCTCAAGATCTACTCAGCAAATCAGCTGAATTAAGGCTTCGACACGCATCTGCAGCTCGGGACCTCATTGCTGGCACTGAAACGTGGTTGCGCTGTGAGATAACGGATGCTGAAATTGCAATAATAGGCATGTCCGTTGTCCGGAAGGATCGAACCAGCAAAGGTGGTGGGGTAGCCCACTACTTTCGTAACAACATGCAATGCGAACCCATAAACGATTCGGAAACTGACGTACCTGACGCCATTTGGTGTAATTTCCGGCTGAGAGGGAACGATCTTGGTCTATTGGTTGTTGTTTACCGCCCACCATCGTCTATTCCTGAGATGGACTGCAATTTGATGACTGCATTAAGGCAAATGATAAACAGGAAGTACGGTCACATTCTAGTCGCCGGTGACTTCAACTTACATGCTCTCGGATCCCAGGCCACACCAGGAGAGCAAATCAAAGCAGATTTGCAAGATTTGGTTCCAGACTATCCGCTTTATGGCAACGCCACTATGCCCCCCAGATTCAGGGGAACTGACAGGCCATCCATATTAGCGTTTGTAGGCACGCTGCAATCGATTTACTAACCGCGTGCTTACATGCTAAGTCATTTTCTTTCAGGTGGTGGGTTTTCAATTTTGCCTTAATGCTTTTCTTTCTCATATAAATGTCTACCTGTACTCCATTCCATTAACTTGTACATCTCGCTTAAACCAACTGTATTCGATTTCCATAACATTTTTGTGTTCGTTGCATTTCCGTAAAGTATGCTTTCTGACCTCGCGAACTTATCTAGGATTCGTTTGTAAACAACTTATTTCATATACTCACTAACTTAAGGTTTATGTCACCGTTTCCTTATGCATTAATCGAGTTATTTTCTTTCTTTTTTTCTCTCTCTCAAGTGATTGGCTGTTGTTTGATATACCCGGTGTGGCTGCGCTTGATGTGCATGTTGACAAGGTGTCTACCTGTCTATTACCCACTACCTCGTCCATACTGGCTCCAAAAGACAGTTATTCGTTGCTGGAGAGGACGGGGTGCACATTTCTTGTGGCCGTGTTAGGATCAAAGATTGGTTCTATTCACTCAGTGTGGAGCGGACTACGGGTCTAGCCACGTCCTTTTGTACGCTTGATTCCCCAAATACATCATGCTTGTGTTTGCCTGTGAAGGAGTGTGTGCCGGCTCCGTTGATGTAATGTGGCTCCCATCCACATGCCTCCCGGTCTTATTCCTTCGTGTTTACGGTGGATATGGGGTGTGTGGTTGGAGCTGTGGGTGGTGCAGCGCAAGCCACCCATGGTCCCTCTGTAGGCGCAGGCGTCCTGTGGCTGGCCACAGTGGCAGGCAAATGCGAAACCGGATGCCGTCAACCATATTACCTCAAAAGCAATTCTTTTTTCGTTTTGTGGCCATTGCTGATCAGGTGGCTGGTGATGGTACTTAAGTCGGCTCTGTCTCGGTTCATCAGCCCAGTTGGTAGACATTCCTTGATTCTCTTGCCCAAATACTGGTGGCGCGTTCAAGGTACCTAGACCCACAGGGACTGGTAAACCGGCAGTTTACCATGGGTTGAAGATAGCCGGGCACTACGTTTTTGAATTTAGAGACAAATAGTGACTTGCTCATGAAGACAATTTTTAATTGGGCCGCGATGAAGATTTTCTTGCAGATTCGCACCAATCATCGCGCGCATACTTCTGACACGTTATTGTCTCTGAATGGAACAGAGAGGAACAGATGTTTCTTCTCGACGTGGTGCCTTGCACTTTTGGAACTGCTTTGCTTCATGTGAGTGTCAATGAAGCGGGCTGGGTAGCCGTATCCCAGAACTACTACTTCGCTTACATTCGCTTCTTCTGTGATGATAAACTCGTTAAAGATGTCACATGTGCAGTTTATTAAGATGTGAATTAGCGTTCTTTTACTTTGTGTGTGTGTACTGATCTGCTCAAAAGCGTTTTCTGTACAATCCTGTCTGGACAGATCCAACTTGTCTTTTCGTAGCGTTTGCATCAAAGAAACACATTGCGTTGTCGTTTTTCTCTTCGATCATGAACCATATATTTAGTTAGTTAGTAATAATAATATGTATATTTCTCCTGATGCGAGAAACTGTCTTTAACGGCACAGATCAATTTCTACTAATGTATCCATGCCCTTGAATGGGTGACATGCATAGGTGGAATATAGAGGAATGCCTTTCATGTACTAAAGTCCTGCTGGATGGTTGAGACAAAAGCCTAGTTTTGAAAACCTTGTTGTTTAGATGTTTTCGGGCCCATCTTGAAATAGCACATCGTGGGATTTTCCTATACGAATATGGTGAATAATGCATCTAGATCAAGATAACTGGAGAGTCTGTTTCCAAAAGTTGCTAAATTGTCACGCGACTTGAATCTATTCCACAGGTAACAATATCTGACTAGGAAGAAATGAGCGAATGTTCGTTCTAGCTTTGGTATATTCAGTGTAAAATCCTTATCTCGAAGCGCTCGAGTTGAACTATGTTGTAATTCGAATGTAGGTCGGTCGGAATAGGTCCTAATGTGTAGCACCTCGAAAAACAGCAAGAAGTTGCGGTTCCATCGCCGAATCCAAATTGGTTCGATTGGAAGTTCATTGCAAACTTCTCGATAACTCATAGCAAGGTGTTTACCAATCAGACCTCTGCAGTTGCTCATAGCAATTCTGACACTCTTTCTCATATTTCCGCATATTATGCTACAGTATTCGAGGATGGGGTGAGTGAGTAGCTTGAAAAGCTCAACTCTAGCATGAGTTGTGTTGGTTTTGTTTGATATATTGAACATAGACTGTCTGGCACGTGCTACTTAGTATTGGGCCTGTTTGGAGAAATTGAAGGTGGACCAGTACCTAGTTCCAAGTTCATGCGTGGGCAGTTGTGTAAGGATGCGCTCATTGATTATGGTGATAGATGCTTCTGAGATGCAGCAGCCGTAAGACATGATGGTTGATGTCTTAGCCAAAAGTTTCATCACCCTTGTGCAGCATCTTGACTCAAGGGAATGTAAGTCATTCTGAATGAGCTCTAGCGTTACGTGAAGCTCATCACGTCAAAACTTATAAACGATCTTGATATCGTCAGAAAATGAAAATGGCCGAGCATGTTTTACAGATGTGTTGATGGCATTGTTGTAGAACAGAAACAGTGAAGTATCAAGCACGCTTCCTTGAATGACCCCACGGGAGATGGAGCATGGAGAAGAGCGGTAGTCACCTATGGCGACTATATGGCGTTGACCACATGTAGGATTATAGTCAACCCAGTAATAGGTCCCGGATCCCAAAGTTCTCTAACTTTTGTACCAGTCGCTTGTGAGGTAGCTGGTCGAATGATTGATCGATGTCAAGAAACAGAATCACTACTGCATAGCCGGAATCGATTGATGCTGAAATGTGGTTCAGGTACTGCAGTTGGGAGATGGTGCAGGATCGCTTGTTTAAGAAACTGAAGCTCGATTGAAATACTGGACGAAAGGTTGCTTGTCGATCGCTGGGTCAACGATATAGAATATCTCCTATCAATAACAGCGGTAGAATTTGTATTCTGGAGTGACTGGTTTTAGTGTGCCACCTTGGAGTATTCCCATGTACACATCAGTGAACGGTGGTGCTACGACATTCCCTCTCCACCCTATTCGCTTGACTGTATACTCGTTGTTAAATTGAAATTGGATGTTGTAGTTACATCCGAGCAAGAGTTGTTTCAGGTGGACAGTTGGTGTCCTAGGGTTTATCCCGGGCTGGTCGATGCAGGTGCACGAGAAGCTAACTGTCTGTTTGAGAACGGTGTGACAACATCCAGAGATAACATCCGATGGTCTAAGACATTCCTGCTTCGAATGCCTTCAACAAACCGGAAGGTGTCCGTTACTTTAAGAGGGGCTACCATCTTTTAAAGGCTCCAGTAAACTCGTATGCAATCTTATGATGTTATGATATGGCAACGTTCTCATGTCCAGTAACGGTCTTATCAGTGTGCCTGGTTTGTGTGTCTTAGGGAGGCCAATAGAGCGCACAGGCCCAGGCTTTTCAAAGGTTTCTTCAGTTAAGTAGCCTTCATTTATCAGTGATTTGAGACATTTGGTTAGCTGCATAATTGTTTACCCATTCTGCCATTCTCTTTCTTGCATTTTATAAGGCTTGAAATCTTGAATGAAATCTTTTCCATTTTTCATTTTACTCCGCGCGATCCATGATTACAATTCCCGACCGTTTTGTCTAGTTAGGTGACGATGACGTCCTCTTTTCGAACGCCGGGCACCTAAGAACGTAACTGGAATGCGCAATCTTTCATATCAAGAGAGACTGCAACGATTGGGGGTGTTCAGTGGAAGCTATCGCAGACTACGAGGCGACCTGATTATGGCATACTTGATTCTGCGAGACCCACATCATGTGTGCCGCCCATTACTGCAACTCAGCAGCAATACAAACCTGAGGGGCCACTCATTAAAACTCGCAGAACAATACAGTCGTCTGGAGTGCCGCAGAAATTTCTTTTCCATTCGTGTCTGTCACCCGTGGAATGCTCTCCTAGAATCGGTCGTCTCTGCACCGACACTAACAGTATTTAAAAGACGGTTGGACGATGCACTCATCCACTTACACTTTGTTACTTAACACTACGTCTCCATCCTACACCTGGAGTTTACCATGGAATTATTTGTTGTTAACTGTGGGTGCTGTGAATCTAAGAGGATCGCAGGACTACAGCGGAGCAAACGATAAGTCCTTATTTTCATATTTAAAGTATTAACTATTTTACTATCCTTATCATCATTATTGTTATGTTGATATCCCCACCAACTATCCAACGGGACTTGTAAAGCAACGCTTCTTAACCCGTATAAATTCATTGTTCATTGTTCATAGTTCATTGAGTTCTTTCATTGCTTCAGCCTGCGTACTTGTTAGCAGTCGGAAGTGTGTTGCAGAAAATCTTTTCTGTTAAATAAATAAATAACTATGTAAAGGTTTTATTCCTCGACGGTGCGAAGCACAATCCAACTGAGTGGACTGGTCAAGTTGTACATCTGGATGGCATAAAATAGTAGATTGTTCAGGTTTTGTACAACGGGTCCCAAATGGGTTTTTGAAGTGAATGACAGTTTGATAGTAGTGGAGAGAGAGAGCAAGAAACAGGGAACGCTAACAAATGCAGATTTGGCCAAAAGTTCAAGTGAAGTAATACGGCCACCCATGGAATTGTTAGAAGAGAACCTGCTTCCATGCGAGTTAATCCCTCTATGGGTTCCACCCGTACCGCCATGCTTCAACTGGATGTGTGTTGATGTGGCAAAATGACATGCAAAGTAGCGGGATAAACAACATTCATCTAGGTTGTTTTAAAGCGCTCGAGATCGGATTGGAAGATGGCAATAAATCGCTCGTCAGGCTATTGATGTGTTCAAACTGAGTTTCGATTTCAACTTGATGTTCTTTTTTATTTTGGCCACAAGATTTGTGATCCAATGAAGGTATCTCCATTTGTAAAGAGCTTAATTGCACGCTGCATAGATAACACACAAAGCTTTCAGGATTTCACGACAATTTGTCTGGACCCTTCGTCTTACTCAGCGTTCTCTGCTCTAGTGAGCCATTTCTTCGCTAGTCGTTTACCATCTATTTCTGCACTAAGCCTTATGACGAACAAATGGAAAACAATTGTTTGCTCTGGAAACATCCTTTACGATATTTTCTGATTACTAGCAAATTGACATCTTACACGAACTTATAACGAGTAGAAGTGAAACGCTCGAGTTCGTAGTGTAGGTAGCTTTTGAGCAGAGTAACTCGATGGCACTTGCTACGGGGAGAACATGTAACCACGCAGTCGGACGACACATTGATAAGAGAGTGACGAATAATAAGTCTGGAATTCTTCTCGGAAAACTCATCACACAGACATGCAAAAGGGTGACTGTTATGTCTGATGAATGTCATTAACTTGAAAGGCAAACCTAGTTGCATTGGAGCCACCTAGTAACACTATTCTCTGTTGCAAGAGCATGAACCCAGTGAGGAAAGGGCACATTTTTCACAGTTGATTATCTTTCGCTATGGAAACTGTTCCTTATGTGATCTTGGAAAGGCGCTTGAGTGGAGATCAGGAACCGTTAGTAAAAGTTAGACTACGCTCACAAATAGTCATCCATGTAACTACAACAGGTTAATTTGCCTAACTGTAAGGTGTTTCCTATAAGTCAACTGTCGAAAGGGACAACAGGTGTTTGGGTAGAAGAGTCACAGCAAGTGCGTCTTTGCGTCCTTGGCCATATCCTCTAGTGTTTGCAACCAGATGTGCTCGGGCTCCTTTGGTCCCCAACCTAGGAGTCGGGAACGTCCAGAAACAGCCAGCTTCAACGTTTGAGCATTAAAACATTGGATCCACGTTTTACATTGCCCTCCTTTTCGTCGCTTCCATCTCACGATTGTGCTATCAAATAGGGCTCGTCGTAGTAGCCGCTGGGTAGGCATGAGGAGAACATGCCCAAGACAGCGAAGCCACCGCAGTAAAGTGATGCTGTCAATCAATCGCCGGAGTTCGCTAGGTCTGAAAACTCGTCGACAGACCTACGTATTACTGATGTGATGTTGCCATCGAACATCAGCAATGCGTCGCAGATAGCGGCGATGGAAAACCGATAGCCGTTGCAAATCACCTTCGCCAACGGGCCAAGTCTCACAGCTGTACTGCAGAATATTTCGTACCATAGCATTGTAAACTGGCCCCACGAGAGCGGGGTTGAGGTTGCGAAAAATACACCTGATAAGTTTGTCTACAAAGCGGTTCCAAAAATACTGTCCTCCTGCGTTATTCGCCTCTAAATCTTTGGATTTCTCCTTACAGAGACCTACGTGCCATCATTCGATTTGGCTCCGCGAGCTCCTCCTACCACTGTTCATCTATTGGATCTATCATTCCCGGATCACCAGCAAACTGTGTTCTTGCAACTTCGAAGTCAACCGTAATTGAACCCTACGGAGGATTTATATTTCCTCTCGTCGCCTAATAACTCTTGTGGTTCTTATTTTAAAGATCTTTTTGAGAGTCACCCGATCAGCTTACTACCATTCCTTCAAGTCGCTGCACAAAGCGATATTCGTCAATTTTATCCGCCATTGGAACAGTCACTGTCGTCATTAGACAGTGTTTTCCAAGTCACCTTGCTTTGCCTCAGTCCTACATCGCATCGCTGCCTACACTCTTCTAGCTGAATCGATAGCACGCCTGTCGCTTATCTACCCTAAGGAACGTGTGGACTCATCTGACCACGACACGCCTAGACCCGCTGACCTCAAACCAGCGCCGATCGCCACGCAACGGTGCGTCAGTAACTCTAGCCTATTTCTATCCCCTTAAAACAGCACCCCCTACTGAGAACATGTCTCGTATGAAGAGCAAATGCGAATCATGGGCTAAAGTGGTAAAAAGTGGTCTGGTGTGTAACATGAGTTTGAAAGCCTATCACACTAACCTGCCTTGGAAGGGGTCGACGAGAGCAAACACCACACAGGCGTTTTGGTTCTGCCAAATATGCAAGTCTATTCCATTTGTCAGCTGTCTATCTATGCTACTGAAGAGGTGTGAAACACTAACCGAACCGGTCAAGCAGCAGTTGTGAGCGCCCGAGTTACACCCATTGGAGGAAACGGACCTGCACTTGTGAGTAAGAAGTAACACCCCGAATTCCCTAGTCAGGCCGAAGATGCGAGCCTGGCGTCCCAACCTAACACCCAACGACTCAGCCTCCATCAGTATCAACTCCATTCTCTCTCCCTCCTATAGTAAAGACAGTAGCCTGCAGCGCGCCTGCCTCAACTTCTGTACTTGTGTGCTGCACTCAGGTAGTCTGTTCGCTACACTCGAGACTGTAAGCTGCAGTCAACCAGCAATAGTGAACAACTCGGCAACGTACGCATCAGGTTGCCGCCTAGCTAACCCCGGAAAGAGCACCGGTAACATTTGTGCCCTGCTAGAGAAAACAGAAACTGCCGCAGCACGGATGGCATCACACAGTGCCGTTCACAAATTCACCAAATTCACCGGATACTAAGCCGCCAAATCCAAAACCAGTAGCCACCAGGCGCAACCATGGTGCCCTAAACATTATATGCACAAATGTCCCCGATCCAAATCCAATACAATTAAGGGTAAGTTGACGGACAATCGCAATCAGTGGGGTTCCATCTGTACGTCGACGGTATCCATACTAATCCCACGACAGTAAGGAAGAATCTCGCGTCACCTAAACGCGTGCACTACGGGCGAACTGCCGGTTACTTCGGGTGAGCACGAAACTCGCGGACTGACTGAGGCCAGTTTTGCTGTCTGCGAATCGTCGTCTGCAAACGACTCAAGTAGAGTGTGCATACTACCTGAAACCCGTGGAAAGAACGTTCAGGTAGCGAACCCGCTAACAAACAGAGGGTAGAGAAAAGTCAATGACTTAAGCACAACAGTGATTGCTCACGGTGTTTCCTGAGCTTACTGACGCCCTATTACGACGATGCTCAGCATGCACGACCGCGGAGCACTGGCACTACATCCGGGAGGCCCTTTCTCTCGAAAATGTGGTGGTTACCTCATTGCCAAGGATCCCCATATCATCAACCTATAAGGGGTGCGGTTCCAGGCTGTTAAAACTTGTGTTACAGTCAGAACTAACGGCACAAGTCCTACTAAAGGACTAGAATAACTTATGAGAAGAAGGATTTTACTGATTACTGTTGTTCGTCGCAATCAGCCGACAATTTAGATAAGTCAACTACCTATCCGGAAAAGAACCAGATGATCATTTGGCCCACATGGGGCTCTTTATTGGTGCGCATCCTTCAGTCCTCTACGGAGGATCGAACCCATGACTGCTAGTGACTTGTGCCAACTAGCCCGCAGCTTATATAACTGCGCCATGGAGGACGGTAGCCGACCATCACGAGCTGTTAGCTAACCGCGATATAGCCGGACCCATCCTACACTGGCATGCAGGCACCTGCAGTGCAGATGACAGCGGTTCGCCTTCCTGCGTCAGGACTCCCCGGTAACGGCAGCAATGAATCGACATAGCATTTCTATGGAATCCGTAAGGGTGAAGTTGTATCATTTGTGAGTAGAAGGATTTTGGTGAGTATTTTCCTTCGTCCCAATCAGCCGACAATACAGATAAGTCAACTACCAATCCGGAAAGGCACTAGAGGGTCGTTTCGCCCTATCAAGGCTACTCAGTGGTGCGCATCCTTCGGTCCTGAACGCAGCATCATAACAATGACTGCTAGTGGCTTGTGGCAACTAGCTCGCGAAGGATGCGCACCACTAAAGAGCCACTAATATTGCGAAACGGCCATCTGGTGCTTTCCGGATTGGTAGTTGACTTATCTGTATTGTCGGCTTTCTGTGACGAACAAAAAGTACTCGTATTAATTCCGTAGCCGATTGCCAACAGAAATGCGTCTGAAATAGCGGGAACACCAACACCTTCTAACGAAAATTCAGTAGAGACAAAACTATTAATGAAAACGTCAACTGCAGGACCCGACCCGGGGACGGTTTCAAGAGTAGCCATACTATACGGAGGGACACAGCAGAACACGAGCACACACCGGGATCCGGGACATCTGATACCTGCTTATATATCATATACTTCTCGAGAGTATGCAACCTATCCAAAAAACGATTGTCGCCGACCCTTTATTGGTCGGCGTAAACTCACTTGCTTCATCCATCCAATCTAACACAATTTTGGTCTCCGAGAAGTTCGCAGCATGCATGTACACAAATGCTCAAGATCTACTCAGCAAATCAGCTGAATTAAGGCTTCGACACGCATCTGCAGCTCGGGACCTCATTGCTGGCACTGAAACGTGGTTGCGCTGTGAGATAACAGATGCTGAAATTGCAATAATAGGCATGTCCGTTGTCCGGAAGGATCGAACCAGCAAAGGTGGTGGGGTAGCACACTACTTTCGTAACAACATGCAATGCGAACCCATAAACGATTCGGAAACTGACGTACCTGACGCCATTTGGTGTAATTTCCGGCTGAGAGGGAACGATCTTGGTCTACTGGCTGCTGTTTACCGCCCACCATCGTCTATTCCTGAGATGGACTGCAATTTGATGACTGCATTAAGGCAAATGATAAACAGGAAGTACGGTCACATTCTAGTCGCCGGTGACTTCAACTTACATGCTCTCGGATCCCAGGCCACACCAGGAGAGCAATTCAAAGCAGATTTGCAAGATTTGGTTCCAGACTACCCGCTTTATGGCAACGCCACTATGCCCCCCAGATTCAGGGGAACTGACAGGCCATCCATATTGGACCGAATATTTCACCAATGAAGAAGTGATGGTCGAGGGAGGTGGTAACCGATACTCCTTTGGGCCGCAGTGTTCATGCGACGCTATTGTTTCATCACATGTGCTACGAAAGATTATCCTAAAGAACATGCCGAGGAATATCATGTCCGTAACCAACTATGAAGACTTGTCCTACATCATTGATGCAACCAGCTGGTCGTTCTTAGCTGAATTAACCCCTGAGGTGGCCTGCGGCAAATTCGTCAACATATTTACCATGTAGTGGAGTGAAAACTAGTCTAACTACCGCACCAGAAGGAAAGAATTAATGTCAGATAAAAGTATTAACACGCTGATCTTCAGTAGTGACGGTTAGACTAACTCCACTGATATTGCCCACTCCCTGATACGATATTCCAGTGTTGGTTCCGCGAAGCTCAGACTTTCCAAGCACACAAACAAAGCAATCGCAACACGCCGCCGAAGGAAAGCAGAACGCGCCGTTCGAGGTCGAGAATTGTGTGTATGTAAAAACGGTGAATTAAAACAACTGTACAAGATGTTTAAAAAAAGGAAATGAGAAAAGCTCAAAAAATGAAAAAGCTATGAACACTACAAACCAAGCCCGTGGCAACAATATCTGAAACAAAACACTACCGGCCTAAAAGGAGGAAGTCTTCCGTAAGGAGCAGGACACGTAAGTGCATGGCATTAAGGGACTTGGCATGGCACACCTATATAGCCTCCCCGAACGACCATACCTGGGATGTCTACACAATACAAAGGAACCACTGTGTCAAACTCGTCCGGGAGGATAAACTTAAGAACCAACAAGGTCTAGTGGAAAAGTTTTGCTCCAATCCCAAACTGCTATACAGACACGTAAACAATTTGCGCCGTGTTAAGCGCGGTATTCCTGCTCTGCACACAGCATGCGGGTTAGCCCAAACCGCACAAGAGGCGGCCAACGTCCTTGGACAACAATTTGGCCGTACCTTCCAAAGCGCGCAATCATCATACATCCTGCCTAAGCAGATAACGCCGCCATCAGGGCTTAATCACATATCGTTCACCTCCGCAGCTGTACTGAAGAGGCTGATGTCTCTGCGCGAGTTCAGCTCCCGGGTGCGGACAGCATTCGCCCAAATGCGTTGAAAGTTGCTGCCATGAGTTTGGCAGGACCACTAGCAATTTTCTTTCAACGATGTCTGAACGAGATGCACGTCCCCACGATGTGGAAGCACGGAATCATCACGCCTATCTACAAAAGTGGCAGTCGTGCTGAACCAGCAAATTATCGCCCGATAACACTACTTCCTGTGATCTCC
This sequence comes from Dicrocoelium dendriticum, assembly GCA_944474145.2. NCBI lineage: Eukaryota > Metazoa > Platyhelminthes > Trematoda > Plagiorchiida > Dicrocoeliidae > Dicrocoelium > Dicrocoelium dendriticum. The sequence goes on along the minus strand of OX104063.1, from coordinate 14,470,780 downwards.
AAGGTTATGGAGTCCATTGTAGCTGAGGCTTTGATGGGGTACCTGGAGAACAACAAAATTCTCGTTCCGGAGCAGCATGGATTTCGCCAAAATCGCTCCTGTACAACTAATCTCTTGATTGCTCGTGCAAACTGGACGGAATCTGTGGACGCTGGTGTAGGAGTCGACGCGGCCTACTTGGATTTCTCAAAGGCATTCGACCGTATAGACCATCGCATTCTCCTCCACAAACTCCAGAAATATGGAATCGGCGATCCTGTTCTGGGCTGGATAGGAGACTTTCTCGTGCAACGTCACCTGAATGTGAGGGTTAGAAGCAACCTATCAGAATCCATCGAAGTTCAGTGCGGCGTACCTCAAGGCTCGGTACTTGGACCCGCCTGTTCCTGGTCTTCATAAATGATCTCGCGAGTGTGCTATCTTCTAACTGTTTGCTATTTGCTGATGACCTAAAGGTATGGCGCACTATAGCTGCAGTGGAGGATCACACAGTGTTACAGGAGGACCTGGACAAAGCGTACACATGGTCCATCGAGAACATGCTGCATTTCAACGTCACCAAGTGCAAAGTTCTCAGTATACGGCACAAGAGTATGCACAAGTACCGCCTAGGACCACAAATTCTACAGCGGGCTTCTCACGAGTGCGATCTCGGCGTGATAGTTCAAGATGACCTCGGTTGTTCGAGGCAGACTGAAAAGGCAGCTAAGAAAGCAAACCAGTACCTCGGCCTTCTTCGCAGAGCTTCGGGAAGTTTGACCCTTCAGTCTTTCCAAAAATGCTTAGTGCGTACGTGAGGCCGCACGCGGAATACGCTATCCAAGCGTGGCAACCCTGGCTCAAGCACCATCTCACCGCGCTCGATACTGCACAACGTAGGGCAACGAAGAGCGTCAGAGGTTTGACCAGCCTCCCCTACCCACTCAGGCTGAAGACCCTCAAAATATACAGTGGACGTTATCGGCGTCTAAGGGGCGATCTCATAATGGTGTACCAGATCCTGAGAAACCCCAACCACCCATGCCATTCCCTTCTAATACTCAGTCAAAACACCTCGCTAAGAGGTCACCAGTTTAAGTTAGTCACGCAGTACAGCCGCCTGGAATGTCGGCGAAACTATTTCTCCCTTCGAGTGGCACAGCCTTGGAACGCCCTCCCGGAACATGTAATTAATGCACCCACCCTATCCCTTTTCAAAAAACGCCTTGACGATACCCTGTCACATTTACACTACGTGCTATAGCTCATGACCACCAGATGCTGGCACTAATGCACAACAGACAGTGGATAGTGCCATAACCCTACTCGAGAATGAGTCACTCCAAACGCCTTGCACGAAATTTGATAAACGCTACTACTATAGAAACTGGATTTCTGTATCCTGTCGACCCAAGACAGTTGCACACGAGTAAGCGTTGTCCTTGCTATCTGTTTTATTTTTCTCGCCTATGATGTGATCAAATAACCACTCCTGTTACAGGACTTGTCACAAAGTAAATGGTCATAACTCGCACCCTTTCGGAGAAGATGTAGAGAAGTTGTCGACAAATTCAGTTATCTTATTCGCTGTTTGATAGATGAGATCACCCTGCGTGCCTCCAAGACTACAGTTAATTTCGCTAACATTTGAACCAAATGAACAATGATTTATAACGGGTAAAAAAGCAGGTGCTTGACATGTCCCGTAGGGTGTTTAGCGTGACAAAAAAGATAGCGAAGGGATAATGGAGTCGTCAGTTCGGGCGATTACAGATGTAACTGCACTGTCGTATAAAGGGAGTTTGAAATGAGAATGTACGCACACAAAGCAACAGGGGAGTGGTTATTGTTCACATCATAGGCGAGAAAAATAAAAAAGATAGCAAGGACAACGCTTACTCGTGTGCAACTATCTTGGGTCGACAGGATACAGAAATCCAGTTTCTATAGTAGTAGCGTTTATCAAATTTCGTGCAAGGCGTTTGGAGTGACTCATTCTCGAGTAGGGTTATGGCACTATCCCCTGTCTGTTGTGCATTAGTGCCAGCATCTGGTGGTCATGAGCTATAGCACGTAGTGTAAATGTGACAGGGTATCGTCAAGGCGTTTTTTGAAAAGGGATAGGGTGGGTGCATTAATTACATGTTCCGGGAGGGCGTTCCAAGGCTGTGCCACTCGAAGGGAGAAATAGTTTCGCCGACATTCCAGGCGGCTGTACTGCGTGACTAACTTAAACTGGTGACCTCTTAGCGAGGTGTTTTGACTGAGTATTAGAAGGGAATGGCATGGGTGGTTGGGGTTTCTCAGGATCTGGTACACCATTATGAGATCGCCCCTTAGACGCCGATAACGTCCACTGTATATTTTGAGGGTCTTCAGCCTGAGTGGGTAGGGGAGGCTGGTCAAACCTCTGACGCTCTTCGTTGCCCTACGTTGTGCAGTATCGAGCGCGGTGAGATGGTGCTTGAGCCAGGGTTGCCACGCTTGAATAGCGTATTCCGCGTGCGGCCTCACGTACGCACTAAGCATTTTTGGAAAGACTGAAGGGTCAAACTTCCCGAAGGCTCTGCGAAGAAGGCCGAGGTACTGGTTCGCTTTCTTAGCTGCCTTTTCAGTCTGCCTCGAACAACCGAGGTCATCTTGAACTATCACGCCGAGATCGCACTCGTGAGAAGCCCGCTGTAGAATTTGTGGTCCTAGGCGGTACTTGTGCATACTCTTGTGCCGTATACTGAGAACTTTGCACTTGGTGACGTTGAAATGCAGCATGTTCTCGATGGACCATGTGTACGCTTTGTCCAGGTCCTCCTGTAAGACTGTGTGATCCTCCACTGCAGCTATAGTGCGCCATACCTTTAGGTCATCAGCAAATAGCAAACAGTTAGAAGATAGCACACTCGCGAGATCATTTATGAAGACCAGGAACAGGCGGGGTCCAAGTACCGAGCCTTGAGGTACGCCGCACTGAACTTCGATGGATTCTGATAGGTTGCTTCGAACCCTCACATTCAGGTGACGTTGCACGAGAAAGTCTCCTATCCAGCCCAGAACAGGATCGCCGATTCCATATTTCTGGAGTTTGTGGAGGAGAATGCAATGGTCTATGCGGTCGAATGCCTTTGAGAAATCCAAGTAGTCCACGTCGGCACCTACACCAATTTCCACAGATTCCGTCCAGGTTGCACGAGCAACCAAGAGATTAGTTGTACAGGAACGATTTTGGCGAAATCCATGCTGCTCCGGAACGAGAATTTTGTTGTTCTCTAGGTACCCCATTAAAGCCTCAGCTACGATGTACTCCATAACCTTGGAGATCACAGGAAGTAGGGCTATCGGGCGATAATTTGCTGGTTCAGCGCGACTGCCACTTTTGTAGATAGGCGGGATGATTCCGTGCTTCCACATCGTGGGGACGTGCACCTCATTTAGATATCATTGAAAGAAAATCGCTAGTGGTCCTGTCAAATTCATGGCAACAACTTTCAACGTCTTCCGACGAATGCCGTCCGCACCCGGGGAGCTGAACTCGCGCAGAGACATAAACCTCTTTAGTACAGCTGCGGAGGTAAACGATATGTGATTTAGTCCTGATGGCAGCGATAACTGCTTAGGCAGGATATATGATGATTGCGCGGTTTGGAAGGTACGGCCAAATTGTTGTCCAATGACGTTGGTCGCCTCTTGTGTGGTTTGGGCTAACCCGCATGATGTGTGCAGAGCAGGAATACCGCGCTTAACACGGCGCAAATTGTTTACGTGTCTGTAAAGCAGTTTGGGATTAGAGCAAAACTTTTCCACCACACGTTGTTGGTTCTTAAGTTTATCCTCCCGGACGAGTTTGACACAGTTGTTCCTATGGATTGTGTAGACATCCCAGGTATGGTCGTTCGGGGAGGCTATATAGGTGTGCCATGCCAAGTCCCTTAATGCCATGCACTTACGTGTCCTGCTCCTTACCGATGACCTCCTTCATTTAGGCCGGTAGGGTTTCGTTTCAGATATTGTTGCCACGGGCTTGGTTGTAGTGTTCATAGCTTTTTCAATTTTTGCGCTTTTCTCATTTGCTTTTTATATGCGTCTTGTACAGTTGTTTTAATTGACCGTTTTTCTTGTACACAATTCTCGACCTCGAACGGCGCGTTCTGCTCTCCTTCGGCGGCGTGTTGCGATTGCATTGTTGGTGTGCTTTGAAAGTCTGAGCTTCGCGGAACCAACACTGGAATAACGTATCAGGGAGTAATATCAGTGGAGTTAGTCTAACCCTCACTATTGAAGGTCAGCGTGTTGATACTTTTATCTGACACTAATCCTTTCCTTCCGGTGCGGTAGTTTAAGACTGGTTTTCACTCCAATACATGGTAAATATGTTGACGAATTTGCCGCAGGCCACCTCTGGGGTTAATTTAGCTAAGAACGACCAGCTGGTTGCATCAATGATGTCGGACAAATCTTCATAGTTGGTAGGACACGATATTCCTCGACATGTTCTTTAGGATAATTTTCGTAGCATATGTGATGAAACAATAGCGTCGCATGAACACTGTGGCCCAAAGGAGTATCGGTTACCACCCCCTCGACCATCACTTCTTCATTGGTAAATATTCGGTCTAATATGGATGGCCTGTCAGTTCCCCTGAATCTGGGGGGCATAGTGGCGTTGCCATAAAGCGGGTAGTCTGGAACCAAATCTTGCAAATCTGCTTTGAATTGCTCTCCTGGTGTGGCCTGGGATCCGAGAGCATGTAAGTTGAAGTCACCGGTGACTAGAATGTGACCGTACTTCCTGTTTATCATTTGCCTTAATGCACCCATTTAATTGCAGTCCATCTCAGGAATAGACGATGGTGGGCGGTAAACAGCAGCCAGTAGACCAAGATCGTTCCCTCTCAGCCGGAAAGTACACCAAATGGCGTCAGGTACGTCAGTTTCCGAATCGTTTGTGGGTTCGCATTGCATGTTGTTACGAAAGTAGTGGGCTACCCCACCACCTTTGCTGGTTCGATCCTTCCGGACAACGGACATGCCTATTATTGCAATTTCAGCATCTGTTATCTCGCAGCGCAACCACGTTTCAGTGCCAGCAATGAGGTCCCGAGCTGCAGATGCGCGTCGAAGCCTTAATTCAGCTGATTTGCTGAGTAGATCTTGAGCATTTGTGTACATGCATGCTGCGAACTTCTCGGAGACCAAAATTGTGTTAGATTGGATGGATGAAGCAAGTGAGTTTACGCCGACCAATAAAGGGTCGGCGACAATCGTTTTTTGGATAGGTTGCATACTCTCGAGAAGTATATGATATATGAGCAGGTATCAGATGTCCCGGATCCCTGTGTGTGCTCGTGTTCTGCTGTGTCCCTCCGGATAGTATGGCTACTCTTGAAACCGTCCCCGGGTCGGGTCCTGCAGTTGACGTTTTCATTAATAGTTTTGTCTCTACTGAATTTTCGTTAGAAGGTGTTGGTGTTCCCGCTATTTCAGACGCATTTCTGTTGGCAATCGGCTACGGAATTAATACGAGTACTTTTTGTTCGTCACAGAAAGCCGAAAATTCAGATAAGTCAATTAACTATCCGGAAAGCACCAGACGGCCGTTTCGCAATATTAGTGGCTCTTTAGTGGTGCGCATCCTTCGCGAGCTAGTTGCCACAAGCCACTAGCAGTCATTGGTGTGATGCTGCGTTCAGGACCAAAGGATGCGCACCACTGAGTAGCCTTGATAGGGCGAAACGACCCTCTAGTGCCTTTCCGGATTGGTAGTTGACTTATCTGTATTGTCGGCTGATTGGGACGAAGGAAAATACTCACCAAAATCCTTCTACTCACAAATGATACAACTTCACCCTTACGGATTCCATAGAAATGCTATGTCGATCCATTGCTGCCGTTACCGGGGAGTCCTGACGCCGGAAGGCCAACCGCTGTCATCTGCACTGCAGGTGCCTACATGCCAGTGTAGGATGGGTCCGGCTATATCGCGGTTAGCTAACAGCTCGTGATGGTCGGCTACCGTCCTCCATAGCGCAGTTATATAAGCTGCGGGCTAGTTGGCACAAGTCACTAGCAGTCATGGGTTCGATCCTCCGTAGAGGACCGAAGGATGCGCACCACTAAAGAGCCCCATGTGGGCCAAACGACCGTCTGGTTCTTTTCCGGAGAGATAGTTGACTTATCTAAATTGTCGGCTGATTGCGACGAACAACAGTAATCAGTAAAATCCTTCTTCTCATAAGTTATTCTAGTCCTTTAGTAGGACTTGTGCCGTTAGTTCTGACTGTAACACAAGTTTTAACAGCCTGGAACCGCACCCCTTATAGGTTGATGATATGGGGATCCTTGGCAATGAGGTAACCACCACATTTTTGAGAGAAAGGGCCTCCCGGATGTAGTGCCAGTGCTCGCGGTCGTGCATCTGAGCATCGTCGTAATAGGGGTCAGTAAGCTCAGGAACACCGTGAGCAATCACTGTTTTCTTATCTTGACTTTTCTCTACCTCTCTTTGTTAGCGGGTTCCACCGAACGTTCTTTCCACGGGATTTCGGGTAGTATGCGCACTCCACTTGAGTCGTTGCGGAGACGATTCGCAGACAGCAAAACGGCCTCAGTCTTGTCCGCCGAGTTTAGTGTCACCCGAAGTAACCGGAGTTCGCCGTAGTGCAACGCGTTTAGGTGACGCGAGATTCTTCTTACTGTCGTGGGATTAGTATGGATACCGATCGACGTACAGATGGAACCCCACTGATTGCGATTGTCCGTCAACTTACCCTTAATTGTATTGGATTTGGATTCGGGGACATTTGTGCATATAATGTTTAGGGCACCATGGTTGCGCCTGGTGGCTACTGGTTTTGGATTTGGCGGCTTAGTATCCGGTGAATTTGGTGAATTCGTGAACGGCACTGGTATGTGCCATCCGTGCTGCGGCAGTTTTGTTTTCTCTAGCCCGGGCACAAATGTTACCGGTGCTCTTTCCGGGGTTAGCTAGGCGGCAGCTGATGCGTACGTTGCCGAGTTGTTCACTATTGCTGGTTGACTGCAGCTTACAGTCTCGAGTGTAGCGAACAGACTACTGAGTGCACCACACAGTACAGAAGTTGAGGCAGGCGCGCTGCAGGCACTGTTTTTACTTATAGGAGAGAGAGAGAATGGAGTTGATACTGATGGAGGCTGAGTCGTTGGGGTTAGGTTGGGACGCCAGGCTCGCTTCTTCGGCCTGACTAGGGAATTCGGGGTGTTACTTTCACTCACAAATGCAGGTCCGTTTCCTCCAACGAATGTAACTCGGGCGCTCACCAGTTGCTCGACCGCTTCGGTTAGTCTTCCACACCTCTTCAGTAGCACAGATAGATAGCTAACAAATGGAATAGACTTGCATATTTGGCAGAAGCAAAACGCCTGTGTGGTGTTTGCTCTCGTCGACCCCTTCTCAAGGCAGGTAGTGTGATAGGCTTTCAAACTCATGGTACACACCAGACCACTTTTTACCACTTTAGCCCATGATTCGCATTTGCTCTTCATACGAGACATGTTCTCAGTAGGGGGTGCTGTTTTAAGGGATAGAAATAGGCTAGAGTTACTGACGCACCGTTGCGTGGCGATCGGCGCTGGTTTGAGGTCAGCGGGTCTAGGCGTGTCGTGGTCAGATGAGTCACACGTTCCTTAGGGTAGATAAGCGACATGCGTGCTATCGATCCAGCTAGTAGAGTGTAGGCAGCGATGCGATGTAGGACTGAGGCAAAGCAAGGTGACTTGGAAAACACTGTCTAATGACGACAGTGACTGTTCCAAAGGCGGATAAAATTGACGAATATCGCTTTGTGCAGCGACTTGAAGGAATGGTAGTAAGCTGATCGGGTGACTCTCAAAAAGATCTTTAAAATAAGACCACAAGAGTTATTAGGCGACGAGAGGCAAAATAAATCCTCCGATAGGGTTCAAACACGGTTGACTTCGAAGTTGCAAGAGCACAGTTTGCTGGTGATCCGTGAAGGATAGATCCAATAGATGAACAGTGGTAGGAGGAGCTCGCGGAGCCAAATCGAATGATGGCACGTAGGTCTCTGTAAGGATAAATCCAAAGATTTAGAGGCGAATAACGCCAGCTTCGAATTGGGACAGAAGTTCCATTTCGTACCCACATGAGCAACCAGCCACATCAATGGATTGGTGAGCTTGCTGAAGTTGCAGGACAATCTGCCATATATATCCACGTGAATGTTCCAACTCGAGGAAATATAAATGGCATTGCAGACTGAAAGTCCTGTATATTACCATCGGATTAACTTCATGTTGATGTGTTCTTTTGGGAATGAGATGCCCCGAGTCCAATCTTGAAGGCCACAAGGAATGCTATGATCAGTCTAAGTTAGCAATGGTACTCCTCCGAGTACGGTAACTCTGTCATCCATAATCAAGTGAAATACCCATCACGTAAGAGCGAAAGTGACAAGTGTTAATCCTCCGATTACAGGCATAAGTCCTGAGTAATATTATCTTCGTAATTCCAAGTGATTTGTGTGCGATGCTATGACAGTAAGGAGAGGTGATTTTAATTGTTCACACCCAAAATAACAAATAAGCTTTGTCTAAAATGAGTAATACGTAATCCTCCCGATACCATAAGTTATAACAGCAGTTGCTATTTTACTCTATATCCGGAAAGCGTTTGACACAGTGGCTCTTTTATTTTGTATAAACATCCTAGGTATCCTTCTTGGGGAGGCTGCGTAGGTGAACCATATCTAGTACCTCCATGCCATATATTCCCGATTGTTGTCACTTAGGAACAAATTCATCCTTTTGGAACAGTACATTTCGGTTCCTGTGTGTTGCTACGAGCTTGTTGAATCTGTTGACAAATTCCCTGCAGCCACGCCGGGGGAGCATTCGTTAGGAAAGACCAAGTTGTTACGTCAATGAAGTCAGACAGATCATCATTATTGGTTAGGACGTGAGATTCCTCGGTAACATCTTTCGGATACTGCATAGCACATGTAATGGAACACTCTTGTTGCGTAATCCCCTTGACCCAAACGGGTACCGTTGTTACTACGTCGAACATGCCTGACTCTTTGGTCAAAACGAGATCCAAGATTGTCGGTATATTTCCCACCCTGAAAGGCGTTGGAGAAGTGACATAGTTGTACAGTAGCGAACCAGCCATTAAATCTTGCAGTTTCTCTTTGAATTGTTCACCGAGAGTGGCCGGGGTTTCTAGGCGCGCAGGAGAACGTGACTGTAAGATCGTGCTAGTAGGCTCATCATGGCGGTGGTCAGGGCCTGATTCATTTAAAAGTGGGCATTGGTGGTCGGTATACAATGGACACTAAGCATATATCGCCGTGCCTTAGGTGCAGATAGCACCACGAGACTTCCACGATTGAAACCTTAGGGTCACTTACGCAGGAAAGAATCACACCGCCTCCCCTAGTGAGCCGGTCGTTGCGCAATAGTGACATACCAGTTAATACGACTTCAGCATCCGTAATGACGTCACACGACCATGGCATGGTTGTCAAGACGAGATCCAAACACATTGAGGCGCTACGAGATCGAACCTCAGTCAGTTTACTAGGAAGGTCTTGTGCGTTTATGTACAATCACTTGAGAGCAACGGATGCCAGCAGCTTTTCTGAGCAGACAATAATACGCTGATTCTCGTGGGACTATTCGGGACTTTTTCGAGCTGTTTCATAGAGCCCCTGTGACCCAATCTTTAAGAGGAGAATTGTGCCTGATTACCTGTTTCTTCATCGTCGGACGGCCAGGGAGTTGCATTGCTTTCCGATTCAGAAATGCAGGCATCTGGTCATGCAACAAGCTATCCCTTGTCTTGTGTTTCTTCAGCTAATAGTGGCCTAGCTTCAACCGTTATGTATCTAGTGCAGAATTTGATCAAATAGATTGTCGGTATGTCCAGTGAATCTTTTACGCATCACTGCACCTGTGGCGGATGTGGTTTCATGCCATTAGACAGCTTACCGATAATGGCACGTGTCAACGGTATCGCGGACATGCGTTGTTTCACATATATGGTTGGCAACATCCAGTTTCGGATTTGCCTGTTACTGTGGCCAGCCACTGGACGTCTGCGCCTAGAGAAAGACCATAGGTGGCTTGCGCTGCACCACCCACAGCTCCATCGACACACCCCATATCCAGTGTAAACCCGAAGGCATAAGACCGGGAGGCATGTGGATTGAAGCCAAGTTTCATCAACGGAGCCGATCCACACTTCTTCACAGGCAAACACAAGCACGCTGTATTTGGGGAATCAAGTGCACACAAGGCGGTGGCTGGACCGTACTCCGCTCCACACTGAGTGCATGGAACCACTCTTGGGCCTACCACGACCAAAAGGACCGTGCACCCCATCTCCTCCAGCAACGACCAACTGTCTCCTAGAGCCAGTATGGACGAGTTAGTGGGTAATAGACAGGTAGGCACCTTGTCAAAATGCACATCAAGCGCAACCACACGTGGGATGTCAAACAACAGCCAATCACTTGAAATAACATTATCAAATAAAATATATCTGTTAAAGAATACATGCTACACCGACACAACTCATCGATAAATTAGCATATGAATTAAGGTAATTATCAACGAGTCCACGATAAGTACAAATTGCCCACAAGTCACCCAAAAATACTACAAACACAATAAAGTTAACGAAGATAATCACAGTTAGCGTAAGCAACGTAGCCAGTTAATAGAAGATTATTCAGGTAGGCAGAACTAGGCAACTAAAGTGGAAGGAAATTTATCCGGCTTAAAAAGACCTACTGTAAGCGTAAGTTGGTTTAGCCCAACTACGGAGAAGAAGCATCATTAATGCAACATCAACCTCCGCGTATATATACATATATATGTATATATATATATATATATATATATATATATATATATATATATATATATATATATATATATAGGGACGGTATCGTTGAAACTTCAGTATCCCAGTAGCGAGTTCAGGTTTCAGTAACTAGAACGAGACACAGAAACGCCGTACGGTTGTAGATTACAGGCAAACCATCAACCAGTACACTCATCTGGATGTGTAGCAAGTGCCTAGAATTCATGCTTTTGTCGACAAAATTTTCCGTTACTGAGCGTACAGCAATTTAGACCTGAAGAGCGCATGCCATTAGATTGCTATGAAGATAAACAAGAAGAAATTCACCGCATTTGAAGCCTGCGGAAATCTCTTCCAATTTTGTCGTATACCCTTCGGTGTAACCAATGGGGTCGCCTGTTTCCCAAGAGTCATCGATAAAGTGACAGCCAACGAGAACTTGAACGCGACATTCGCCTATATTGACAACATACAGTGTACGGCGCAACCGACGAGGAGCATAACCGCAATCGAGCAAAGCTTTACGAAGTCGCTCGAAAATACAACCTAACATTCAACGAAAGCAAGAGCATCAGACGTTCGAGGAAAATACGACTATTGGGGTACGGAGCTACACACGAGGTCATTCGACCAGACCCAGACCGGCTTCAACCTTTAAATTACCTGCCCGTACCCGCTGACTTCAAGTCTCGACAGCGTGTTGTAGGAGTTTTAGCATATTATTCCCAATAGATCTCACGTTGCTCTGGCAAATTTCACCCATTAATCGTTGCTTCACTAGTCCCAATGCGATTTTGGAGTCGTTCAAAGAAGAGAGGAAAACACCGTTGTCGCCTCAATCCATTATTCCATACCCTTGGTCATGGAAACGGATGCATCTGATATTGCTATGGCCGCTACACTAACACAGAACGAACGAACGATTGCTTTATTCTCACGAACGCTGTCCACCAGTGAACGACACCATTCGGCTGTCGAGAAGGAGGCACATGCTATTGTTGAGTCAATCCGCAGATGGCAGCATTATCTAATAGGCAATAGTTTCATTATAAGTCCTGATCAACGATCAGTCTCATTCATGTTTGACCTTGATCAGAGGGGCAAAATTAAAATAAAATTAAAATTAAATTACCCGCTGGCGTGTTGAACTTTCATGTTATACTTATGACTTAGTAAGTATAGCATGAAAGTCCCTGTTGTTTCACATGAACGCCTCGTAACGTTCACCTGACCTACCAGCGCATTCGTCATAAGCTTGGAAAGGACGATGCGCACACAGTCGGTTAGCGACTTGCAGTCAAGCTATGCGAAGTAAGCAATCTAGGACAAGTGGTATATGTATTCGCATATTGCATCCTCGCCACAAGTTCTCATTATTACTTATTTGGGAAGCTATCACGCATACACAGAGTCAGTTCCATTCTACAGCCACTCAATCCCTTTCAATATGTTCGGGTGTGTTCATAATCAAAACCTGAATTGAAAGTATTGACCAACTTAATACTAACCCATAGCATTGTTTATAGACTGGGTTTGTCGCGGAGACAGTTATCATCCTGAATAACCAAGCATGAAGAAAGCAGCTGTAGACAAAAATTTCCGTACTAGTCTGCATAAAAGAAGTGATAATAAACCTGCGTCTATTTCTCAATTGGGCAAGAGGTTGTCCCTGAATTACAGACAAAGCATAAGTACAGTGATTATCCTGATCATGTATGAATTAGCTATATTTTGGAGCGCGTTGTCAAAACACTGAAAAACCTTACTTTTTGGTGCTGAATATCGTGCAACATCTTTTTCCCTGGCTATTTTTTCTTTGGTCACTCATGAAAGAATTCTTACCGTGATTGTCCTGATGAAAACAAGCGCATTATCGAGTTCTGGTACAAGAAATTTCAAAGTTGAATGCGCAATGTTCTTGCATTGGTACAAGACCTGAGAGTGGCTGGTAGGCTATTTCACACTACAGCGTATCTGACGAGCAAGAAGTGGGCTCGAATAGCCGTCCTTGTTCTTGGCACAACTAGTTTAAAATTGTTGTTGCCTAATCTCCGGGTGCGATTATGTTTCAATCCTCATGGGCACAGATTGATGTGCTTTTTGGTTGTTGAGGTGGCACTTAGCGTGAAATATACAGCATATTCTTCTGACATACACACTGACAATGTTAACTGCCGCAGCAGAATCTTAAATATCGCGAAACGTGGTAATGAACACTAAATATGCAAATGGCTACGTGGAACTCAGAGTAACCTGCGTCAGATTTTTCTCGACCAGAAAAACCCGGGCCTAGAGTGTAGAATTTCAACCACGGTTGGGGTAGAAAAATAGTGTCTAGTTCAACATCATTAAATCCGGTGATACCACTGGCTGTTGTACCTCCGAGTGTATGTACGAAGGAATTTTCATCGTAAGACAACCTACAGGATATGCTGAGAACTAAAAGTTGTCAATCTACCAGCCCACAGCCGTGTGTCTTGTATTGCGACACGTAATCCCAATTGTAGCTTCGGGTAATTCTGAAGCCCACCACGGCCATTCTGATTGCTGGGACCCTTGGGTTCACCTGTCCACCGAGTTTACTGAATGGTATGCAAACGTTTCATCACCAGACAAGGTGACTTCCTCAGTGCGTTGCTGGGCAGCTAAACTAGCCAGCAACAACACAACTGCAACAGCCAGGGCAAAACCATCCGACGGATCGTTCGTGACTACCTGAGAGGTTGGGAAGACGGATGAAGGTAAGGATGTACAGATGGAAGTCAATTCAAAAGTCACTTGCTGGTCAATCCCGAATCGACGAGTAACTCGGTATATAGCATTTGACCCATCAGCGCAATGAGGAAGTTATCACGTCTAGTGATGAAAGGTTCGCATAACAGTTAAGAAGCTCGGCGAACAGGTGAAAACAGGAACGATCAACCCAAGCTACCTGTGCGTCAATTCATTGTAAATCGAAGCACTTCGCTTGCATATGATCGCTCTATTCCATGCAGTATTTGCAGAAAGGCATCTGCCATTAGCGGTAGCTTACTGTCAGTGGGTATCACAGTTTGCAGTTTGTCTAATCTAAGCAGTGAGATGAGGTTGCCGCGATAAATTTAACCATATTGCTACAAGGGTCCACCGAGAGGCCGCCGTTGCGTGCTCTTCCATTGTAAACACCGTTAACGCAAATGGAGAGAAAAAGAGCAGACAATCACTTGTCAACAAGTCAAGATAAATGAGTACCATACCTTGTAGATCGATTAAAAAGGGATCCAACAACAGTGCCCGGACTGTTGTATGCTCAAATGTCCCTGAATCTACCGCCATCACATTGCGGGATAAGTTATCAGACGACCAAGACCAATGGAACTCATTGTGTATGCAGATGATTATCAAAACCAAGCCCATAAAACTTGTTACGAATTACTCGTCATCCGAACTCGCCACACTATGGTGAACCCAGACTTATTCGAGTAACTCTAGAATCCTTCACCGACGTAGAAAACGTTTTGCTCTCCGCAAGCGCGATAAAACACGAATCCTGTGGGATACGTATCTATTATGATGTCCCTTGGAGCGCGCGACAACCAAAACGAAACACCGAAGAGTGGCACAGCAAGCAAGACCGCCTAAACACAGTCTTCATACACGGCGTGCCAGAACATCCTTCTAACCATGTTCAAGATACCGGTAAGCACGATTTAGAACAGTGGCGGTTCATTCGTGAAACACTTTCTTTGGATGATGTTGTGGCACTATCGCTCACCAGGATACCTCTCTCATCGAATTATAGAGGATGCGGCCCTAGAATTCTAAAACTTGTGGTTCAGTCAGAGCAACAAGCAAAGGATGCTTTGGATCGATGGCGGAGAAATCGGAAACATCTTCCTTCCGAAATTCGGTTAAAGCTCGCAAACAATTCGCACAGCTCAAGTATTAAAGCAACTGAAGCAGCAAGCATCCTGACGAATGTACAGAAGTGTAACTTGACTGCTGCTTTAATTGACTCTGACGTAGGTCTAAACGAAGGCTGGGACGCACCTTGGCCGAATCAAGTAACAAAGGAGATATCATTGACCCATCAAAAAAACGAATAACTGCCGACCTCCCATTGGTCGGCATTCTCCCACACTTGACAGCTTCACCTCTCTGCGGGCTCCTAGAGACCGAGAAACTGGCCTGCTTGTATACAAATGCTCAGGGACTTTCTAACAAACTGGCTGAACAGAAAGATCGCCAAGCTTCCGGCTCGTATGATGTCATTGGTATCACCGAGACATGGTTGCACATGAGAATGACGGACGCTGAAGTGTCGCTACCCGGCATGTCGCTGATCCGGAACGACAGGCTCACAAAAGGAGGAGGGGTAATCCTGTACTACCGAAACGACTTACAGTGCGAAGCCGTGGAGGATTCAGATTCGCAGTTCCCAGACTCTCTTTGGTGCCGGTTGCACTTAAAAGGCATGGATGCTTGCCTTATTATCTTGGTGTACCGCGCCCCTAACTCAACACCCGAAACCGACTACCACCTAATGGCTGCTTTAAGGTGCAGTTTACAACAAAGTACACTCACATTCTTTTCATGGGTGATTTCAACGTGCATTGTTTAGAAGCCCCTGCCACGACCGGAGAACAATTCAAAACCGATTTACAAGATCTAGTAACTACTGCTCCTCTTTACAACCGCATCACTGCCCACTCGGTTCAGAACTGGTAACAGGATATCTGTGCTGGATCTTGTGCTTACCAACGAGGAGCATATGATTGATGAGTTGGTTTTAGACTGCCCGTTGGGTCGCAGTGATCACGCAGTCATCAGTTTCAACTTCGTCTGCTATGCAGAATATCGGAATGATAACGATGATACTGTGCGAACCATCACAAGATACGACCGACTCGCCCAGCTAGTCAGCGCCACAACATGGTCTTTCCTCGAAGAAGAACCCCCGGAAGTCGCCTGGCTCGAGTTCGTCAAAACATTCAGTCAGCTGATTGCACAGGCTTCAGAGATAAAAGCTTGCAATAAGTGCAAATCCGTTTCTTTCGTTAGGAGCAGAACCCGAAAATGGATGACAGTACGCAACGCATCATGGCGAGTGTACAGAGAAGCTCCAGCACCAGAAACTTGGGACAACTACGTAGCCCAACGTAACCACTGCACTCAACTGTTAAGAGAAGACAAAGCCGCCTATCAGCAGAACATCGCAAAAACCTTCAGTGCTAACCACAAGCTGCTGTACAAGCACGTTAATAGCCTACGAAAGTTGAGGCAAGGATTTCCTCCACTCAAGACGGCTGATGGCCCAACAAGAACGTCTATGGAAGCTGCAAACGCGCTGCAGATGCAATACGCCCCAACGTTTCAAAGGGTCTTGCCACCAAGCGATCTACCAAGCTTTGTATTCTGCTCACCAGGACTAACCCACATCAATTTTACTGCAGAGGCTGTATTGCAAAGCTGACTTCTCTACGCAAACACAGCTCGCCGGGTGTCGACGCCATTCGCCCTGAGGCATTGGGAGCAGCAGCAAACCAACTGGCAGGACATTTAGCTCAGTTTTTTCAGCACTGCTTAGACCAGAACCAAGTTCCCGCCATGTGGAAGCTTGGAATAATAAGCCCGATTCACAAAGGTGGAAGCAGAACTGATCCCTCCAACTACCGCCCAGTAACCCTTCTTCCTATACTCTCCAAGGTCATGGAATCCATAGTTGCCGATGCACTGGTGTGCTATCTGGAAAACTGCAACCTCATCACTCCTGAACAGCACGGTTTCCGTCGACAGCGGTCATGTACAACTAATTTACTAATTGCACGCAGTAGTTGGACCGAGGCAGCCGACGCTGGAGAAGGTGTTGATGTGATCTACCTGGATTTTTCCAAGGCTTTCGATCGTCTAGACCATCGGATACTACTATCCAAGCTGCAGCATTACGGGATCGGAGACCCTCTTTTAAGCTGGATCGCCAACTTTCTATTTCAAAGGCAATTAGTGGTCAGAGTTGGGAGCTCTTTATCGGACCCCATACAAGTCGAGTGTGGTGTCCGCAAGGCTCGGTTCTAGGTCCACGTTTGTTTCTGGTGTTTATTAATGACCTTGCACAGGAATCGCTTCAAACTTCCTAATGTTTGCCGACGATATCAAGATCTGGCGCAGGATCCAGGCGAACGCCGACCAACATGTGCTCCAAAGTGACTTAGATACAGTGTATCAATGGTCGATCCAAAACTTATTGCATTTCAACGTCAGTAAATGCAAGGTGCTTTCCATCCGACATCAAAGCAGCTACTCATACCGACTCGGAACGGATGTACTGCAACAATCAACTGTCGAACGTGACTTGGGTGTCCTGGTTCAAGATGACTTGGGTTGCTCCAGGCAATCCGAAAAGGCCTCGAAGACGGGAACCAACACGTCGGGCTGTTGAGGCGGGCGTTTGGACAAATAAACAGCTCCATATTTCGACAAATGCTCAGTGCTTATGTTCGCCCCCATGTCGAATACGCAATTCAAGCCTGGCATCCATGGCTGAAACACGACCTTAATGCACTGGAGCAGCCACAACGCCGGGCATCTAAGAACGTAATTGGAATGCGCGATCTTTCCTACCAGGAGAGGCTGCAACGACTGGGATTGTTCAGTGGAAGCTATCGCAGACTACGAGGCGACCTGATTACGGCATACTTGATTCTGCGAGACCCACATCATGTGTGCCGCCCTTTACTGCAACTCAGCAGCAATACAAACCTGAGGGGCCACTCAATAAAACTCGCAGAACAATACAGTCGTCTGGAGTGCCGCAGAAATTTCTTTTCCATTCGTGTCTGTCACCCGTGAAATGCTCTCCCAGAATCGGTCGTCACTGCACCGACACTAACAGTATTTAAAAGACGGTTGGACGATGCACTCATCTACTTACACTTTGTTACTTAACACTATGTCTCCATCCTACACCTGGAGTTTACCCTGGAATTATTTGTTGTTAACTGTGGGTGTTGTGAATCTAAGTGGATCGCAGGACTGCAGCGAAGCAAACGATAAGTCCTTATTTTCGTATTTAAAGTATTAACTATTTTACTATCCTTTTCATCATAATTGCTATGTTGATATCCCCACCAACTATCCAACGGGGCTTGTAAAGCAACGCTTCTTAACCCGTATAAATTCATTGTTCATTGTTCAGCTAAAGAGAAGAATGCCGATCTCTAGATCGAGAATTGTGCAGTTTGCAAAGAGACCGTGGAGTGTGGTTGTGTGAATGTGCTGGAGAGATGGAAGTCACCAGTCGCTTTTGTAATACCAGAAAACTCTTCCATTGCATCCGAGTCACTGAAGGTATCCGATCAGGTGTGAGCGAAACAATCTGCGAAGCGGAGGGCTCACAGATTACCGATCTTCATCGACGCTTGGGACAACAAGCTGAACAGTTAGGCTCGCGGTTGTGCTGGTCACCATCCTCAGTTGCTACTGCTGGAACGCGCACTACTTCTGAGTGGTCTGTCCCCACAGAACCTCCCTCCCATCAACATATCTAGGGAATACTGCGCCCACTGTTGCATCATAAAGGACCCATCCCTGATGGTATACTTCCTGCTCTCTTTAAAGTTGGTTGGCATTCGCTGTTGAGAACACATCGCTTTATGATCAGAAGTTTGACCAAGATAGAATTTTCCATCGTTTTGAAGCGAGTCGATAGTCGTCGAGTTTTCAATCGGGTCTGCGCACAATGTGATGCAACTACAGAAGAATAAGTTTGGTTCCCGTCGTATACAAGGTTTCGGTGTCCACCATACTTCACAGATTACCACCATCGCGTGAGTCGCTACATATGGAAGAACAGGTTGGATTTAGCTCTGGTCGCAGATGCATCGATCGAATTTTCACATTCTGCCAAATCCACGACCACCCATGTGTATAAAAAGGCAACGTCTGTCAACTTCCTGGCTTCCCGTGCTGCATTCGACTCTGTCAACAAGAGCGCGTTTTGACACTCTCTGATGAGCAATGGAGTAGCCGCGAATGTGGTTTCCGTACTTCATGCTATGTACAGTATCACCTAGGGCAAAGTTAGTGCTTATGGCAATCTTTCGCCTTCTTTTGTTGTCAGCAGTGCGGTTCGACAAGGATGCCTAGTTCCCCATTCATCTTCAATTTTGCCATTGAAAATGTCTTCAAAAACGACTCTAGAAGACTCGTTAAACGTTGGTGTTAAGCTCCTCAAAGGTAGGCGAGTGGTTGAGTTGGAAAACGCTAATGATGTCGTCTTGCTGAGTGTCGATCCACAGACCTTCCAACTTTCACTTAACCGTCTGGCGCTTTTCCCTATATAAGTGCAACGCACTTTCTCAAGACTACTAGATGCCTGTACCTGTCCTCACTTGGTGGTGTGGCAATGGAGGTCATGAATGGTGACGTCTACTTGGGAAGTTGCATCAGTCATGACAGGACTGTTGGAGATGGTATTTCGATGCGTAGCTCGAGTGCTGGTTTTGTTTTCTCCAGACTGAGACACTTGTGGCGTCGCCATTCCAGCCAACTACCTACCAAATGATGGGTTCAGTGTGCGACTGTTCGCGCTGTGCTCTTGTTCAATTATAAGACTTGGCTGTTGGTACCATTGACATGTGCCAGCTGCCTGTCTTCAACACTGTTGCTTGCGATCCGTTGCCTGCGTGTGATGGCTGCACTACGTAACCAATGAACAATGATGAACAATGATTTATAACGGGTAAAAAGCAGGTGCTTGACATGTCCCGTAGGGTGTTTAGCGTGACAAAAAAAGATAGATCAAGGAATAATGGAATTGTCGGTTCGGGCGATTACAGATTTAACTGCACTGTCGTATAAAGGGAGTTTGAAATGAGAATGTACGCACACAAAGCAATAAGGGGAGTGGTTATTGTTCACATCATAGGCGAGAAAAAATAGATAACAATGACATCGCTTACTTGTGTGCAACTATCTTGGGTCGACCGGATACAGAAATCCAGTTTTTATAGTAGTAGCGTTTATAAAACTTCGTGCAAGGCGCTTGGGGTGACTCATTCTCGAGTACGGTTATGGCACTATCCCCTGTCTGTTGTGCATTAGTGCCAGCATCTGGTGGTCATGGGCTATAGCACGTAGCGTAAATGCGACAGTGTATCGTCAAGGCGTTTTTGAAAAGGGATAGGGTGGGTGCATTAATTACACGTTCCGGGAGGGGTTCCAAGGCTGTGCCAGTCGAAGGGAGAAATAGTTTCGCCGACATTCCAGGCGGCTGTACTGCGTGACTAAATTAAACGGGTGACCATTTAGCGAGGTGTTGTGACTGAGTATTAGAAGGGAATGGCATGGGTGGTTGGGGTTTCTCAGGATCTGGACACCATTCTGGGCTCACCCCTTAGACGCCGATAACTTTCACTGTATAGTTTGAGGGTCTTCAACCTGAGTGGGGTAGGGGAGGCTGGTCAAACCTCTGACGATCTTCGTTGCCCTACGTTGTGCAGTATCGAGCGCGATGAGATGGTGCTTGAGCCAGGGTTGGCACGCTTGAATAGCGTATCCGCGTGCGGCCTCACGTACGCACTAAGCATTTTTGGAAGGACTGAAAGAGCAAACTTCCCGAAAGCTCTGCGAAGAAGGCCGAGGTACTGGTTCGCTTTCTTAGCTGCCTATTTAGTCTGCCTCAAACAACGAGGTCGTCTTGAACTATCACGCCGAGATCGCACTCGTCAGAAGCCCCCTGTAGAATTTGTGGTTCTAGGCGGTACTTGTGCGCACTCTTGTGCCGTATGCTGAGAACTTTGCATTTGCTGACGTTGAAATGCACCATGTTCTCGATGGACCATGTGTACGCTTTGTCCAGTTCCTCCTGTAACACTGTGTGATCCTCGACTGCAGCTTTAGTACGCCATACCTTTAGGTCATCCACAAATAGCAAACAGTTAGAATATAGCAATGCGAGCAGGTAGTCTCGTTGTCTTAACTGCAATGGTTTGGTTAAGTATTACGCATGCCGCCTCAGCGCCTTCGGCGGCGCGCACTATTCTTGGTTGCTCAGCAGAGCTGGAGGAAATAGCTCGGTGTACAGCCTACGACTTGGAGACGCGCCACGAAAAGCTGGCGACAGAACTGATCTCGGTAGTTTGTTCTCGACTCACTGGTTGTGATTTTAGTGATACGGAATGTTGATGGTTGGAGACAATGTAAGTCCTGACTCAGGTCTGCAATCAGTGGCGGACGTGTATATCTTCTTGTTGCGGTGATTCCCTTCTGACCTTTAACACAAGAAACTGACAAAATATTCGTAAAACGGTGAGTGGAAAGCTGGAAATAATTTAGCTTGTTATTTTCTTCTCTTTTTCCCCTGTTTTCACATTCCGCCACAAGTTCACTGGGGCAATATCTGAAACACAGATACAGATACACACAATTACTACTGTAAGCGACAATTCGCTTTGAAGGGCCTTGAGCCAACGCGTATCCAGCCAGTCAAAGAACAAGAACACTGGACAAGATGACGGTACTATTAACGAACAATCAGGAAGTAATAATATTACAAACCTCAATAGTAGCGCTTCTATTCAACGCAGTTTCAAAAGAAATACAAATTCGGTCCGAGACCCACGAGAAAGTGTTTCAGATCGTCAATGCGATACAGAATACAGTATAATGGTTATATAGGACAAGTGAAGTTCACGCGATTGGTCAAACACAGACCGGATGAAGGCCGGATGCGTGAAATGAGAGTGTGCATGACGATAATTGCAAGGATAATGGCAAAGATAATTGGGGTGATAGTTGCCGTGGTAATAGCGAAGATAATTGGGGGGCGCTAATTGCGTTCGTAGTCTATACTCGAGGGTTAGCGGATGACGGAGTCGAACACAGAGCATCGAAAATCCTTTTACAACTGCCGTAGCCCCTATCCTAGGGAGTGAAACTAAACGCCTACCATGCGCACACACCCAGTAGGTGCAGACAAATACAAAGATTCGCTTACACAAATTGCTGAGAACTTTGTGGGGGATAAATGATTTTTATTCTTGCCCACACACCAGATTCTGAGTCGATTTAGCAATACAGATTGGAAGAAACTCATCTTGCAGTACATTGTCTGTGCGTTGATTTAGTGATCGTAGTCCGTAATGGAAACAATACAGGCATACCTAAATTTAACATCTCTTGATACATAACGAACTTCATCTGTGATTGAAGTTTTTAGTGTCAACATTAGGTCTTTAAGGATGGATATTTACACATGCTGTCGTCATGTTGATAACTTAGTGGCTAAAATGTTGGTTCATGAAAAGTTTCCTCAACGTGACTAAATGGTAAAGAAAAACATGTACACTGTTCAGACCAGGACGATATTGAACTCACAAGCTCTGTCAAGCAGAAGCACCGGTACAGCTAAAATTGCCAGCTGCTAAGGCACTTTAGCAAAAAACAGCAGGTATGTATGTATCAACTTTGATTATGAAAATTTATGGGTATTTTTCTACAAATGTGCTGGGCGTTTGAAAATTACCGCGGAAAAATACATCCGTTTGGAAACCGCCACTGCACTATGCAGCGTTTCGCGACATTTTGCAGCGTTTTTTGCGCTTACTTGTGCTAGGTGGACAGACTCTGTACAGAACTAAACGGTAACATGTCGGCAATATCACTTGTGGGTATAAAGAGTAAGAACTGATTGACAACATTCGAATCGAATCTATCGAGGTGCATTTGGCGTCATGTGATGGAAGGTATGAGGGATTTCTGGATTAACTCCGACTCCTCACGTTTAGATTATGGCTATGGGAGCTAAAGCGCTTTGATGTTTCTTTTAAATACGTAAGTTCGGATTTGTTAATCTTATCCATACCGCTTCCGCGGTAGCAACTAGTCGTGCACTCAACCGATGGTTCTGTTGGTATGGTGCATGGTATATTACCTCAAAAGCAATCCTTTTGTCGATTTGTGGCCATTGCTGATCAGGTGGCTGGTGATCGTACTTAAGTTGGCTCTGTCTCGGTTCATGAGCCCAGTTGGTAGACATACCTTTATTCTCTTGCCCAAATACTGGTGGCGCGTTCAAGGTACCTAGACCCCCAGGGACTGGTAAACCGGCAGGTTACACCATGGGTTGAAGATAGCCGGGCACTACGTTTTTGAATTTAGAGACAAATAGTGACTTGCTCATGAAGACAATTTTTAATTCGGCCGCGATAAAGATTTTCTCGCAGATTCGCACCAGTCATCGCGCGCATACTTCTGACGCGTTATTGTCTCTGAATGGAACAGAGAGGAACAGATGTTTCTTCTCGACGTGGCGCCTTGCACTTTTGGGACTGCTTTGCTTCATAGGTAGCCGTATCCCAGAACTACTACTTCGTTTACATTCGCTACTTCCGTGATGATAAACTCGTTGAAGATGTCACATGTGCAGTTTATTAAGATGTGAATTAGCGTTCTTTTACTTTGTGTGTGTACTGATCTGTTCAATAGCGTTTTCTGTACAATCCTGTCTGGACAGATCCAACTTGTCTTTTCGTAGCGTTTGCATCAAGGAAACACATTGCGTTGTCGTTTTTCTCTTCGATCATGAACCATATATTTAGTTAGTTAGTAATAATAATATGTATATTTCTCCTGATGCGAGAAACTGTCTTCAACGGCACAGACCAATTTGTACTAATGTATCCATGTCCTTGAATGGGTGACATGCATAGGTGGAATATAGAGGAATGCCTTTCATGTACTAAAGTCCTGCTGGATGGTTGAGACAAAAGCCTAGTTTTGAAAACCTTGTTGTTTAGATGTTTTCGGGCCCATGTTGGAATAGCACATCGTGGGATTTTCCTATACGAATATGGTGAATAATGCATCTAGATCAAGATAACTGGAGAGTCTGTTTATAAAAGTTGCTAAATTGTCACGCGACTTGAATCTATTCCACAGATAACTATATCTGACTAGGAAGAAATGAGCGAATGTTCGTTCTAGCTTTGGTATATTCAGTGTAAAATCCTTATCTCGAAGCGCTCGAGTTGAACTATGTTGTAATTCGAATGTAGGTCGGTCGGAATAGGTCCTAATGTGTAGCACCTCGAAAAGCAGCAAGAAGTTGCGGTTCCATCGCCGAATCCAAATTGGTTCGAGAGGAAGTTCGTTGCAAACTTCTCGATAACTTATAGCAAAGTGTTTACCAATCAGACCTCTGCAGTTGCCCATAGCAATTCTGACACTCTTTCTCATATTTCCGCATATTATGCTACAGTATTCGAGGATGGGGTGAGTGAGTAGCTTGAAAAGCTCAACTCTAGCATGAGTTGTGTTGGTTTTGTTTGATATATTGAACATAGACTGTCTGGCACGTGCAACTTGGTATTGGGCCTCTTTGGAGAAATTGAAGGTGGACCAGTACCTAGTTCCAAGTTCATGCGTGGACAGTTGTGTAAGGATGCGCTCATTGATTAGGGTGATAGATGCTTCTGAGATGCAGCAGCCATAAGACATGATGGTTGATGTCTTAGCCAAGAGTTTCATCACCCTTGTGCGGCATCCTGACTCAAGGGAATGTAAGTCATTTTGAATGAGCTCTAGCGTTTCGTGAAGCTCATCACGTCGAAACTTATAAACGATCTTAATATTGTCAGCAAATGAAAATGGTTTATCATGTTTTACAGATGTGGTGATGCCATTGATGTAGAACAGAAACAGGGAAGTATCAGGCACGCTTCCTTGAATGACCCCACGGGAGATGGGGCATGGAGAAGAGCGGTAGTCACCCATGGCGAGTATATGGCGTTGACCACATGTATGATTATAGTCAACCCAGTAATAGGTCCCGGATCCCAAAGTTCTCTAACTTTTGTACCAGTCGCTTGTGATGTAGGTGGTCGAATGCTTGGTCGATGTCAAGAAACAGAATCACTACTGCATAGCCGGAATCGATTGATGCTGAAATGTTGTTCAGGTACTGCAGTTGGGAGATGATGCAGGATCGCTTGTTTAAGGAACTGAAGCTCGATTGAAATGCTGGACGAAAGGTTGCATGTCGATCGCTGGGTCAACGATATAGAATATATCCTATAAATAACAGCGGTAAAATTTGTATTCTGGTGTGACTGGTTTTAATGTGCCACCTTGGAGTATTCCAATATACACATCAGTGAACGGTGGTTCTATGACATTCCCTGGCCACTCTATTCACTTGACTGTGTACTCGTTGTTAAATTGAAACTGGATGTTGTAGTTACATGAGGAAGAGTTGTTTCAGGTGGACAGTTGGGGTCCTAGGGTTTATCCCGTGCTAGTCGATGCAGGTGCACGGGAAGTTAACCGTCTGTTTGAGAACGGTGAGACAACATCCACAGAAAACATCCGATGATCTAAGACATTCCTGCTTCGAATGCCTTCTACAAACCGGAAGGTGTCCGTTACTTTAAGAGGGGCTACTATCTTTTAAAGGCCCCAGTAAACACGTATGCAATCTTATGATGTTATGATATGGCAACGTTCTCGTGTCCAGTAACGGTCTTAGCAGTGTGCCTGGTTTGTGTGTCATAGTGAGGCCATACATTCGGTGAATAATAGAGCTCACAGGCCCAAGCTTTTCAAAGGTTTCTTCAGTTACGTAGCCGTCATTTACGAGATATTTGAGACATTTGGTTAGCTGCTTCATTGTTTACCCATTCTGCCATTCTCTTGCTTGCATTTTATAAATCTTGAAATACTGTACAAAATCGTTTCCATTTTTCTTTTACTCCGCGCGATCCATGACTACAATTCCCGACCATTTTGTCTAGTTAGGTGACGATGACGTCCTCTCTTCGAACGATTTCTTTCATTGCTTCAAGGTGCGTGATTGTTAACAGTCGGAAATGCGTCGCCGAAAATCTTTTCTGTTAAATAAATAAATAACTATTTAAAGATTTCATTCCTCGACGGTGCGAATCACAATCCAACTGAGTGGACTGGTCAAGTAGTACATCTGGATGGCATAAAATAGTAGATTGTTCAGGTTTTGTACAACTGGTCCCAGATGGGTTTTTGAAGTGAATGACAGTTTGATAGTGGTGGAGAGAGAGCAAGACACAGTGAACGCTAACAAATGCAGATTTGGCCAAAAGTTCATGCGAAGTAATATGGCCACCCATGGAATTGTTCCAAGAGAACCTGCTTCCATGCGAGTTAATCCCTCTATGGGTTCCCTCCAATACTGCCATGCTTCAACTAGATGTGTGTGGGTGTGGCAAAATGACATGCAAAGTAACATGATAATAAAACATTCATCTAGGTTGATCTAAAGCGCTCGAGATCGGATTGGAAGATGGTATTACATCACTCGTCGGGCTATTGATGTGTTCAAACTGAGTTTCTATTTCAACGATGTTCTTTTTTATTTTGGCCACAGGATTTGTGACCCAATGAAGGTATCTCCGTTTGTAAAGTGTCTAAGTGCACGCTGCATAGGTAACACACAAAGCTTTCAGGATTTCACGACAATTTGTCTGGACCCTTCGTCTTACTCAGCGTTCTCTGCTCTAGTGAGCCATTTCTTCTCTAGTCGTTTACCATTTATTTCTGTACTAAGCCTTATGACGAACAAAAGGAAAACAATTTTTTGCTCCGGAACCACCGTTAACGGTATTTTCTGATTACGAGTAAATTGATATTTTACACGAACTTATAACAAGTAGCAATGAAACGCTCAAGTTCGTAGTGTAGGTAGCCTTTAAGCAGAGTAACTCGATGGCACTTGCCACGGTGAGAACACGTAACCACGCAGTCGGACAGCACATTGATAAGAGGGAGGCGTATATTAAGTCTGAAATTCTTTTCGGAAAGCTCGTCAGTGTGAATATTACGTCTGATAAATGTCATTAACTTGAAAGGCCAAACTAGTTGCATTGGATCCACATAGTAACACTATTCTCTGTTGCAAAAGCACGAACCCAGTGAGGAAAGGGCGCATTTTTCATAGTTGGTTATCTTTAGCCACGGAAACTATTTCTTATGTGATCTTGGAAAAGGCGCTTGAGCGGCGATCACGAAACGCTAGTAAAAGTTAGACTACGCTCACAAATAGTCATCTATGTAACTACTACAGGTTAATTTGCCTAACTGTAAGGTGTTTCCTATAAGTTAATTGTCGAGAGGCACAAAAGGTGTTAGGGTAGAAGAGTCTCACAGCAATTGCGTCATTACTTACGGTCCTTGGCCATATCTTCTAGTATTTGTAACCAGATGTGCTCGGGCTCCTTTGGTCCTCAACCTGGGAGTCGGGAACATCCAGCAAGAGACAGCTTGAACGTTTGAGCATTAACTCATTGGATCCACGTTTTACATTGCCCTCCTTTTCGTCGCTTCCACCTCACGCCTGTGCTCGCAAATAGGGCTCGTCGTGGTAGCCGCTTGGTAGGCATGCGAAGCACATGGCCAAGCCAGCGAAGCCTCTGCAGTAAAATGATGCTATCAATCGATCGGCGGAGTTCGTTAGATCTGAAAACTCGTCGACGGACCTGCTTATTACTGATGTGATGCTGCCGTCGAACATCAGCAATGCTTAGCAGGCAGCGGCGATCGAAAACAAACAGCTGCTGAACATCACTTTTGCCAACGGGCCAAGTCTCACAGCTGTACTGCAGAATCCTTCGTACTATAGCATTGTAGACTCGTCCCTTGAGAGCGAGGTTGAGGTCGCGACAAAGCTCCGGGTGACCAGTTTGTCTCCCGATCGGTCGCAAAAAATGTTTCCCCCTGCGTTATTCGCCTCTAAATCTTTGAAAGTATTCTCACAGGGACCTACGTGGCATCACTCGATTTGGCTCCGCGAACTCTTCCTACCACTGTTCATCTATGGAATCTATCATTCGCGGATTACCAGCAAACTGTGCTCCTGCAACTTCGAAGTCAATCGGATTTGAACCTTATCGGAGGATATATTTTTCCTCTCTTCGCACAAGAACTCTTGTGGTCTTATTTTAAGGTTTTTTTAGAGTCACCCGATCAGCTTACTACCATTCCTCCAAATCGCTCTACAAAGTGATAGTCGTCAATTTGATCCACACTTGGAATAGCCACTGTCGTCAATAGACTGTATTTTCCAAATCATCTGGCTTTGCCTCAACCCTACGCTGCCTCGCTGACTATCTACCTCCCGGCTGGATCAATAGCCCTCACGTCGCCTTTCTACCCTAAGGGACCTATGACTCATCTGGACGCGACAAGTCTGACCCCGCTGACATCAAACCAGCGCCGATGGCCACGCAACGGCGCGCCAGTATCTCTGTCTTCTTGCTATCCCTTAAAACAGCACGCCTACTGTGAACATGTCTCGTATGAAGAGCAAATGCGAATCATGTGCTAAAGTGGTAAAATATGGTCTGGTGTGTACCATGTGTTTGAAATCCTATCACACTACCTGTCTTGGGAAGGGGTCGACAACATCAAGCACCTCAGAGGCGTTCTGGTTCTGCCAAGTATGCAATTCTACCTCATTTGTTGGCTGTCTATCTGTGCTACTGAAGAGGTTTGAAAGACTAACCGAAGCGGTCGAGCAACTGGTGAGCGCCAGAGTTACACCCATGGGAGGAAACGGACCTGCACTTGTGAGTGAAAATAACATCCCGAATTCCCTAGTCAGGCCGAAGAAACGAGCCAGGCGTCCCAACCCAACCGCAAAGGCTCAGCCTCTAGCAGTATGAACTCCATTCTCTCTCCCTCCTATAAGTAAAAACAGTGCCTACAGCGCGCCTCCCTTAACTTCTGTACTGTGTGCTACACCCAGTAGTCCGTTCGCTACAGACGAGGCCGTAAGCTACGGTCAACCAGCAATAGTGAACAACCCGGAAACGTACGCATCGGTTGCCGCCAAGCAAACACCGGAAAGAGCACCGGTAACCTTTGTGCCCGGACTAAAGAAAACTAAAGTGGCGCAGCACGAATGACACACACCAATGCCGTTCACAAATTCAACAAAAACACCAGATACTAAGCCTCCAAATCCAAAACCAGTAGCCAACAGGCGCAACCATGGTGCCCTAAACATTGTGTGCACAAATGTCCCTGAATCCAAATCCAATAAAATTCAGGGAAGTTGACAGGCGATCGAAATCAGTGGGGTTCCATCTGTACGTCGATCGGTGTCCATGCTAATCCCACGACATTAAGGAGAATCTCACGTCACCCCAACGAGTTGCACTACGGGGAACCCCGGTTACTTCGGGTAACACTAAACTCGGCGGACGAGACTGAGGCCGTTCTGCTGTCTGCGAATCGTCTCCGCAACGACTCAAGTGGAGTGCGCATGCTACCCGAAATCCCGTGGAAAAGACGTTCAGTGGGACCCGCTAACAAAGAGCGGTACATAAAAAGTCAAGATAAGAAAACAATGACTGCTCACAGTTTTTTTGAGCTTACAGATTCCTCTTCCGACGATGGTCAGATGCACGACCGCGAGCAACAACACTACATCCGGGAGGCTCTTTCACTCGGAAATGTCGTGGTCACCTCGTTGACAAGGATCCCCATATCACCAAACTATAAGTCGTGCGGTCTCAGGCTGTTAAAACTTGTGTTAAAGTCAGAACTAACGGCACAAGCCCTAATAAAGAAATAGGATAATTTATGTGTAGAAGGATTTTAGTGAGTATTTTTGTTCGTTGCAATCAGCTGACCATCCATATAAGTCAACTACCCATCCGGAAAAGCACCAGACGGTTGTTTCGCCCTATTAAGGCTCGTCAGTGGTGCGCATCCTTCGGTCCTCCACGGAGGATCAAACCCATGATTGCTAGTGGCTTATGTCAACTGGCCCATGAAGGATGCGCACTACTGCCTAGCCCAATAGGGCGAAACGGCCGTCTGGTGCTTTCCGGATAGTTACTTGACTTAGCTGAATTGTCAACTGATTGCGAGGAACAAAAACAACTGGTTTTAATTCCGTTGCAGCTTGCCAACAGAAATTCGTCTGAAACAGTGAGAATACCAGCACCTTCTAATGACAATTCTGTAGAGGCAAAACTCTTAACGAAAACTCCAACTGCAGGACCCGTCTCGGGGAAGGTTTCAAGAGTAGTCATACTATCCGGAGGGACACAGCAGAGCACAAGCAAACACCGGGCTTCGGGGCATCTGTTACCTGCTTATAGATCAAATACTTCTCGGGAGTATGCAGCCCATCCAAAAAACGATTAGTCGCCGACCCTTTAATGGTCGGCGTAAACTCACTTGCTTCATCAATCCACTCTAACACACTTTTGGTCTCCGAGAATCTCTCATGCATGTACACAAGTGCCCAAGGTCTACTAAGCAAATTAGCTAAATTAAGGCTTTGACACACGTCAGCAGCTTGGGACATCATCGCTGTCACCGAAACGTGGTTGCGCTGCGAGATAACGGATGCTGAAGTTGCACTGAAAGGCATGTCCGTTGTCCGGAAGGATCGAACCAGCAAAGGTGGTGGGGTAGCCCTCTACTTTCGTAACAACATGCAATGCGAACCCCTAAACGATTCGGAAACCGACGTGCCTGACTCCATTTGGTGTTATTTCCGGCTGAGAGGGAACGGTCTTGGCCTGTTGGTTGTTGTTTACCGCCCACCATCATCTTCTTCTGAGATGGACTGCAATTTGATGGCTGCGTTAAGGCAAGTGATAAACAGGATGAACAGCCACATTCTAATCACCGGTGGCTTCAACTTACATGCCCTCGAACCCCAGGCCATACCAGGAGACAATTCAAAGTTGGTTTTCAAGATCTGGTTTCAGACTTCCCGGTTTATGGCCACGTCACTATGCCCACCAGGTTCAGGGGAACCGACAAACTATCCATATTGGACCGAATATTCAGCATTGAAGAATTGATGGTCGAGGGAGTGATAACCGATACTCCTTTGGGCCGCAGTAATCATGCGACGTTAGTGTTTCATTACATGTGCTACGCGGATTATCCTAAAGAGCAGGCCGAGGAATATCATGCCGTTGCCAACTCTGACGACCTGTCCGATCTCATTGATGCAATTAGCTGGTCGTTCTTAGCTGAATTAACCCCTGAGGTGGCCTGCGGAGAATTCGTCAACATATTTACCAAGCTCGTGGCAAGAACATCTGAAACCAAACTCTGCCGGCCTAAAAGGATGGAGCCTTACGTAAGCAGCAGGACACGTAAATACATGGCACACCTACATAGCCTCCCCGAACGACCATACCTCGGATGTCTACACAATACAAAGAAACCATTGTGTCAAACTCGCCTGAGTTGTGTACACCGTCCAATTTTCTGAACTGCGATTGTTTCTATAACCATGCCAAGTCCGGTCCCTCAAGGCCATATATTTTCGTGTTCGGCTTCTCAGAAAAGATTTCGTTTTGAGGGGCGGATGAAAAGCTTTCGGTTCTGATGCCTTCGCGACTAGGGATGTGAACATGCCCACAAATTTGTCCCAAGCTGTTTCTGGAATACACGGACAGGGTGCGATTATGTGCAATTGATGGCATCTTCTTGGGCTTAGCTTAGACACAGCTCCTCGATCGTTTTTGTGCAATGACGCATACAATGCGATTTCATCGGCAGTCCTTCTCCACAAACACGTGCAGCGAGTAGTCCCTTAATTGGCATACACAGCAGCATGTAACGATCATTTCGATTGATATACACCTACGTTTTCCTGAGAGACTGAGAGACTGAGCGACACTGTCAGCCTTTCATGTTACACCGTCACGGTCACTGTTAAACAAATTAGACAGCGTGCACCCCACTTGGTTCCTGCAATTGCTATCAGGTCTGTGACGGGAGTAGTCTGTCAACGACAGCTTTTCCGGACTCATTTATGCAGAAGTAGCATCTCATATTTTCACCGTCTAATTGTTACGAATTCTTATTTTGCTAAGGTGGTTTATGTGAAGGTAACATTCTGTCTACAACAACGTTGTCACTAACCCTTCTATCATTTGCTGGGATAACAGTAAGCAACTGTCGAAGCGCCACCAACATTTGAACACGGTAGCCAATGCATTATGCACTGCTGTCGAGATGTTGCAAACCACCAGCCAAAATCGTCGGCAGCGACCCAATCTGAACTGAGCGGTGTCAATATCGCCGGGGGTAATTAACATATTTCAAGTACACATGCCCCGCTGTGCGTCCTCACGTAGTATTCACACCCCCAGACATGCGTGGGTGAGTAAATACAGTAGACTTACATGCCATTGGTGGGTCGGCAAATTAGTGCGCTCCAATCTTACCCTGACCTGCGCGGCTGATCTACGAGCGACTGAGCAGAATCGAAAGACTCTTATCAAACCCTCGGTACATCTGTTAACGAATACGGCTACACCGAGATAACTCATCGGTATATTGACATATGAATTAAGGTTATTATCAACGAATCCGCGATAAGTACAAAATGTTCACAAGTCAGCCAAAAATACTACAAACGCAATAAAGTTAACGAAGATAACCACATTTAGCGTATGCAACGTGGCTAGTTAATGGAACAAAGCACCTAACTTGGAGTAAATTTATCCGCCTTAAAACCCCCTAGTGTACTTGTAAGTTGGTTTAGCCCAACTGCGGTTAATAAGCATTATGAATGCATCATCAGCCTCCTCATGGCGCTATACATATGCATATACATATATATATATATATATATATATCAACACGGTATCAATAAAGCATCAGTATTCCATTAGCGGGTTCAGGTTTCAGTAACTAGAACGAAGCACAGAAACGCCGGACGGTTGTGAATTACAGGCAAAGCATCAACCAGTACACTCATCTGAATGCATACCAAGTGCCTGGAATTCATGCTTTGGTCGACAAAATTGCCCGTCATTGAGTTTACAGCAGTTTGGACCTGAAGAGTGCATACCATCAGATTCTTATGAGGATAAACGATAGGGAATTCACCGCATTTGATACCTGAGAAAACCTTATACAATTCTGTCGTATACCCTTCGGTGTAATCAATGTGCCCGACATAGGCGCGTTGAACGCTGGGATAATACTTACATATTAGTGGGACCCAACTTTTCCGAGTAGGCAGTCACAAGGGGCATATCGATTAACCGAATTAAAGGCACATTTATTATCGAGAAACAAGATGACGGTATGCCGCCAATAAATGTGACGATGCTCCAACAATTGACGCAAAGTGAAGCGGTGATCGACGCAGCCTCGACATTGACAGAACTTCGTTTGTTCTTCACGAATCTGGCTTTAACGAGCCGCAGTCACTCTATGAAGGATGATAGAGGCAAGTAATTTGGAGGCGATGGACATCGGACTGATTTCTCTATGTTTACCGCATCCCATCGTGAACCTCCCTTGAAGATAGGGACAATGAACAATGAACATTGCACAATTATTTTATATAAGTTAAGAAGCACTGCTTTGCAAGCGCTGTCCTGTAGTCTGGTGGGCTATAGAAAAACGTTACCGAAAAAAGCAGTTAATAGTTCCACTGTCAAAAGAATGAACTAATCGTAGGTAATGCTGTAGCCTTGCACTCCGATTGTTTCCATAGCTTCTATAGGCGAAAAATGTTCAAGGTATTTCCCGGAAGTGGCTCCAGTCTCTCGGGACCATTTCCTGCGCTCACAATTTCACTAGTAACTCGTGTAAACCATCCACAAATTAGGCCCCCGAGTTTGAAGTTGGCTGGAGGAAAATCATCTTATCCCGCGGCTTTTTTCAGCCTCAGCAGTCCGATCTCACGTTCGACTTCTGAGCGAGTGGGCGAATCCAAAGGGACAGCGCACGGAGCAGGGTGATCAGTGGTCGGCGAGAAATCTGATAATTCCGACCTATCACATTGCCATTCAAAATGCTCAGCACAAACGCTCCAAGCGTTTTGTCAAGTTGTGAATAGGTTGCCCATTCTCGTCCCGTATAGTTTCACTAACCCCACGTCTCCTGCTGCTCGTTCCTCGTATCAGGCGGAATAAGTTTCGATGGTTAGCTAGGGAAGCGGTCACTTCCATCTCTGACCTACGATGAGACCACCAAAATTCGCGGTCTCTTGTTCTCTTTGGCTGCTTCACCCAGTTGGCTTTAGATTCGTGACATCCATGCAAGAGAGCAGCTGCTCATGGGCCACGTTTTGGTTCCTTATCGGTGATTAGCTTCGCAGTTACTTTCCCAGTGATTCCCTCTTTAACAGAAGTGGAAAGCACGGTGTTATGAAAACAGTCATTTTTCACGGCTTCCCGGGGCACCAAGCATTCGCTTCCTCTGAAGCTCATGCAGATGACAGGAGCAATGGCGCTGCTTCCGTGACTCTCTCTCTCTCTCTTAGGATATATCCTTGCTACATCGTTTATAAGGATTCCCATGCCGTCTAGTTAAAAGGATATGGTTTGAGCTAAAGGCACAGAGAAATTAAGAGAATGGGTGGAGTTCCATATTAATATACTAATAGAAATTCGTCTTATAGAAGCAGAGACATGACAACGGGTCACTGGTTACCCCATGGGGGTGACAAATTTGTTGAAATTACTTACTCTGTAGTCCAGCTTAAGTACAAAGGTAACAGCCGTCATAACGTCAGGGGGAAAACCTCAGGATACGAGTGACCATCAGGGTCACCATGAACTGGAGTGTTTGATGGAGCAATGTAACACAGCTCCAACTCGAGATCCCACAATTTCTAAAAAATGACATATGTCAGCCGATCTTATGAGGGTCAGCCTAGTGTCAGCTGCTGTCTATATCTTCCACCAAAATTTAAATGCATAGGGCACTTTCTCGTTTTTATACTCTTGCACAAGACCTTTTTAGCAAACTGATATTGCTCCGGTTGAGTCAGACCTCATTGTCGTGGGACCTTATCATGGCAGCCAAGACATGATTGACTGTAGTGATCGCTGACGCCGTACTCATGCTACATGGTATGTCTACTCTGCGCAAAGTTGGATCGAATAGTGGAAATGATGCACTACTCTACTACCGCGGCGAGCTACCTCTTGATCTCATCAATCAACCGGAGGTCCAGTTTCTCGTTGCGCTTTGGTGCCGCCCTCATCTGAGACGTGGTAAAATATGTTTATTGGGCATAGTGTACCTCCTCCTCGCCTACTTCAGAAATGGATGATCGTTAGCCTCCACTCTGAAAACTGTTCTCACACGAAGACGGCCATTATCTCTTGGTGCGTGGCTGCAGGCTTCACGCCTTAGCTACCCCAGTCTGTCTCGATGAGCACCTCAAAATGGAATTACAGGAACTAAGCATTGTAGTACCGCTATACTGTTGTGTCGGAGCTCCGTGACTACTTTCCGCCCGCTTACGATGTTGAGAACACACACGGCAATCCGGGTACAAAATAATGTTCACGCCGTAAGCCGCACACCGCACGCCAAACCGGCCACCAAGCTTCGGTGTGTACAAACCAATCACATGATTCCAATGAGGACATATACACAGGCTATGCCACCACTTATTCCCACCCAAAAGATTCAGGATGGGGGACAAACCAATTGTTCTCAGTCTCATGCTCACCAACGAAGAGCCCGAAATGGGGTGCATAGTAATCCGCTGGGCTGCAGTGATTTTGCAGCACTGCTGTTCAACTACATCTTTTATGCAGTGTATTCAGCAGCAAACACTTACGGTTTTCAGCTTATCCCCGATTACAACGAGATGGTAAAAGATGAGCTCGGCTATTCACATCTTGTCAAGAAATTATCAAAGAATGCCAACTAGATTCTTGGCCAATTGTGGAGGGCACCCGGACGATTTGATCATTACGTCTACTTTCAGAAGCTTAAGGCCTACACAAAATCCCATTCAGAAACGTCATACCGGTTTGACAGCCCTAAGATAAGCACGATATTGCCTCACTGGAAATGCTATGACGAAGTGCGACCAAGAACGTTTGCGGTTAACAGTGGACAAAATCAATACCTGTGGGGCGGTTTTATGATGACATATTTGATCATGAGTAAATCTAACCATGCCTGTAGTCACATTTTGAAGGTGAATGACAATACCACTTCGAGAGGTCATCAGATAAGTCTGACCACACAGTATCGCTGGTTGGAATCTCGCCTGGATTTCTTTTTCTTTCATGTGTGCTAACCACGGAATGCTCCTGGCACTTACCTGGTTTCTTCCCCCCATAGTTTACGAAAAGCGTTTCGATGATGCACCCATCTATTTTCATTAAACTAAACAGCCCTTTATGACAGGGCGTCACAGTAAACACCACCAACCAATGTTCTTAGTTGAACTCTGCACATAGTGAACTAAACAGTGCTACTGTGGCATACCTTTATGGCATACTCGTACTGTATTTATGTCTACCATGAACGCAAAGAGGAGGTACATGACCGATTGTCGTTATTTTTAAGTTTTTTCTCAGCATAGCTTACGTATAACTGCTTTGCGTATTACCTTTTGTGTGAATACGTTCAATTCCCATTCCACATTGTCATTATGCAGCATCGCATAAAATTAAGGGCGCTTAAACGGTGGTTCACATATCTTTTCATTTTGGTGTGTTCGCCCCTTCCACCCTACGGGACTTTTCAAGCACCTGTTTTTCCACCCGTGATGCATCATTGTTCAATTAGCTCTTGAACCTAACAAATGTGCTATAACCCTGTACTCTTTGTTCGCAAAGGTGTTAGCTTTGTCCAAAATCCAATAACTGAAGAGTGATATGGAGGCGTTAGACATCTTATAAAAGTACTGAGCGTGCACGTCAGTCATGCGTTAACACACCTCCAATCAATCCTTCATACGCATCCAACTAAAAGAATCAGGTTTGTTTCACACCAAGTCGTTCTTCTTACCAATAGCAGATGACATACTTGCAACCGTAACGGTTACCTGATTTCGCTGATTTCAGCATCCTGAACAGCAAAACAACCGCAACCAAAGAAGATCTGTTCAACTGGACACCAAAACGATCACCTCCAAAACCTCAGAACCGATTTTCCCCTCCCCACAATGTTATTCGGCTCAGGAGCCAGACCGCGTGCCTCCGCACGCCCAATTCTGAATACAGAGTCCACCGGCCTACTGTTGGGGCTATTTTGGATCTCCAGTCAAGTTATCTGTGAATGCAAAATACATAGTTTCTTTTGATTTTGTACCCATGTTCGGTGTCTTCTGCTAGGTTATACGAGTGACTTTCAGCGAAACTTTTGCGGGCACAGTTTTAGGCAATTCATGTACTATTTATTTTAACACCCCATTGAATTAGTAAATGAACTGTGTCACGAAGAGTTGCGTTGTGTTCCAGTTAGGACAAGCGGGTGTCACGTGCGTCCTGCGCCTTATACACCGTCGACGAGAGTCTTGTGTGTGTGTTTATCAGTGAGCGTTGCTTGTGAAGAGCCGCAGGACGCATTTCCACATCGTGGCGCTCTGAATGATATGCACTGCGTCACTTACACACACCATCTATCTAGCGCATTTCCGAAGGGACGGAATTGAGAGGCTTGCAGAAGGGAGCCACGATTGATGGGAAGCCAAAGCACACTCGTTCACCGAATATCTTATGGGGTAAAAATCAGGGTGACATGCGTGGGAGGTAGAGTACACGAAGTGCAGCCATGTTATACCCTATCCATGCTGGTGCAACTTCTTGAGGCTAGATCTGCCGCGATACGTGCACACTTATTATACTAAAGTGACGATGTGTAGGCTCTTAGATCCATTAACCGGGATGATGCCATAGTGTAAATAATCACCGTGAAAGATTTCACTTCGAAATCGACGAGACCTGGTGTATCACACGGTGATATGTACCAAGTGAGCAATAACCCGTTCATTGGGTCAAGTGTACCCTATCTGCGATGTCAGTCGTTGCATGTACACTTGCTACGGAGAACCATGATAGATACTACTGAGCTAGGAGTCAGTAGTTTGTGAGTAATAAGCAAACCGGACGGCAACAAGTCAACGAAGGACCACAACGAGGACTCAACGTAGTCAATATACAACAAGCTTGCAATTTATGTAGTTCAGCCAACATCCCTCATGGCTCAGTGGCTTAACCTGCTGGCTAGTTGGCATCCGCCTCTAGCGGTCATGGGTACGATCCCCAGTAGGGGACCGAGGGAATGCGCACCACTGGGGAGACCCAATAGGGCGAAACGCGTCTGGTGCTCCTCCGGACTACGATGTGCTATGTAGCTTGTGAACTACTGGGATGAATACCTTAAAAAGAGTCCAAGCATGATTGCAAGCAACGTATGAATGTGCTGTAGAAACACGGAAGTAGCTCAGGACAAGTCCCGGTACAGGAGAAGGTGAAGTAACTCACAGGAAGGCATTCGCGGAGGTTTGAGACTGTTGTCGTTCAGATCTAACACATACGGTGGATGCTCATTGCCACACAGTAATGGACTTCGTTTGACCTCTTGGGATCTTATACCCTGCACCTGGCAGACATGAGACCCTGTGTTTGCTACAATGAACTATGAATTTATACGGGTTAAGAAACATTGCTTTACAAATCCCGTTGGATAGTTGCAGGGGATATCAACATAACAATAATTATGATAAGGATAGTAACATAGTTAATACTTTACATATGAAAATAAAGACTTATCGTTTGCTTCGCTTTAGTCCTGCCATCCTCTCAAATTCACAGCACCCAAAGTTAACAACAAATAATTCCATGGCAAACTCCAGGTGTAGGATGGAGACATAGTGTTAAGTAACAAAGTGTAAGTGGATGAGTGCATCGTCCAACCGTCTTTTAAATACTGTTAGTGTCGGTGCAGAGACGACCGATTCTGGGACAGCATTCCACGGGCGATAGACACGAATGGAAAAGAAATTTCTGCGGCACTCCAGACGACTTTATTGTTCTGCGAGTTTTACTGAGTGGCCCCTCAGGTTTGTATTGCTGCTGAGTTGCAGTACAGGGCGGCACACATGATGTGGGTCTCGCAGAATCAAGTATGCCATAATAAGGTCGCCTCGTAGTCTGCGATAGCTTCCACTGAATACCCCCAATCGTTGCAGCCTCTCCTGGTAGGAAAGATTGCGGATTCCAATTACCTTCCTAGATGCCCGGCGTTGTGGCTGCTCCACTGCATTAAGGTCGTGTTTCAGCCATGGATGCCAGGCTTGAATTGCATATTCGACATGGGAGCGAACATACGCACTGAGTATTTGTCGAAATATGGAGCAGTTTATTTGTCCAAACGCCCTTCGCAACAGCCCGACGTGTTGGTTCCCGGTCTTCGAGGCCTTTTCGGATTGCCTGGAGCAACCCAAGTCATCTTGAACCAGGACACCGAAGTCAAGTTCGAGAGTTGATTGTTGTAGTATAATCGTTCCGAGTCGGTATGAGTAGCTGCCCTGATGTCGGATGGAAAGCACCTTGCATTTACTGACGTTGAAACGCAGTGTTGTGTCTACTTACAACAGTGAGCAAATCTATGGTTAAATTTACCGTGGCAACCTCATCTCACTGCTTAGATTAGGCAAACTGCAAACTGTGATACCCACTGACAGTAAGCTACCGCTAATGTCATATGCCTTTCTGCAAATACCGCATGGAATAAAGCGATCATATACAAGCGAAGTGCTTCGATTTACAATGACTTGACGCATTGTAGCTTGGGTTGCTCGTTCCTGTTTTCACCTGTTCACCGAGCTTCTTAACTGTTATGCGAACCTTTCATCACCAGACGTGATAACTTCCTCATTGCGCTGCTGGGTTAAATGTTATATACCGAGTTAGTCGTCGATTCGGGATTGACCAGCAAGTGACTTTTGAATTGACTTCCATCTGTACATCCTTACCTTCATCCGTCTTCCCAACCTCTCAGGTAGTCACGAACGATCCGTCGGATGGTTTTGCCCCGGCGGTTGCAGTTGTGTTGTTGATGGCTAGTTTAGCTGCCCAGCAACTCACTGAGGAAGTCACCTTATCTGGTGATGAAACGTTTGCATACCATTCAGTAAACTCGTTGGACAGGTGAACCCAAGGGTCCCAGGAATCAGAATGGCCGTGGTTGGCTTCAGAATTACCCGAAGCTACAATTGGGATTACGTGTCGCAATCCAAGACACACTACCGTGGGCTGGTAGAATGACCACTTTTAGTTCTCAGCATATCCTGTAGGTTGTCTTACGATGAAAATTCCTTCGTACATACACTCGGAGGTACAACAGCCAAAGGTATCACCGGATTCAATGATCTTGAACTAGACACTATTTTTCTACCCCAACCGTGGTTGAAATTCTGCACTCGAGGCATGGGATTTTCTGGTTGAAAAAAATCTGACACAGGTTATTCTCAGTTCCACGTAGCCATTTGCATATTTAGTGTGCATTACCACGTTTCGCGATATTTAAGATTCTGCTGTGTCAGTTAACATTGTCAATGTGTATGTCAGAAGAATGTGCTGTATAGTTCACGCTAAGTGCCACCTCACCAACCAAAAAGGACGTCAATCTGTGCCCATTAGAAATGCAACATAAGCTCACCCGGAGACTACGCAACAACACTTTTAAACTAGTTGTGCCAAGAACAAGGACAGCTATTCGAGCCCACTTCTTGCTCGTAAGATGCGCAGTCGTGTGACATAGCCTACCAGCCACTCTCAGATCTTGTACAAATGCAGGAACATTGCACCTCCAACTTTGAAATTTCTTGGACCAGAACTCGATAATGCGCATGTTTTCATCAGGTAAATCACGGTAAGAGTTCTTTCAAAATGGACCAAAGAATAAATAGCCCGGGAAAAAAAGATGTTGCACAATATTCAGCACCAAAAAGTAAGGTTTTTCAGTGTTTTGACGACTCGCTTCAAAATATAGCTAATTCATACATGATCAGGATAATTACCGTACTTATGCTCTGTCTCTAATTCAGGGATAACCTCTTGCCCAATTGAGAAATAGACGCATATTTATTATCACTTTTTTTATGCGGGTTAGTACGGAAAATTTTGTATGCAGCTGCTTTCCTCATGCTTGATTATTCAGGATGAAAACTGTCTCCGCGACAAACTCAGTCTATAAACAACGCTATGGGTTAGCATTAAGTTGGTCAATACTTTCAATTCAGGTTTTGATTATGAACACACCCAAACATATTGAAAGGGATTGAGTGGCTGTAGAATGGAACTGACTCTGTGTATGCGTGATAGCTTCCCAAATAAGTAATAATGAGAACTTGTAGCGAGGATGCAATATGCGAATACATATACCACTTGTCCTAGATTGATTACTTCGCATAGCTTGACTGCAAGTCGCTAACCGACTGTGTGCGCATCGTCCTTTCCAAGCTTATGACGAATGCGCTGGTAGGTCAGGTGAACGTTACGAGGCGTTCATGTGAAACAACAGGGACTTTCATGTTATACTTACTAAGACATAAGTATAACATGAAAGTTCAGCACGTCAGCGGTCAATTTTATTTTTATTTTATTTTAATTTTGCCCTTCTGATCAAGGTCAAACATGATTGAGACTGATCGCTGATCAGGACTTTTAATGAAACTATTGCATATTAGATAATGTTGCCATCTGTGGATTGACTCAACAATAGCATGTGCCTCCTTCTCGATAGCCGAATGGTGTCGTTCACTGGTGGACAGCGTTCGTGAGAATAAAGCAATCGTTCGTCCGTTCTGTGTTAGTGTAGCGGCCATAGCAATATCAGATGCATCCGTTTCCATGACCAAGGGTATGGAATAATGGATTGAGGCGACAACGGTGTTTTCCTCTCCTCTTTGAACGACTCCAAAACCGTATTGGGACTAGTGAAGCAACGATTAATGGGCGAATTTTGCCAGAGCAATGTGAGATCTATTAGGAATAATATGCTAAAAGTCCTACAACACGCTGTCGAGACTTGAAGTCAGCGGGTGCGGGCAGGTAATTTAAAGGTTGAAGGCGGTCTGGGTCTGGTTGAATGACTTCGTGTGTAGCTCCGTACCCCAATAGCCGTATTCTCCTCGAATCTCTGATGTTCTTTCTTTCCTTGAACGTTAGATTATATTTTCGAGCAACTTCGTAAAGTTTGCTCGATTGCGGTTATGCTCCTCATCGACTGCGCCGCACACTGTTATGTTGTAAATATAGGCGAATATTGCGTTCAAATTCCCGTTGGCTGTCACTTTATCGGTGACTCTTGGGAAACAAGCGACCCCATTGGTTACACCGAAGGGTGTAGGACAGAATTGGAAGAAGTTTCCGCAGGTTGAACTTGGAGAATCCGCTTGTGGTTGGGTTGCTACAAGCAACCTCTATTGAGACCTCGGTTCACTTGAGGTGGACCTCGGTCATTCCGATCACAAGGACAGTAAGTAAAATGGAAACATTATAGTGTTGCTCATCCCAACACTGACACTCCAAGACCGCGGTTTCGTCCTGGTTGGGACTCATCAGTTGGAGATAGCCTGAGTTGGGCTGGAACTCAGAGCCTAGTGACTCTGAGTGGTCTACCTAAAGTGAACTGAAGTCTCAATAAAGGTTGCTTGTAGCAACCCAACCACCAGCGGATTCTCCAAGTTCAACTTTGAATTCGTTTCCGCTAAACCAAGCGTTACTCGCGGATCTCAGTGGCATAGTGCTTATGGCGTCAACCATGAGCCACTTAGCTCTGAGTTCCAGTCCAACTCAGGCTATCTCCAACTGATGAGTCCCAACCAGGACGAAACCGCGGTCTTGGGGTGCCAGTGTTGGGATGAGCAACACTATAATGTTTCCATTTCCAGGTTTCCGCAGGCTTCAAATGCGGTGAATTTCTTCTCGTTTATCCTCGTAGGAATCTGATGGTATGCTCTCTTCAGGTCTAAACTGCTGTACGCCGAGTAACGGGAAATTTTGTCGACAAAGGCATGAATTCTAGACACTTGGTACGCATCTAGATGAGTGTACTGGTTGATGGTTTACCTGTAATCTACAACCGTAAGGCGTTTCTGTGTCTCGTTCTAGTTACTGAAACCTGAACTCGCTACCAGTATACTGATGCTTCAATGATACCGTCCCTATATACATATATATATATATATGTATATATCGTATTGAATTTGGATTCGGGGACATTTGTGCATACAATGTTTAGGGCACTATGTTTGCGTCTGGTGGCTACTGGTTTTGAATTTGGAGGCTTAGTATATGGTGTTTTTGTTGAATTTGTGAACGGCATTGGTGTGTGCCATCCGTGCTGCGGCAGTTTTGTTTTCTCTAGTCCGTGCACAAAGGTTACCGGTGCTCTTTCCGGTGTTTGCTTGGCAGCAACTGATGCGTACGTTGCCGGGTTGTTCACTATGGCTGGTTGACTGTAGTTTACAGTCTCGAGTGTAGTGAACAGACTACCAGGTGCAGCACACAGTACAGAAGTTGAGGCAGGCGCGCTGTAGGCAATGTTTTTACTTATAGGAGGGTGATAGAATGGAGTTGATACGGCTGGGGACTGAGTCGTTGGGGTTAGGTTGGGACGCCTGGCTTTCTTCTTCGGCCTGACTATGGAATTCGGGTGTTATTTTCACTCACAAGTGCAGGTCCGTTTCCTCCTATGGGTGTAACGCTGGCGCTCACCAGTTGCTCGACCGCTTCGGTTAGTCATTCACACCTCTTCAGTAGCACAGATAGACAGCTAACAAATGGGGTAGAATTGCATACTTGGCAGAACCAAAACGCCTCTGCGGTGTTTGATTTTGTCGACCCCTTCCCAAGGCAGGTAGTGTGATAGGATTTCAAACACATGGTTCATACCAGATCACTTTTTACCGCTTTAGCACATGATTCGCATTTGCTCTTCATACGAGACATGTTCACAGTAGGCGTGCTGTTTTAAGGGATAGCAAGAAGACAGAGATACTGGCGCGCCGTTGCGTGGCGATCGGCGCTGGTTGAGGTCAGCGGGGTCAGACGTGTCGCGTCCAGATGTGTCACACGTTCCTTAGGGTAGATAGACGACGTGAGTGCTATTGATCCAGCCGGTAAGTGGATAGTCAGCGATGCAGCGTAGGATTGAGGCAAAGAGAGATGACTTGGAAATTACTGTCTAATGATGACAGTGGCTATTCCGAGGGTGGATCAAATTGACGACTACCGCTTTGTACAGCGACTTGAAGGAATGGTAGTAAGCTGATCGGGTGACTCTGAAAAGATCCTTAAAATAAGACCACAAGAGTTCTTGTGCGACGAGAGGAAAAATAAATCCTCCGATAAGGTTCAAATACGGTTGACTTCGAAGTTGCAAGAGCACATTTTGCTGGTGATCCGCGAATGATAGATCCAATAAATGAACAGTGGTAGGAAGAGTTCGCGCAGCCAAATCTAGTGATAGCACGTAGGTTTCTGTGAGAATAAATCCAAAGATTTAGAGGCGAATAACGCAGGAGGAAACTTTTTTGCGACCGCTCGGGAGACAAACTGGTCACCTGTAGCTTTGTCGCGACTTCAACCTCACTCTCAAGGGACGAGTCTACAATGCTATGGTACGAAGGATTCTGCAGTACAGCTGTGAGATTTGGCCCCGTTGGCAAAAGTGATGTTCAGCGGCTATCTGTTTTCGATCTCCGCTGCCTGCGAAACAATGCTGATGTTCGGTGGCAGCTTCACATCAGTAATGAGTAGGTCCGTCGACGAGTTTTCAAATCTAACGAACTCCGCCGATCTATTGATAGCATCATTTTACTGTGGAGGCTTCGCTGTCTTGGCCATGTGCTCCGCATGCCTACCCAACGGCTACCACGACGAGCCCTATTTGCGAGCACAGGCGTGAGGTGGAAGTGACGAAAAGGAGGGCAATGTAAAACATGAATCAAATGTGTTAATGCTCAAACGTTGAAGCTGGCTCTTGCTGGACGTTCCCGACTCCCAGGTTGGGGACCAAAGGAGACCGGGCACATCTGGTTGCAAACACTAGAGGATATGGCCAAGGACGCAAAGTCGCACTTGCTGTGAGACTCTTCTACCC
Organism: Dicrocoelium dendriticum; assembly: GCA_944474145.2. NCBI lineage: Eukaryota > Metazoa > Platyhelminthes > Trematoda > Plagiorchiida > Dicrocoeliidae > Dicrocoelium > Dicrocoelium dendriticum. Next base: position 14,426,082 of record OX104063.1, on the reverse strand, counting down.
TAACATCTGTTGTCCCTTTCGACAGTTGACTTATAGGAAACACCTTACAGTTAGGCAAACCAACCTGTAGTAGTTACATGGATGACTATTTGTGAGCGTAGTCTAACTTTTACTAACGTTTCGTGATCTCCCCTCAAGCGTCTTTTCCAAGATCACATAAGAAACAGTTGCCGTAGCTAAAGATAACCAACTGTGAAAAATGCGCCCTTTCCTCACTGGGTTCATGCTTTTGCAACAGAGAATAGTGTTACTAGGTGGCTCCAATGCAACTAGTTTTGCCTTTCAAGTTAATGACATTCATCAGACATAACAGTCACCCTTTTGCATGTCTGTGTGATGAGTTTTCCGAAAAGAATTCCAGACTTATTATTCATCTCCCTCTTATCAATGTGCCGTCCGACTGCGTGGTTACTTGTTCTCCCCGTGGCAGGTGCCATCGAGTTACTCTGCTCAAAAGCTAACTACACTACGAACTCGAGCGTTTCACTTCTACTCTTTATAAGTTCGTGTAAAAAGTCAATTTGCTAGTAATCAGAAAATATGGTAAAGGATGTTTCCAGAGCAAACAATTGTTTTCCATTTGTTCGTCATAAGGCTTAGTGCAGAAATAGATGGTAAACGACTAGCGAACAAAAGGCTCACTAGAGCGGAGAACGCTGAGCAAGACGAAGGGTCCAGACAAATTGTCGTGAAATCCTGAAAGCTTTGTGTGTTATCTATGCAGCCTGCAATTAAGCTCTTTACAAATGGAGATAGTTTCATTGGATCACAAATCTTGTGGTCAAAATAAAAAAGAACAAGTTGAAATCGAAACTCAGTTTGAACACATCAATAGCCTGACGAGTGATTTATTGCCATCTTCCAATCCGATCTCGAGCGCTTTAAAACAACCTAGATGAATGTTGTTTATCCCGCTACTTTGCATGTCATTTTGCCACACCAACACACATCCAGTTGAGGCATGACAGTACGGGTGGAACCCATAGAGGGATTAACTCGCATGGAAGCAGGTTCTCTTTTAACAATTCCAGGGGTGGCCGTATTACTTCACTTGGACTTTTGGCCAAATCTGCATTTGTTAGCGTTCCCTGTGTCATGCTCTCTCTCCACCACTATCAAACTGTCATTCACTTCAAAAACCCATTTGGGACCCGTTGTAGAAAAATTGAACAATCTACTATTTTATGCGATCCAGATGTACTACTTGACCAGTCCACTCAGTTGGATTGTGCTTCGCACCGTCGTGGAATAAAACTTTTATATAGTTATTTATTTATTTAGCAGAGAAGATTTGTTGCGACGCACTTTCGACTGCTAACAAGTACGCATGTTGAAGCAATGAAAGAACTCAATGAACAATGAGTTTATATGGGTTAAGAAGTGTTACGTTACAAGTCCCGTTGGATAGTTGGTGGGGATATCAACATAACAATAATTATGATAAGGATAATAAAATAGTTAATACTTTAAATATGAAAATAAGGGCTTATCGTTTGCTCCGCTGTAGTCCTGCCATCCTCTTAGATTCACAGCACCCACAGTTAACAACAAATAATTCCATGGTAAACTCCAGGTGCAGGATGGAGACGTAGTGCTAAGTAACAAAGTGTAAGTGGATGAGTGCATCGTCCAACCATCTTTTAAATACTGTCAGTGTCGTTGCAGAGACGACTGATTCTATGAGAGCATTCCACGGGCGATAGACACGAATGGAAAAGAAATTCATGCGGCACTCCAGACGACTGTATTGTTCTGCCAGTTTTATTGAGTGGCCCCTCAGGTTTGTATTGCTACTGAGTTGCAGTAATGGACGGCACACATGATGTGGCTCTCGCAGAATCAAGTATCCCACAATCAGGTCGCCTCTTAGTCTGCGATAGCTTCCACTGAACACCCCCAATCGTTGCAGTCTCTCTTGATATGAAAGATTGCGCATTCCAGTTACGTTCTTAGATGCCAGGCGTTCGAAAAGAGAACGTCATCGTCACCTAACTAGACAAAACGGTCGGGAATTGTAATCATGGATCGCGCGGAGTAAAATGAAAAATGGAAAGGATTTCGTTCAAGATTTCAAGCCTTATAAAATGCAAGATAGAGAGTGATAGAATGGGTAAACAATGATGCAGCTAACCAAATGTCGCAAATCACTCATAAATGAAGGCTACCTAACTGAAGAAACCTTTGAAAAGCCTGGGCCTGTGCGCTCTATTGGACTCCCTAAGACACACAAACCAGGCACACTGATAAGACCGTTACTGGACATGAGAACGTTGCCATATCATAACATCATAAGATTGCATACGAGTTTACTGGAGCCTTTAAAAGATGGTAGCCCCTCTTAAAGTAACGGACACCTTCCGGTTTGTTGAAGGCATTCGAAGCAGGAATGTCTTAGACCATCGGATGTTTTCTCTGGATGTTGTCTCATCGTTCTCAAACAGACGGTTAGCTTCCTGTGCACCTGCATCGACCAGCACGGGATAAACCCTAGGACACCAACTGTCCACCTGAAACAACTCTTGCTTGGATGTAACTACAACATCCAGTTTCAATTTAACAACTAGTACACAGTCAAGTGAATAGAGTGGCCAGGGAATGTCATAGAACCACCGTTCATTGATGTGTACATTGGAATACTCCAAGGTGGCACATTAAAACCAGTCACACCAGAATACAAATTTTACCGCTGTTATTTATAGGATATATTCTTTATCGTTGACCCAGCGATCGACATGCAACCTTTCGTCCAGTATTTCAATCGAGCTTCAGTTCCTTAAACAAGCGATCCTGCACCATCTCCCAACTGCAGTACCTGAACCACATTTCGGCATCGATCGATTCTGGCTATGCAGTAGTGATTCTGTTTCTTGACATCGACCAAGCATTCGACCACCTACATCACAAGCGACTGGTATAAAAGTTAGAGAACTTTGGGATCCGGGACCTATTAATGGGTTGACTATAATCATACATGTGGTCAACGCCATAGGTGACTACCGCTCTTCTCCATGCTCCATCTCCCGTGGGGTCATTCAAGGAAGCGTGCTTGATACTTCACTATTTCTGTTCTACATCAATGGTATCACCACATCTGTAAAACATGATAAACCATTTTCATTTGCTGACAATATTAAGCTCGTTTATAAGTTTCGACGTGATGAGCTTCACGAAACGCTAGAGCTCATTCAGAATGACTTACATTCTCTTAAGTCAGGATGCTGCACAAGGGTGATGAAACTCTTGGCTAAGACATCAATCATCATGTCTTACGGCTGCTGCATCTCAGAAGCATCTATCACCCTAATCAATGAGCGCATCCTTATACAACTGTCCACGCATGAACTTGAAACTAGGTACTCGTCCACCTTCAATTTCTCCGACCAGGTCCATTACCAAGTAGCACGTGCCAGACAGTCTATGTTCAATATATCAAACAAAACCAACACAACTCATGCTAGAGTTGAGCTTTTCAAGCTACTCACTCATCCCATCCTCGAATACTGCAGCATAATATACGGAAATATGAGAAAGAGTGACAGAATTGCTGTGGAGCACCTGCAGAGGTCTGATTGGTAAGCACTTTGCTATGCGTTTTCGAGAAGGTTGCAAGGAACTTCCAATCGAACCAATTTGGATTCGGCAATGGAAGCACAACTTCTTGCTGCTTTTCGAGGTGCTACACATTAGGACCTATTCCGACCGACCTACATTCGAATTACAACATAGTTCAACTCGAGCGCTTCGAGATAAGGATTTTACACTGAATATACCAAAGCTAGAACGAACATTCGCTCATTTCTTCCTAGTCAGATATAGTTATCTGTGGAATAGACTCAGGTCATGTGACAATTTAGCAGCTTTTATAAACAGACTCTCCAGTTACCTTGATCTGGATGCATTATTCACCATATTCGTATAGGAAAAATCCCACGATGAGCTATTCCAAGAGGGGCCCGAAAACATCTAAACAACAAGGTTTTCAAAACTAGGCTTTTGCCTCAACCATCCAGCAGAACGTAAGTACATGAAACGCATTCCTCTATATTCCACCTATGCATGTCACCAATTCAAGAGCATGGATACATTAGTACAAATTGATCTGTGCCGACGAAGACAGTTTCTCGCACCAGGAGCAATATACATATTATTATCACTAACTAACTAAATACATGGTTCACGATCGAAGAGAAAAACGACAACGCAATGTGTTTCTTTGATGCAAACGCTACGAAAAGACAAACTGGATCTGTCCAGACAGGATTGTACAGAAAACGCTATTGAACAGATCAGTACACACACAAAGTAAAAGAACGTTAATTCACATCTTAATAAACTGCACATGTGACATCTTCAACGAGTTTATCATCACGGAAGAATCGAACGTAAGCGAAGTAGTAGTTCTGGGATACGGCTACCCAGCCCGCTTTATTGACACTCACATGAAGCAAAGCAGTCCCGAAAGTGCAAGGTGCCACGTCGAGAAGAAACATCAGTTCCTCTCTGTTCCATTTAGAGACAATAACGCGTCAGAAGTATGCGCGCGATGACTGGTGCGAATCTGCAAGAAAATTTGCTTCACGGCCCAATAGAAAATTGTCTTCATGAGTAAGTCACTATTTGTCACTAAATTCAAAAACGTAGTGCCCGGCTATCTTCAACCCATAGTAACCTGCCAGTTTACCAGTACCTGTGGGTCTAGGTACCTTGAACGGGCCACCAGTATTTGGGAAAGAGAATCAGGGAATGTCTACCAACTGGGCCCATGAACCGAGACAGAGCAAACTTAAATACGATCAACAGCCACCTGATCAGCAATGGCCACAAATCGAAAAAAGGATTGCTTTTGAGGTAATATGGTTGGCGGCATCCGGTTTCGGATTTGCCTGTCACCGTGGCAAGCCACAGGACGCCTGCGCCTACAGAGAGACCATGGATGGCTTGCGCTGCACCACCCACAGCTCCAACCACATACCCCATATCCAGTGTAAACCCGAAGGAATAAGACCGGGAGGCATGCGGATGGGAACCACGTTTCATCAACGGAGCCGGCCCACACTCCTTCACAGGCAAACACAAGCACGCTGTATTTGGGGAATCAAGCGCACACAAGGCGGTGGCTGGACCGTAGTCCGCTGCACACTGAGTGCATGGAACCGCTCTTTGAGCCTAACACGGCCACGAGAACCGTGCACCCCGTCCCCTCCAGCAACGACCAACTGTCTACTGGAGCCAGTATGAACGATGTAGTGGGTAATAGACAGGTAGGCACCTTGTCAACATACACATCAAGCGCAACCATACCAGGGATATCAAACAACAGCCAAACACTTGAGAGAGAAAAGAAAAAGCGAAAAACTTGATTAATGCATAAGGAAACGGTGATATAAACCTTAAGTAAATAGCATATGTAATAAGTTGTTTACAAACAAATCCTAACTAAGTGCACGAGGTCAGGAAGTATAGTTTACGGAATGCCACGAACACAAAAATGTTATGGAAATCGAATACAATTGGCTGAAGCGATGTGTGCAAGTTAATGGAATAGAGTACAGGGAGATATTTATATGAGAATGAAAAGCATTAAGGTAAAAACTGTAAACCCACCACCTGAAATAAAAAGACTTAGCATGCAAGCACGCGGTTAGTAAATCGAATTCAGCGTGCCTTCAAACGCTGCGCCGGCTCGTCGTAATTCTCTGCAGGACCCGTCGTCGCTTCTGTAGTGGCCCCAAATGGCACAGCTCATGGCCCACTAGACATTTGTATGAGAAAGGCATTAGGAGAGAACCGAAAACCCACCACCTGAAATAAAGAGACTTAGCATGCAAGCATGCGGTTAGTAAATCGAATTCAGCGTGCCTACAAACGCTGCGCCGGTGCTGCCTACGTTCACTGCGGGACCCGTCGTCGCTTCGGCAGTGGTCATGAGTGACCTCTCTCATGGCTCACTAAGCCTGCCTGACTAAGGCACTCGCGACCGCATGTTCTACAGCACCATGCGCTCGATGTCGATGGAGTACAATTCATTCACCATACCAACAGAAACATCGGTTGAGTGCACGACTACTCCAGTTCCCGGCCAAGTTGTCCTCTTGGACAACAGAAATAATCTGAAGGGGTATTCAGTATGAGTCTACACAATTAATTTGTTTCGTGCGTAGGAGCTGAAGCGTCCCATCTGCGTCTGAAGTCCAATTGGCTGAAGGCGACGGGCTATACACGCACACATACACACCTGCACAAGTGACTGACGTACGCACGGAACAAATTAATCAAGTAGACTCATGTTGAATGCCCTCTCAGATTATTTCTGTTGCCCAAGAGGACAACTTGGCAGAGAAATCGTATAGTTGCTCCCGCGGAAACGGCATGGATAAGATTAACAAATCCGAACTTACATAGTTAAAAGAAACATCAAAGCGCTTTAGCTCCCATAGCCATAATCTAAACGTGACGAGTCGGACTGAACCCAGCAATCCCTCATGCCTTCCATCACATGACGCCAAATGCACCTCGATAGATTCTATTCAAATGATATCAATAAGTTCTTACTCTTTATACCCACAAGGGACATTGCCGACTTTTTACCGTTTAGTTCTGTACAGAGTCTGTCCACCTAGCACAAGTAAGCGCAAAAAAACGCTGCAAAATGTCGCAAAACGCTGCATAGTGCAGTGGCAGTTTCCAAACGGATGTATTTTTCGGCTGTAATATTCACACACCCAACACATTTGTAGAAAAATACCCATAAATTTTCATAATCAAAGTTGACACATAACATACCTGCTGTTTTTTGTTAAAGTGCTTCAGCAGCTGGCAATTTTAGCTGTACCGGTGCTTCTGCTTGACAGAGCTTGTGAGTTCAATATCGTCCTGGTCTGAACAGTGTACATGTTTTTCTTTACCATTTAGTCACGCTGAGGAAACTTTTCATGAACCAACTTTTTAGCCATTAAGTTATCAACATGACAACAGCATGTGTAAATATCCATCCTTAAAGACCTAATGTTGATACCAAAAACATCAATTGCAGATGAAGTTCGTTGTGTGTCAAGAGATATTAAATTTAATTATGCCTGTATTGTTTCCATTACGGACTACGATCACTAAATCAACGCACCGACAATGTATTGTAAGGTGAGTTTCTTCCAATCTGTATTGCTAAAGCGACTCACAGAATCTGGTGTGTGGGCAAGAATAAAAATCATTTATCCACCACAAAAGTTTTCAGTAATTTGTGTAAGCGAATCTTTGTATTTGTCTGCACATACTTGGAGTGTCTGCGCGTGGTAGGCGTTTAGTTTCACTCACTAGGATAGGGGCTACGGTAGTAATTGTATATATCTGTATCTGTATTTCAGATATTGCCCCAGCGAACTTGAGGCGGAATGTTAAAACAGGGGAAAAAGAGAAGAAAATAACAGGCTAAATTATTTCCAACTTTCCACTCACAGTTTTAAAAATATTTTGTCAGTTTCTTGTGTTAAAGGTCAGAAGGGAATCACCGCAACAAGCAGATATACACGTCCGCCACTGATTTCAGACTTGAGTCATGACTTCCATTGTCTCCAACCATCAACACTCCGTATCTCTAAGACCACGACCAGGGAGTCGAGGACAAACAACCGAGATCAGTTCTGTCGCCAGCTTTTCGTGGCGCGTCTCCAAGTCGTAGGCTGTACACCGAGCTACTTCCTCCAGCACTGCTCAGCAACCGAGAACAGTGCGCGACGCCGAAGGCGCTGAGCCGGCATGCGTACTACTTGACCAAACCATCGTAGTTAAGACAACGAGACTAGCTGCTCGAGCGAGTGGCTATCTCCTAACTGTTTGCTATTTGCGGATGACCTAAAGGTATGGCGTACTATAGCTGCAGTGGAGGATCACACAGTGTTACAGGAGGACCTGGACAATGCGTACACATGGTCCATCGAGAACATGCTGCATCTCAAAGTCAACAAGTGCGAAGTTCTCAGTATACGGCACAAGAGTACGCACAAGTACCGCCTAGGACCACAAATTCTACAGCGGGATTCTCACGAGTGCGATCTCGGCGTGATAGTTCAAGAGGACCTCGGTTGTTTGAGGCAGACCGAAAAGACAGCTAAGAAAGCGAACCAGTACGTCGGCCTTCTTCGCAGAGCCTTCGGAATGCTTGACCCTTCAATCTTTTAAAAAATGCTTAGTGCGTACGTGAGGCCGCACGCGGAATACGCTATCCAAGCTTGGCAACCCTGACTCAAGCACCATCTCACCGCGCTCGATACTGCACAACGCAGGGCAACGAAGAGCGTCAGAGGTTTGACTAGCCTCCCCTACCCACTCAGGCTGAAGACACTCAAAATATACAGTGGACCTTATCGGCGTCTAAGGGGAGATGTCATAATGGTATACCAGATCCTGAGAAACCCCAACCACCCATGCCATTCCCTTCTATTACTCAGTCAAAACACCTCGCTAAGAGGTCACCAGTTTAAGTTAGTCACGCAGTACAGCCGGCTGGAATGTCGGCGAAACTTTCTCCTTTCGAGTGTCACAGTCTTAGAACGCTGTCCCGGAAAATGTACCTAACGCGCCCACTATCCCTTTTCAAAAAACACCTTGACGACACTCTGTCACATTCAGACTACGTGCTATAGCCCATGATCACCAGATGCTGGCACTAATGCACAACAGACAGTGGATAGTGCCATAACCCTACTCGAGAATGAGTCACTCCAAACGCCTTGCACGAAATTTGATAAACGCTACTACTATAGAAACTGCATTTCTGTATCTTGTCGACCCAAGATAGTTGCACACGAGTAAGCGTTGTCCTTGCTATTTTTTAATTTTTTCTCCCATATTATGTAATCAATAATCACTCCCCTTATTGCTTTGTGTGCGTACATTCTCATTTCAAACTCTCTTTATACGGTAGTGCAGTTAAATCTGTAATCGCCCGAAATGATTACTAAACTATCCCTTGGTCTATGTATTTTTTCACGCTAAGCACCCTACGAGACATGTCAAGCATCTGCTTTTTTACCCGTTATAAATCATTGTTCATCATTGTTCATTGGTTACGTAGTGTAGCCATCACACACAGGCAATGGATCGCAAGCAACAGTGTTGAAGACAGACGGCTGGCACATGTGAATGGTACGAACAGCCAAGTCTTATAATCGAACAAGAGCACAGCGCGAACAGTCGCACATTAAACCCATCATTTGGGAGGTAGATGGCTGGTATGGCGACGCCACAAGTGTCTCAGTCTGGAGAAAACAAAACCAGCACTCGAGATACGCATCGAAATACCATCTCCAACAGCCCTGTCATGACTGATGCAACTTCCCAAGTAGACATCACCATCCACGAGCTCCGTTACTACACCACCAATTGAGGATAGGTACAGGCATCTACCAGTCTTGAGAAAGTGCTTTGCACTTATATAGGGGAAAGCGCCAGGCGGTTAAGTGAAAGTTGGAAGGTCTATGGATCGTCACTCAGCAAGGCGATATCATCAGCGTTTTCCAACTCAACTACCCGCCTATCTTTGAGGAGCTTAACACCAACGTTTAAAAAGTCATCTAGAGCCTTTGTTGAAGACTTTTTCAATAGCAAAATTGAAGAGGAATGGAGAACTAAGGCATCCTTGTCGAACAACACTGCTGACAACAAAAGAAGACGAAAGATTGTCATAAACACTAACTTTGCCCTAGGTGATACTGTACATAGCATGCAGTACGGAAACCACATTCGCGGCGACGCCATTGCTCAACAGACAGTGTCACAACGCCCTCTTGTCGACAGAGTCGAATGCAGCACGGATATCCACGAAGTCGACAGACGTTGCCTTTTTATACACATGGGTGGTCGTGGATTTGGCAGAATGTGAAAATTCGATCGATGCAGCTGCGACCAGTGCTAAACCCAGCCTGTTCTTCCAGCTGTAGCGACTCACGCGATGGTGGTAATCTGTGAAGTATGGTGGACACCCAAACATTGTATACGACGGGAACCAAACTTATTCTTCTGTAGTTACATCACATTGTGCGCAGACCCGTTTGAAAACGCGACGACTATCGACTCGCTCCAAGACGATGGAAAATTCTCTCTTGATCAGACTTCTGAGCATAACGCGATGAGTTCTCAACAGCGAATGACAACCATCTTTAAAGAGAGCAGGTGGTAAACCATCAGGGATGTGTCCTTTATGATGCGTCAGTGGGGGCAGTATTCGCCAGATATCTTGATGAGAGGGAGGTTTTGTGGGGACGGAACACTCAGAAGTAGTGTGCGCTCCAGAAGTAGTAACTGAGGCTGGTGACCAGCACAACAGTGAGCCTAACTGTTCAGCTTATTGTCCCAAGCGTCGATGAAGATCAGTAATCGGTGGGCCCTCCACTTCGCAGATAGTTTCGCTTACACCTGATCGGATACCTTCAGTGACTCAGATGCAATGGAAGGGTTTTCTGGTATTACGAAAGTGACTGGCGACTTCCATCTCTCCAGCACGTTCACACAACCACACTTCAAGGTCTCTTTGCAAAATGCGCAATTCTCGATCTTGTGATCGGCATTCTTCTCTTTAGCTGGCGTCGGCCAGGACCGAGCAGCGTCAGTGAATCAGCGACAAGTAGACAACGGTTATCCATCTTTTCGGTGGAAGGCAGGTAACTCGAGAATTATCAATGCTAGCGGTAACTAAGGCATCTTTGATGCGCACCCATTGTGAATTCAGATCGTCGTCAGAAGCTGAGGTAAACCGTGTTAATAGAGAATCCTGGTACTTGGCTTATCTTGTAGGTTCTTTCAGATTTTCAAAGTCCGGCCGATGGTGCGCACGCCTTGTTGATCCTACGAAGCGCATACAAACATAAGCACGAATCAATGCGCGAGTCTAGACAATTTGGTCAGTGCGGTTGTCAGTTTGTTCCGCCTCCGAGACATCTGTATAATGTTGCTATGTAAACAAGTTAAGATCATGTTTGCGTTTGAGAAGGCGGGCGCCAGGTGGCAGTCTTTCTCTTCGAGTGTCGTAAACTGGTGCAAGAAAGAAACAAACAATAATCAGAACAAAGACTCAGTACTATGTATCCTTGGTATGATCGACTGCTAGCGAGACCAAAACCACCCCCGAGATAGTGCTCGCTTGGTGGCAGGCGGTCGATCCGACTCTTAAACTCTCCGGTAAGTATGACAATATCAGACTACTTAGAGGAACGTATAAAGTCATGTTGCTGTTAGTAAAAGCATTCCTAGTTGGAGCGTAAGCGGTGAAGACAAAGGAAAATATTTCGACACTTACTTAGCTTATAAGAACATCGTACTCTAAACGCACGCATCCGAATTTGACTGGAATCCAGTCAAACAGTGCGGTCTTAGCCGTGTTACACTGTGCAAATCCAACACCAGTCTGGCCAGAAGTGGTAGCCACTGGGTTCTCGTAAAGGTGCAAATGGTATTTACTGTCAAGGTTTACTGGAGAGGTCATTCTAATGACGGCACTGGAGTCTTGCAAACTGGTATCCGAAAGGCAACAAATGTTTATCGTGAGCGTTCCAAGGGTGCGGGTCAGGGAAGCTTGCTGTCCTATCTGCATCAGAGTGTGGCTATTGAACGCTGTGAAACCGAGTGGTGACCGAGTTTGAAGAAAAGCCGTAGCATCGGTAGAGTGTGAGAAGGCTGTGATTACCGGGTATCGAACACCAAGTGTTCCAGTCTTACTTCCATCAGGTGCAACTAGTGAGCTGCTTTTGGAGGTGACCGGGGAAACCTTAAGTGTAATTGAAGAATGAAAAGTGGGACGATCTGTGAGTGGAGCTTGAGTAATGGAGACAGTAGAGCCAGTAGCCGTATCGAGAGCGGATTTAGTAGTACTCTCCATCCATGGTTCGTCAGTGAAGATGATAAAACCCACTTGACCATGCGGAATTAGTCGGTTGTCCTATTATTAGGCTCTACCCCGAGTCTTTGATCAGCTATCTAACCTACAAGGGAGCAAGGCGATATGAGAGCCTCACAACGGATTGGGAGCCTGTTCCCAAACAAGTGCTTTATACGCTTTTAGTTACGGCAATGAACCAGGTGCCCAACACCCTTGAATTACAATGTCCCTCAGAGAATGGCAAGGAGTAGTGATGTGTTGTTAAGCGAACATTTGTGGGATTTTAGAAGGAGAGCGCATGCCAGGAGAAAACCCACAACATCCTGGAACACTACAGCTGAACCATTTTCTAGAACGGTTTAATCCCGAAGCACCCAGGTGGCACTACGAAGGGATGGTTTGGCGAGCCAGGCACGACAGTAAGTCGGAGTCCTGGAGGGCTCGAAGGAAACCGGAATAGTCTTTGAACCTCGAAAAGAAAACACAACCATTCCACACACACAAGCTGCGAAACTTTTATTTTAATAACCTACTCGTTCCTTCGTCAAATAAGTTAGTACCTACGGTTTATTCGTTAGCGGTGTTTGTAGACCACCCAAACGCTCATTTGACAGGACGCCAAAATATTCTCTCGGTCGATATTTCCGTTGGTAACCTACTGTGCATGAACTTCACCAGAGTGTACACACCACGAATTCGAACAGTGGTTCATTCCGAAAAACCACAGCTACAACCTCTGTGCCTAGTTGTAGCTAAATCACTTGAAACGTCACGAACACGCAGCCACGAAGCGAAAGAACTAAGATACCCAATGGTGTTGTTGCGTTGTGACTACAATTCATGCGCTCTTGTTTGTGATCCTGCGCACATGGTGACATTGTGATTACTACTCGCACAACTTTTGTTTCCGTGTAGCACGATCTTGGGTATCCGTGTGGGAATCCTGTGATTGATGTCAGTTAGAACTTATGGAGCTTACCCTAACGAATGCCCCACTGAGTGAAGGAGTTAACTTAACCCTGGTGTTGCGGGAGGATGTTAAGTAGGTGTACAAAGTAGTATTTCCGCTAAATGGCCTAGAACAGTGTGCGTGCTATTTGTGTGTGATGCGTTCAAACACAGATAATACAATTTTCATAAACTGCCCAAGCTGTTAGACCTGGTCAGAGAAACATCGGTATCCAGACAAACACTGGAAGGCCGTTTCAACCTTTCGTAACCTACCAGATGTGCGCACTTCGTCAGCGCAGGGCAAGGACCGAAGCCTCCAATGAAGTTTTTAGTTATAACTTAAACCGTTCCTGCTTAATGTTCTTAAACCAAAGTTAACAAGTTATTTGTGATTTTGTCAACATGATGCGAAATTAGGTTGAGGTACTTAGTTTGATTATAAAAATTTTTATATGTATGTATATATTCAGGCACGATATCATACAAAATTAGCAAAATAGTGGCTAAACGAATGTTCCAGTCACAGCAGTAAAATATTTTGTCGTAGAGCCTTCGGTCGGTTTGAACCCTCAATCTTCCCCAAATGCTTAACGCCTACGTGCTACCGCACCTGGAATATGCTATTCAGGTGTGGCAGCCATGGCAGAAACAGGATTTTGTTGCTCTCTAGACTCTTCAACGAAGGGAATCCGAGAACGTCAGGGGCCTCTTTCATCTGCCCTATCAGCTTAGACTGAAATCTCTAAGAATCTACAGCAGTCGATATCGGCTTTTGCGGGGGGATCTCATAATGGTTTGCCAAATTCCGAAGAAGCCAAACCACATTTGCCGCCCGTTGCTGGAATTGAACCACAACACTAACCTAAGAAGTCACCCTCTGAAACTGACAATTCAGTATAGCCGGCTTGAATGCCGTAGAAATTTCTTTTCCCTCCGCGTGTGCCAGCATTGGAACGCCCTCCCTAATTATGTCGTCTCTGCTCACAATTTGGCGATATTTAACAAACGAGTTGACCATGCATTGTCTCATTTACATTTCATTTTATGACTTGTTAGCCAGGGGCTACAAAACGCAATCAAACGGTGTCTTGCCAAACTCCCAACCAATGGATTTATGGATTTACACGCTTAATACGCGAACATCTCTGCTATTCTACGTAAGTCTATGGTGATTCCACCACAACGCTTTTCACTTATTATGCAATTCACTTTTCGTAATAATTTCCATCCCACGGGATTTGTTGAGCAATGCTTTTTTACCCGTAATAAAACCTTGTTCCCTTGTACCACTGTTACATTGTATACAATTAGTCAATTCATTCTGCCCACAATCCAAATTGCAACAGCTATTTCGTAACCATCATGGGAAGTCAAATGAGGAGTAAGAATGGTCCTCGTGAAATTCTTCAAAGCACATTTTTCCTACTGAGACACAGGTGAGCATCACAGTTTGTTAACGTGATGATTGTCTGGCCCTTGTAATTTAGACGTTTGCATCGCTGCCGTACACTATCAACCATTGGCCACTGACCAACAGGTTCTGACCAGACTTCCAGTGATGAAATAGCCTTAGCTGAACCTCGGCGTTTCTTCTTTTGAATCCAGTTTCAATTGATGATGAAGACCATCCTTGCTTCCTCTTCTCCGATATGGCTTTGCCTTGCACGAGAAGTGCAGCCGTAATAGATAATCTAAAAGCAAGAAAGACATTCTTCTTTCGGTAGAGCTACAGAGCCTATGTGTCGCAATCAACTTGATAGAGTAACCAGCTGTTGACTAATACCACATCGACAAAATGAAAAAAATTATGATGATATTTTCCGGACCTGCTAGAGATTCGGTAATAAGCAATCAATGCATCCGGAGCACGAACACCGCCCACGAACTCATTATACAGAAGGATGTTGCTTGGACCCTCGACATATACTACTACTTTCATTTTGCTGCCCTATATTTGAATAGTACGAATTGTTTGATCACTGGAAGAAGTGCTGGCAACAAGAACTGATCTGTTGTCAAGCTATTTGGCAACTCTTACTTTATATTACGCACAATTGCTGTGATCAAATGTCCCTCCTCCTTTCTTCTTCTTCTTCTTCAGGTCCGTGTTTTCGCTGAAATCCTACCCTTGTAGTCGATTTTGCTGTACTGTCCCAATGATCGGTGTTCCCTTGCACGCAATGGCAACGAATAAACTCAAATAATAAACACAACGAAGAAAACAAGTTATCAAATGTAGTAATGTGTTGACATTGACATAAGTTTCGCAAGTTCTAGGGCAATGTTTTCACTTGCATTGATGTCACGTTCTCCAGAAACAGGATCAGTTTTCCTATGAATATCACAAATAAATGCACAAGCCATGTTGTATCGCAAAACACAAAATGTTTGCATCCTTATTTGTATGACCATTTAGGAATATACTGCTTCTGGCTGGACCTCCTTTTGAATGGGACCATTTGCTCATCCATTGACAACATTGTTCCTTCCACCACGCCAACGTCATACAAAAGATGCCCCGATCATACACCCATGTATCTACACAACGCTATATAGCCGTTTGTGTCCCAGCATCAACCTAACCCTACCAATCCACTTGTACATTTTTATTTACTGGAATTCATTTATTAACACTGCTACTGTGGAATGTCGTTAGGATATACACAAACTTGATTTACCTATCACATCGGTTCAAGGAAGCGGCTCGCAAATGAACGTTGTCGTTTGCACGTGTTATTTTTTCTCACGGATTACTTGTATTACAACTGCTCACCATGTTACTTTGTGTGTGTACGTTCAATTTTCATTTCAAACTATCGTTACGCATCAGTGCAGTTAAATCGGTAGACGCCTAAACTTTGATTTTTTAATTTTCACTCCAACCGTTTTGCGGGGCTTGTCCAACACTTGCTTTACCCCTGATAAATCATTGTTCATTGTGCACGATTACTCAGTGCATCGGGTATTTTGGGGAATTGGTCGACCGGCACCCATATTACCACGTACGATTGCGGGATCAAAGTGTCTACTGTACGCGTTACCATAGTTTGTGTATCAAACACACACCTGTCGCCCTTTGTCGACCGTTGAATAATAACGTACTTATCAAAGGTAACCAGCACTACAGAGCAATGAGGTAAGTGAAGCGGCATCGATCGGTCAAAGCTATTGATTATCGAAAACACGGCGCATGTTTCGTGCAGACACCACGTGAGCAATGAGCGTGTTCTCCCCAATAATTGGCAACGGAAAACCAAGTGATAGTTTCGGCACTATATATTCATTCACCACTGCGATAAACGGATCACTTGTTAGGCACGCCAGCACGCAGACTAGCGTGAAGTTTAATGTTTGCGCGACTGGGGTAGATAGAATTTCCCGAAAAACTGCGTTAAAATGTCCAACATTTCGCAAAAGAGGGCAAAATGTTGAAAAACACCGTGCGATTCGCCAGCCGCACAGAGCCAATCCTCTGGTTTCGTGTTCCCATTGGCCGCGTGCCAGGGTTTGATGTCTAAGTCATGAAAAGTGCGCGCAGTCCGTTCAGTAGGTGACACTTGTGAATGAACCTCGAATGCATGAGCAGACCGTGCCACGAGCTACCATACTCCCACCCACCCCCTCAAGCCCGAAACGCTGGATCACAATTGGTCTGAGAGCAACGAATGGCCAAAACATAAGCGCACGACTGAATGGATGTCTTTCATTCTAGCATGGTCAACATGCCTTCTCGTGTTCGACAGAGTATCTCGTCAGACATTCGTGACCGAGTTCTGAATGCATTCGTCAACCGTGACGACTGGCAACTCGTGGCAACCGTGAACAATGTGAAATATCAAACTACCTACTCCTGGATTCGTCGCTCTCTTGATCAGAAGCCGGATACAATGCAGGCGCGCGGCCGTAAGCGCATTCTGTCGGAGGAAGAGATTGATGACATGCTGGAGCGGATCGCGATGGATGCAACTGTAACACGACACGAAATACGAGTCCGAGTACGTGCCGATATGGAGGAGAACATTTCTAAGTGTACAATCGCACGACACGTGGATAGCCGCTTGATGACTATGAAGAACACCTCTCAGATTCCAGAAGGAATGAACAATGGTCGAACCAAAGCGATACGAAAAAGAGTTTGTTCAAAAGTTTCTCGAAGTTGAAAGGGAGGGGAAGTTCTTCATATGAATCGACGAAACAAAATTTAACGTTTACTGCAAACGTACTCGTGATCGGGCGCCCAGAGAAGTGAGGGCCTGTGTCAAAGTAGCCAACCGGTGAGGTCTGCATTTGCAAATCCTCGGTGCACTCACAATGCATGGAAACGTTTTGACGACTACTCGGAGAGACTCATTCACTGGCCCCCTATCTCTCGAATGGCTGTGAGGCATTTTAGACAAGCTGAAGCGAGAAGTGGAGCTCCGGCAGTTGGTCATAGTGTGTGACAGTGCACCATGTCACACACTTTTGGAATAAGTTGCGTCAGTCGAAGGATACAGAGGGGTTACCATGCTGAGAATGAGCCGATGCTCCCCGTTACTCAATCTCATCGAAAATGTTTGGCAAGTGGTGAAGGCCCGAGTGAAGAATGAAATGCGAATGCAGTGCGATGAACTTCTGGCCAGGGATCCCCAGAACCCCATGACGAACATGATATGGAGGTTACAGTTTCTGGAACACATTTCCAGAACAACAACCAGTGAGATCAGTGTTGCGGGGATGTGGTAATGCGATTCGACACATCCGTGTACATGTTCCTAATCGTTTGAAAAAATGACGTGCTTTGATTACATTTCCGGCTCATCACTTTAGACATCTGGTTGTATAGCGTATACCAGTTGGAGCAGGTAGGGATATGAGGGAATTCAAAGTCTCGGCGAAATATCTATGCACGTGCGTGTGGTTATATATTGGTAAGGGGTTTGCAGCGATATCTGATGTCCAGCGTTAGGCAATGCCATAATACTGACTTCCAATGAGACATGTGCGAGTGATATGTGTAGCGTATCGTCTACTACGTATTGGTGTGCGTCGCGCGTTACTCGTTCATGAAAAACCTCAGGCAATGCAGATACAGTTACAGCATTTCGAAAACTAGGACGTCTGGAAAGCGAATTGCCGAAATACTGAGTTAGCAAAGAAATCAACAAATCCACAGGGATTGATGCACCAAAAATAATTGATACGCAACTCCTTGCACAGTCAGTAAGCCCCCGGTAATTGGGTGAGGGATATGCTCAAGTTATTGTGATGTCGGGTCAGGATGCACTTTATAGACTGCTACCAATTGCGCGTTCTGCATTGGGGGGAACACTGTGTCGCACAGGGCAAGTAGTACGCGTGGTCGCGTCGCATAACCGGTTTCGCTGCCACGTTGTATTGCAACTGCGCGAGAGCTTGAGAAATGGATTAACACCTAAATACGGATGCATGGTGTGCAATTATGATTTCTCGCATATCCTTTTTGGTGAGCCGATGGTTAAGGATTTTGAAAAGTACGTATCAGGCTTGACCGCCATGGGTCGAGATTGTGGTCGTTCATCGAGGGCCCAGCACGAAAAACGAACTCGGGCGAATGGACGCCTATCTGTCGCGCGGCATAATGATCAATGCGAACTGTCCGAGCCACTTGGGGAATACACAACACATTTACCACGATCTTACGGAAAAAATTTCCGGAAAAATCACCAATAGATTAGCAGCAATTGTGTAGCCACTGCTTATGCAACCCGGGGCAGTCGTTCGTTGTTCGCACCCCTGCCAGTAGTTAGTTGCGTAAACCATCACATCTGCGAACAGCGGTTCAATAGGGCGTTTAATAGAACAACACTAACCGAACATTTTAGATTGTATTTGTAAGTGTTGACATTTGTTAATTGTTACAATGTTGGTGTGCAAAATTTGCAAACACACGTGGCACAAAAAGTACCAATAACCTCAATCAAAATTCGGTCCATCCACTAGGTCCCTCCTTAATGGAGACAATGGCCAAGTCCGTGAATATTTTTGGGTCCATAGGTGACCGAAGGAATCTATGCTGATCGGAGCAGGATTACGACGTTATTCACGTGGGCAAGATCACCCAATGAACAATTTCAAGCGGGCCCAGATAACATCGAATGGCTGAATAAGAGGAAAGTCATGCAGACGGTCTGATACTGTCAGATGGATGGTATAGGGACTTTAAAAATTCGCTGCTCTGTATCTGATGTCCTATTGTTATCACGTTTTACGACGTCGTATCATTTCGAGAACTTATTGAAGCCGTGGGGAGGCGGACAGCTGTGAAACTGATGTGCAGAAATGTTCGATAACCTTGATGATCGCACCTCCTCCGCAGTGCTGAGGCTTTTCTGGGCGGTCGGATTTTATTTTGTCTTCCGCCAGTGAGTATCACGATTTCATTTTCATGTCGAAAAATAAGCACCACTAGGAGTCTTTTCGTTGTAAAAGGCTCTCATTATTCTCAGGTTTTCTATGTGGTAATTTGTCAAACTCTTTTTGTATGTTTAGGAAGATGAAAATGTGCAAAAGAACACAGTCAATCGCCTGTTATATGGTTAATGAAGGCAACCGGGCTGGTGACACCACGTAGAATCATTTTGACAAGCGCCACAACATTTGAAATAACAGATTAGTGCACACCCAAATCGGGCTGAGAGATACATGTGCCTTGCACTGTTTGGCGGTATTTCGCACTTGTACGACTGGCAATGACATTTGTCACAAATGCACTATGATTCCAACGCTGATGGATTATCGCGACACCCGATTAGCTTGTCCATGGCATTGGCTCAGTGTAACCCATGGTCATGTGGACCACGCCGGCTGATGAGTTATTTTGCATCAGAAAAAGGGGCAGGCAGAGCCCTCCGTGTGCAATGTGAAGACATCCAAATATCAATCCATATATATCCCAACTAGTCAACCATCCATCTGATATATGTGATGGTTACTCCACCCGGCAAATTCACTTGGTCCTACAATGCAATTTGTAAACAGTTTCGGAAACACGCACCTGTATTAACAAATGGAACGTTCTCAGTGATTCATCAAGAACGCCAGTCTGAGGCAAACAGTTGTTTTCAGTGATTCATCTACGGGCCACTACAATCATATAAGGTTAAACTACAAAGGAAGGATTGTGATTTGTTCGGGAGTTTATTCTGAACTGACTCGGTCAATGGTTAGACAGCGAATAGTTCGCCGCAGTCTCATCCACACAGATCGATTGTGGGTTAGGTAATCACAGTGCCTGAGTCGAAGTCAGGTTGACGGCTAGGCTGATGGTTGTTCGGCCAGGGCAGGTATAGAGATTGAACAAACTTTTTCTGCGAGCACAGTGGGGTTGGAATATGCGGATCACAATGGCGTCTGCAGTGGCGAGCATCCTTAACCGCGTACCTTTCGATATGCTCATTGGAACCTGATAAATCACAGTAAAGGCATTCGGGATGTTAATCTGGTGACCTGATTCGAACAGATGAGACCAAATACCGCTTGTAAGCACTCCGGTGCCCCCGTTCAACAACCATTTAGGGCTATATCCCTTAATGGTCGGCCGGTGGCCGAGTGGTCTGCATGTTTGCTTTGTAACCATAAGGTCACCGGGTTCGAATCCGCGTAGGGGTGGGCGTCCTCGCGGTTTACAGCCCGCGCGCGACTGGTGGTGGTTGCGTGGCAGGGAAGCGCCGTTACGGCTTACAGCATTTATATTCCTTAATGCGACGTGACAGTTGACGATCCATCTGACCAATGGATGTTGCCCCACAAGTGCACTCAAATCGGTAGATAACGTAAGAAGCGGTCGGCTTCGGTAGTCTGTCCTTGTTGCACACAGGAATTAGCTGGTTCGTGGAGAAGATGCATTGTAATTCCGCAGCCGGAAAGGTGTTCCTTAACGACTGCGTCAGTTTCCTTGTTAAAAGCTCACTAGCTGGATCACCTTTAAAAGCAAGGCGGATGAAGAAGGCCATTTGCGCGACTACGTCCTTAACGACCGGTGTTATTTTGGGCTGCATGTTGCGCTGAATGAATCTTTATGGATAACCATTTTCACGCAGAGTGTTCTGGATGGATTTCATCTCATCATCCAGAGCATCCTCTTAGCATATCTTTCTCGTCCTTGAGGTGAGACAATGTACTAAGTTACGCTTGTATTTAAGCGGTACAAAACTACTGAAATTTGTATACTGACCGGTCCACGTCTTCTTTCTGTTGGTCTTCCTTAATATGAAACCGTCAGTTCGTCTACTAAGGTGTACATCCAGAAATGAGAGTTGACCATCTTGTTCAACTTCGTAGGTGAACTTAATCGCCGGGTGCGCACCATTAAAATCTGCCAATATATCCTCCAGAAAGATATCTTTATGGGTCACACCTGTATCTCGCTTATTGCAGGTGAGTGTTTCGAACACATGATCTGCGTTCACACCAGTGTTCCAAAGAAATGCGGTCATCCAGACAGTCGGCGACGTCCGTGTGAGCTTCACTTAGATCATTGTCCAAACTGGGTTTTCGGATAGACAACGGGAACATACCATATGGAGAAGAGTAGTAGGGGGAGTTGAATGGTATAGGTAGAAATTCGCCACATCTAGACTCACTCAGACAGCCGCCAAACGCCCAGAAAAGCACTGTACGTGCGTTTCATCCTTTCGGGAATCATCAGCAGTGAGCATTCCATCGGACCCCAGTTCAAGCACGACTGGATTTTGTCGGCGCCAGTGGCATGATGGTACATGTCCTTACAGAGGGTAGGGTAGATGGATGTAGGCCGGACGATCGTGTCGGAGTAGCGTGCGATGCGATGAATGATCGTTTGGGACAATGAGGTCAGCAAGGCAGTTCGCTCACAATGCAGGCAGCTAGCATTGTGGTGGATTAAAGGTAGATACTACTGCGCCGGGTATAAGTAGTGTGGTGGTGCAAGATGAAACACCAACAGCAAGCCCTGCCGACTTCCCCAAAGTTGAAAATGACATCAGGATTACAGTTCCATGCGCAAGAAGAGTGAACACAGAGGCAAAAATCAGTTGGAGAATGCTCCATGGAGATCACGCAGATGAGTGGACGCCTCCAAGGTATGAACGAACACACTTAGTGTAAGCCACTTTAGCAATAAACAAGTTACCGCCTGCCCCTTGGGTTCTAATAACATGATACTGCGTCCTAAAAACCGCTCTGAACTGCAGAAAGTCATTGAGCGTCTTATATACGTCTGGATGATAACTATGTTTGTCGGCTTAGCTACGTTGAGGAAAATAAAGAGAAGGCGGCATTCTTCGCCGAGAGGAAAATGTTACAGTAGATTGTGAAAGGGTTAAGGAAAGGAAAAAGTCAATGAACGTTAGAATTTTTCAGCTGCATACGTAAATATCATCGCGGTGAATCCGCACCGAAAATTGGTAGGTTGTTGCGAATATTTCTAACACGAGCTATCATTATTGCCATCGCTGAGCGCACCTTCTCACCACCGAAGCTTGTGCAGAACAACCTTCGGTCACCTACGAACCCGAAAACGTTCACAGACTTGGCCATTGCTTTCATAAAGAAGAGACCTAGTCGTTGGACCGAATCTTGATTGGGGTTATTCCTAGTTTTGCGCCACGTGCGTTTGCACATTTTACGCACCAGCAATGTAACAATTAACAAATGCCAACAATTACAAATGCACTCGCAAATTTTCGGCAATTAACCTTAAAGAAGTCCTAATTTTCGGAATGCTGTAACTATATCTGCATTGCCTAAGGTTTTTCATGAACGAGTAACGCGCGACGCACACCAATACGTAGTAGACGGTACGCTACACATATCACTCGCACATGTCTCATTGGAAGCCAGTATTATGGCATTGCCTAACGCTGGACATCAGATATCGCTGCAAACCCGTACGAATGTATAACTACATGTACGTGCATACATATTTCGCCGAGACTTTGAATTTCCTCATGTCCCTACCTGCTCCTAGTGGTATACGCTATACAACCAGATGTCTAAAGTGATGAGCCGGAAATGTCATCAAAGCACGTCATTTTTTCAAACGATTAGGAACATGTACACGGATGTGTCGAATCGCATTACCACATCCCCGCAACACTGATCTCACTGGTTGTTGTTCTGGAAATGTGTTCCAGAAACTGTAACCTCCATATCATGTTCGTCATGGGGTTCTGGGGATCCCTGGCCAGAAGTTCATCGTACTGCATTCTGCATTTCATTCCATATCTGCATGTACTCGGACTCGTATTTCGTGTAGTGTTAGATTTGCGTCCATCGCGATCCGCTCCAGCATGTCATCAATCTCTTCCTCCGACAGAATTCGCTTACGACGGCGCGCCTGCGTAGTATCCGGCTTCTGATCAAGAGAGCAATGAATCCATGAGTAGGTAGTTTGATATTTCACATTGTTCACGGTTGCCACGAGTTGCCAGTCATCACGGTTGACGAAGGCATCCAGAACTCGGTCACGAATATCTGACGAGATACTCTGTCGAACACGAGAAGGCATGTTGACCACGCTGGAATGAAAGACATCCATGCAGTCTTGCGTTTATGTTCTGGCCATTCTTTGCTTTCAGACCAATTGTGATCCAGCGTTTCGGGCTTGAGGGGGTGGGTGGGTGTATAGTAGCTCCTGGCACAGCCTGTACATGCATTCGAGGTTCATTCACAAGTCTCACCTACTGAACGGGCAGCACGCACTTTTCATGACTTAGACACTAAACCCTGGCACGCGGCCAATGTGAACACGAGATCAGAGGATTAGCGCTGTGCGGCTGGCGAAGCGCGTAGTTTTTTTTCCACATTTTGCCCATTCTTTGCAAAATGTTGGACATTTTAAGCAACTTTGCGGGAAATGGAATGATGGTGGGGGACGAGCTAATTGCTTGTTCAAGTGGCTTTTCCTCAAAATTCATCTCAATTGTCGTCCTACTCCCAGTTTTGGGTCCGTAAGTTGATGGTTTCGCGTCTCGTTGAAACTAATAGCTGACCTCAGCGACATTTCTTTTGTGCTTTTCTTTGTCCGTCCCACATGCGCTTGTACTCTCCATCAGGCCACGATTTTAGCCACAGTGTAAATAAGGCAAAGCGTTTCTTGCCAAGTCTTAGCTTTTCACCAGTATTTTACTAATCAAAGAGTAAGATCTTTCTTCGTATTTGTGTGTGTATTATAAAGAAGCTAATTCATCGTTGCACCTTCTACGGACAATTCATGTTTAATGGAACATATCATCCACAAATAGACGGCTTTGCGATGGGATCACCCTTAGGACCGCTCCTTGCGGATATCTCGCAGAAGTTGAACGTGTATCTATCCGCAAAATAATCCCATCCATTAATTACTACCAAGGCTACATGTACGACACGCTCGTCGTTGCTAGCCCTCACACTGGTCATTTTGACCTGTTGAACCAATTTAACATCCTGCACCCACGTTAAAAATCACTTGTGAGATTGTGGAGAACGGTAAGCCGCACTTCTTGAGTGTTTTGCAACCACGACTAATGGAACTGATTGCTTGTAAGTCATCCTGAAGACAATCTAAGTAGCTAAATACACGCATTTTCACAGTTTCGTACCGAGAAAGTAGAATCAGAACTTATTACACTGTCTGTACTCACGGGTCTCAGGGATTTGCAGCCCAGGGACGCTGGAAATTGTCAAGTACTTTGTAGTAAAAATCCTAGAAATCAGCGGACATCCAACTGTTTTCATCAAAAAGCATACCTAATTCGGGCTCAGCGTAACGCAAAATGGTTTGTAAGAAAAAAGAACGCCATTCTTTCTACACATTGCAAAGCAGACAAACAGTTCTAGCTGCTGAACATCTACTTGTCTTCTGCACTGAACCAAACGTACCCGGTGGCTAGAGCCCACATTGTCGCCGAAACCGTTCCGCTTATCATCGACTACTTAAAATATATTCTGCACTAGTCTGAATCACGTCACTTGCATCAGTGATGTCATGTACCTTGGACACATTAGCAGACTTTTTCAAAGAGGATGGCAGAACACCACGTCATGTCATTATGAATAATGAACAATGATTTATAACGGGTAGAAAAGCAGGTGCTTGACATGTCCCGTAGGGTGCTTAGCGTGACAAAAATGATAGCGAACAGATAATGAGGTCGTCAGTTCGGGCGCTTACAGCTTTAACTGCACTGTCGTATAAAGGGAGTTTGAAATGAGAATGTACGCATACAATGACATTTCAGTAGAGGCACAACTCTTAACGAAAATGCTAACTGCAGAACCCGTCTCTATGGGACGGTTAGAAGAGAAGCTGTAATATCCGGGGGGACACGGCAGAGCACGAGCAAACACCGGGATGCGGGGCATCCGATGCCTGCTTATATATCAAATACTTCTCCAGAGTATGCAACCCATTCAAAAATCGATTAGTCGCCGACCCTATATTGGTCGGCGTAAACTCACATGCTTCATCCATCGAATCTAACACACTCTAAGTCTCCGAGAAGCTAGCATGCATGTACACAAATGTACAAGGTCTACTCAGCAAATTAGCTGAATTAAGACTTCGACACGCATCTGCAGCTTGGGACCTCATCTCTGTCCCCGAAACGTGGTTGCGCTGCGAGATAACGGACGCTGAAATTGCTCTAACGGGCATGTCCGTTGTCCGGAAGGATCGAACCAGCAAAGGTGGTGGGGTAGCACACTACTTTCGTAACAACATGTAGTGCAAACCCATAAACGATTCGGAAACCGACGTACCTGACGCCATTTGGTGTACTTTCCGGCTGAGAGGGAACGGTCTTGGCCTATTGGTTGTTGTTTACCGCCCACCATCGTCTACTCCTGAGATGGACTGCAATTTGATTGCTGCGTTTAGGCAAGTGATAAACAGGAAATACAGTCACATTCTGGTCACCGGTGACTTCAAATTACATGCCCTCGAATCCCGAGCCACACCAGGAGGACAATTCAAAGCTGATTTGCAAGATCTGGTTTCAGACTTCCCGCTTTATGGCAACGTCACTATGTCCACCAGATCCAGGGGAACTGACAACCCATCCGTATTGGACCGAATATTCACTAATGAAGAACTGATGGTTGAGGGAGTGGTAACCGATACTCACTTGGGCCGCAGTGATCATCCGACGATAGTGTTTCATTACATGTGCTACGCGGATTATCCTAAAGAGCAGGCCGAGGAATATCATGCCGTAACCAACTATGACGACCTGTCCGACCTCATTGACGCAACCGGCAGGTCGTTCTTAGCTGAATTAACCCCTGAGGTGGCCTGCGGAGAATTCGTCAACATATTTACCAAGCTCGTGGCAAGGACAACTGAAACCAAACTCTACCGACCTGAAAGGATGAAGTGTTTCGTAAGGAGCAGGACACGTAAATGCATGGCATTAAGGGACTTGGCATGGCGCAACTACATAGCCTCTCCGAACGACGATAACTGGGATGTCTACACAATACAAAGGAACCACTGTGTCAAACTCGTCCGGGAGGATAAACTGAAGAATCAACCAGGTCAAGTGGAAAAGTTGTCCTCCAATCCCATACTGCTATACAGACACGTAAACAATTTGCGCCGTGTTAAGCGCGGTATTCCTGCTCTGCACACAGCATGCGGGTTAGCCCAATCCACAAATGAGGCAGCCAACGTCCTTGGACAACGATTTTGCCGTATCTTTCAAAGCGCGCAATCATCATGCATCCTGCCTAAGCAGATACCGCAGCCATCAGGGCTTAACCATATTTCGTTCACCTCCGCAGCTGTACTGAAGAGGCTGATGTCTCTGCGCGAATTCAGCTCCCCGGGTGCGGAGGACATTCGCCAGAAGGCGTTGAAAGTTGTTGCCATGAGTTTGGCAGGACTACTAGAAATTTTCTTTCAACGATGTCTGAATGAGGTGCACGTCCCCACGATGTAGATGCACGGAATCATCACGCCTATCGACAAAAGTGGCAGCCGTTCTGAACCAACAAATCATCCCCCGATAACACTACTTCCTGTGATCTCCAAGGTTATGGAGTCCATCGTAGCTGATGCTTTGATGGGGTACCTGGAGAACAAAATTCTCGTTCCGGAGCAGCACGGATTTCGCCAAAATCGCTCCTGTACCACTAGTCTGCTGATTGCTCGTGCAAGCTGGACAGAATCTGTGGAAATTGGTGTAGGTGCCGACGCGGACTACTTGGATTTCTCAAAGGCATTCGACCGTATAGACCATCGCATTCTCCTCCACAAACTCCAGAAATATGGAATCGGCGATCCTGTTCTGCGCTGAATAGGAGACCTTCTCATGCAAAGTCACCTGTGTCAGGGTTAGAAGCAACCTGTCGCATTCCATCGACGTTCAGTGCGGCGTACCTCAAGGCTCGGTAGTTGGACCCCGCCTGTTCCCGGTTTTCATAAATGATCTCGCGAGTGTGTTATCTTCTGACTGTTTGCTATTTGCGGATAACCGAAAGGTATGGCGTACTATAGCTGCAGTGGAGGATCACACAGTGTTACAGGAGGACCTGGACAAAGCGTACACATGGTCCATCGAGAACATGATGCATTTCAACATTACCAAGTGCAAAGTTCTCAGTATACGGCACAAGAGTACGCACAAGTACCGTCTAGGTCCACAAATGCTACAGCGGGCTTCTCACGAGTGCGTTCTCGGCGTGATAATTCAAGAGGACCTCGGTTGTTTGAGGCAGACTGAAAAGGCAGCTAAGAAAGCGAACCAGTACGTCGGCCTTCTTCGCAGAGATTTCGGAAAGTTTGACCCTTCGATCTTTCCAAAAATGCTTAGTGCGTACGTGAGGCCGCACGCGAAATACGCTATCCAAGCTTGGCAACACTGGCTCAAGCACCATCTCACCGCGCTCGATACTGCACAACGTAGGGCAACGAAGACCGTCAGAAGTTTGACTAGCCTTCACTACCCACTCAGGCTGAAGACACTCAAACTATACAGTGGACCTTATCAGCGTCTAAGGGGAGATGTCATAATGATGTATCAAATCCTGAGAAACCCCAACCACCCATGCCATTCCCTTGTAATACTCAGTCAAAACACCTCGCTGAGAGGTCACCAGTTTAAGTTAGTCACGCAGTACAGCCTCCTGGAATGTCGGCGAAACTATTTCTCCCTTCGAGTGGCACAGCCTTGGAATGCCCTTTCGGAACATGTAATTAATGCACCCACCCTATCCCTTTTCAAAAAACATCTTGACCATACTGTGTCACATTTACTCTACGTGCTATAGCTCATGACCACCAGATGCTGGCACTAATGCACAACAGACAGTGGATAGTGCCATAACCCTACTCGAGAATGAGTCACTCCAAACCCCCTGCACGAAATTTGATAAACGCTACCACTATAGAAACTGGATTTCTGTATCCTGTCGACCCAAGATAGTTGTACACGAGTAAGCGTTGTCCTTGCTATCTTTTTGGTATTTTCTCACCTATTATGTGATCAATAACCACTCCCCTTATTGCTTTGTGTGCGTATATTCCCATGTCAAACTCCCTTTATACGACAGTGCAGTTACATCTGTAATCGCCTGAACCGACGATTCCATTATCCCTTGCTCTATCTATTTTTTCACGCTAACCACCCTATGGGACATGTCAAGCACCTACTTTGTTACTCGTTATAAATCATTGTTCATTATTCATTATCCTATACAGCATGACACTATCGATACCTGTGGCCGGTTTTCACGAGATACCTTACTTTCTTTGTACTGTTCCATTCAGTGATGGTAACATTTTTGGACGGGTTTCCGACTAGAAGTTAGATTCATTTGACAACTTGCATTTTTCACTCTTTTGAAGCGTCGTTTGTGTTTGTCATTATGTCGCTACTACGCTCTGATACGTAAGTCATAACTGATGAATTTAACAAAGCTGCTGCGCGGGAAGTTTATCTAGCAACGGCGCGAAGTGTAGTTGCCGAGTGGAAACTTTGTGCGCTTTCTAACATCTCGCGGTGTATGGTGGTCAGATTTCATGCAGAGCGCGCTTATCCCTGTTGATAGCATTTACTGCACAGAAATCACCTGCGACAAGCAGAAGGTATGTGAATTAATATAGCTGGAGGCCAAATAAACCAGGAACTTATTCAACAACTTTGACTATTTATCTAGAAGGTTCCTCTACTCGTTGTGTTCAGAACAGATGTCGTCCATACGGAGGGGGTCGAAATATCTTTGATCCTTATCCCCAAGAAACCGTCGTAAAAGCTCCACTATGTTTTACTCTGTAAGATAATGCTAGATTTAAGATTGGATGTAGTTCCAGGTTGTCAGTAAAGGTTTTCCGCCATCGGTTCCAAGTGTTCCAAGAAGCTTTGTCGGTAGAATTGGAACAGAAGACTAATGGAGGATTTGCCATACACAAGTAGGCTCCCGTCGCCAAGTGCCACGACTCGACCCTAGTAGAACGTAGCCAAGGGGTAGTCAGGTCAAGTTAAAATATGTTTTATGCAATTAGGTAGATACGTTTTCAACATTTTACGCTATCACTGTAAATGGAGAAGTATGTGAGGTTACTGGATAAAAACAAATAAATTGTCTAATCCAAAATCTTTGCGTATCGCTCCGGCAAACAACTGCGCATTATGCTAATGAGTTTCGTTGAGTAATCGTGACAAGTACGGTAGGATAGAATTGTGGTGAGAAGGCGTAAGAGAAAATGAGATTCTAAATTTAGAGAGTGTAGAAGTAACACATAGCGTTTTCTAGAGAGCTCCATGCAATGGATGAAAAGGGTCGTTTAGAAATTTGAAGGCAAATCTTGTACAAGCGACCACATGCTTGTTGACATACAAATCAACAACTACGTTTAGACAATCCACTGCAACTAGAAAATTTTTTAACGAACGTAAGGAAAATATATTATTTTTTTATTAGCCCGTGAAAAATTACTGGGGAACTATAAGGCCGGTGATGCAGAGTGCACGCAGTCACAAATCGAAAAATCAAATCACGTGGTACCGAAGCCATTCTAATTCTGAGGGCATAAAAGGATAGCCTTCTAAGCTTGTCGAATATTTCAGCGACATGGGTAGAACAAGATAGGTTTTGGGATTAAAAAATAAGATATTTGACAGTCGATGTCCTGGGTATGAGTTGATCACTCACCGCCAGTGCCGAAGTGGTATTTGAAACTGCATGCAGCTTATCAGCCCGATAAAAAGAGAATGTTACGTCACGGCATTTAAACCACAGCACAAACTCATTCAGGCTAGTCTGAAGAGCAGATGCCTCAACGGTTGGAGATATACATTCCATAATGACATTATCTGCATGCTTGCGTCCAATCAAATTGGACAGTATAAGAAGTAGTTCTATATATCGTCCAACAGGCTTTGGCGACCAGCAAAAATCATCCTCAACATTTCTCCTATGATTTATGTCCCTATATATGAATTTGTCCACGGCGACCACCAGACTAAGATGATCATTACTTGTCGCTCGCTCGAGTTGTCGCCTTAGACAGGTTTGAGTGTGCAAAGAAAAAATAAGAGAGCGAGAGCGAATTGCTCCTTGAAGACACCACGAACAGGGCAAAGTGTAGAGGATTTTGTTTCGCTAAGATGGGTCAAGTGGGAACGGTTTGTAATGGAATCTGTGCTCACGATGAAAACATTTGTGTGTACGAAGGACAGTGTACACAATTTCGGACGTGATACAAGTGACCGGGAATGTAGCTAAGTGAATATGTATGCAAAGGCCGTGCGGGAGACTCTATGTTGCGCTGAGGCAGATGGTGGCTAGATCCTGACAGATGACTTACCCACTGCTGCTACTTTTGTGCCGTGGGCTCATATACTGGACGCCTCCTCGTGGAGACCGCTGGGTGGGAGTTGGGTTATGTCCTTCTCCCTGCTAAGATCCAGGACACTAATCCGCATGTGTCAGTGAACTGACCAAGTGCTAGACCCGCTGCCTTTCGGGTGTTCATTTAATCGAAGGCTTTGGCTGAGGACCCGAGTCGTTCTCCTTTCAGGTGTGGGCGCCCTGTCGGTATCCCAGTCCATCCTCTTCGGAGGTTATGAAGTGTTCCATGGCCCTCTTCCCGTAAAAACTAGCCATGGGAGACAACAGACCCACGGGTTATAAACTCTTATCTCGATTGGCGTAGAGCACGAGCGTCACGCATTGTCGCTGACAGTGGGAGGGCACCTTAGATTGCTAGTGGTTTGCTACTGTCCGCCACAAACCAGGCAGCCCCTGGTCAAATTGGCGCAAACCCACCAAAAGCCTCCTGCGTCTGGCCGAGGTCGCAGATGCGTATCGTACTACGGTCGCAAAACACAAATGCATTGTTCCACGACTTCAAAGGCTGCGTGCGAAGGCCGTCAAGCAGATCCTCATAGTTTTCGGTGTTCACACTCCCGAGCTGGATCTGTTCCCCACTGCCTTGTGGGTCATGCAATTGAGCCAAAGGCCCCGGCGGAGTTCCTCAAGCAAACTTTCGAAGCACATCCATCACCTCGCGTGCGATTGCCCACCAATGCAATCGTATGCCTGCGCGCAAAGCACTCAGTATCGGGTGCTGGAACGTGCGCACACTACTGGACCGGAACTCGAGTGAGCGCACTAAGTAACGCACAGCTCTGGTCGCGACTGAAGTGGCGCGTTACAACCTATATGCTGCGGCGCTCAGTGAGACCCGGCTCACTGAGCAAGGTAAGTTGCATGCTGCAGGTGCTGGCTATACGTTCTAGCGGGTGGGAAAGGCCACCTAAGCACCACGTGAACATGGGGTAGGATTTGCAACGGTGTAGTTTGTTGAGTGCACTGGCTGTTGTATCGCCGCTGACGCCTTCGCCCACGACCGCAAGAAGAAGTCCAAAGACGAGCCAGAAAGAGACTTGTATACATGAAATCACAGTTGCTTATATAGTTTTGAGGGCAAAATGAAGGGAAGCAACTAAAGTACTCTTGAGCCAACCAACAGAAGGAAAAACGTCAAATGTAACGGCGAATAAGCAACCGTGTACTCAAGAGCGAATCGCATATGTCCTTAAAAATAGCATCATTGGACTCCAAGCGTAAAGCGAACGTCCATTTACAGTGACGGGCACTGGCCAATCAGAAGGACGAAATGAAACGTTTAAACAACAACAACAACGAGAATAAGCAATGCAGACCCAAGAATTGAAAACTAGTACAATAATCGTGTGACAACTAAATATTCCTTTTACGTAACCAAGATGAACAGTGATGAGAAGCAAAAACCAATGGAATATGTTCTTGCAAATGGCGCTGCCGAAAAGGACATGGCGATGAGCGTCCATTAACAACGACGTGGGTGTACCAATCCGGCTAACCCAGTAAAGCGTTTAAACAACAGTCAAGAAATAGAAAATAGGAAGAGTAAAGAATAGCTATCAAGCTCGTTCACAATACATGAATGTCTAATAGCTGTTCTCCTAATACTGGCGACATGTGCTTTGAGCACGGCTAACGTGAGGCTGAAATAACAACTTCTGAGAGGGTATTCCATGTGTGGCAAACACGCAGCTAGAAGAATTTTCTTCGACACTCCAACCGACTGTATTGTACAGCCAATTTAAGCTGATGACCTCTCAGTTGGCTGTTGTGACTCAGCTTCCATAGGTGATGACAGGAGTGATGAGTGTTTTTCAGTATTTGGTAAACCATGATTGGGTCAACAAGCAAACGGCGATAACGTCCACTGAAAATTCCATGCACTCTGAGGCGCTGCTCGTATGACAAGTGGCGCAGCCCCTTGATATTTTTGGTCGGCAGACTTTGTCGAGGCTCCAAGACCGTGAGATTCTGCCTTAGCCATGGGTGCCATGCTTGAATTGTATATTCAACATGTGGGCGTATATAAGCGGGAAGTATTTGGCGGAAAATATACGGTTCGAATTAACCGAAAGCTGTCAGTAAAAGCCCCACTGTTTGGACCCCTTCCTTTGATGCCTTCTGGTACTGCTCCGAGCAGCCGAGATTTTCCTGGACCAACATACCGAGATCCTTTTCTAGAGAACAGTGTTGCAGATCATGGTTCAGGTGGTGGTGCAGAGCAAGCTACCCATAGTCCCTCTGTATGCGCAGGCGTCCTGTGATTTGTCCTATGGAGGCCGCAATGACAGGCAAATCTGGAACCGGATGTCGCCAACCATATATGCGCGTGTGTTAAATACCAGTCGGAGCAAGACGGGCATTGTCAATGCTAGTTAGGTAAACACGTGACACCTAGGTTAATGGTTAAGTTGTGTTGGCCGTAGGTAGGATTATGCGTACCTTTAAATCATGGAATGTACTAGGAACCGATAGGGAAGTTGTGGTTTCAGAGAGATTTGTAGACAATCAGTTGGTCTATTTATTCAGCAACGTTTCGCTTTTGACACAGAAGTTAGCCTGATGAAGCTCTTGTATCAAAAGGGAAACGTTGCTAAATAACTAAACCAAACGACTGTCCACAAATCTCTTGTAGGCCATACGTCGGCCGTTGGTCACACGAAGGTTGATGACGGCGGGCTGGTTCGCCTCCACAGGTTTAGCAGTAACCGCGCTTACTTCAGCTTGCGTGTCTGATACGTGTTGTTCAATTACTCCTGTTTCGTATTTGGACACATAGCCTTAAACTCGGAGTGTGAAGTCACAACCGGTTGCACACGCGGTGTTATCATTTGACACCTGGATCAATAGCGGAATGCATACACGGTAAAACAAGCCAAGCAGAACAAGAATAAATGGCCAGTTAGTATTGATCAAGCAGACGATGCTGTGCGATCAAGTCTCGTGAGTGTGTTGGCGGGATGGTAACTTGTGCCTTTAACATCTGCTCACGTGGCAGATGAAATCACTTTTGTAAAACATAACGTTTTTTTCGGTTTAGGTGAACGTTGTCGTTTCCGAATTGCAATCGGCTGATCGGTTTCATCCCGTTAATTTTTTGACCGTCTCCTCACCCTCTTCTGTAACAACTCCCTCCTCCTCAGATTATAGTGCGACCGAGGTGCGGGGACAGATGAAATCCTTGTGCCTGTGTACCGTTTCTCCACTTTCCAGTCGTATGTCGGCCTCACTTTCTGAACCAGTGAGCACGCTTCCTGCCTGCCATACCTGCTTGTGCGGGAGTTTCGTGTAGACATCTCGTTTTGCTACCTATTCCTGGGGTCTAACTAATGCGCGCCCACTCTCATGTATGCGCTGTTGTTTGCAAAGACTGGCCTGATGAGGGTCTGCGCAAAATGTTCTAGTCTCGCACCCAGCCGATGCCTAAACATAGTTACTCCAGGGATTTGTCAGATGGACTATAGCTGTGTGGTGTGTTACGTGAATAGGAATCGGTCGAGGTTGGTGTGCAAAGAGCCATGACGTTGCTTCAGGAGACCGGCCAATAAGGTTTGTACCGCTCCTTCCGCTAAACCGTTTGGCGCTGGATGGTATGAGGTAGAATTCATATGATAGATGCCATTACCTTGCAGGTATTGTTTGAACGCTACACTGGTGAACTGCGGACGGTTATCTGTGATCAATGTTATCGGTATACCGTGCATGGGTAGAGTACAGCGTAACGCATTGATAGGAGTTCCCGTGGTATAAAATAAAACAAAGGGAAATTTTATTCTCGAATGTTTCGAGACCCGCCAAACCGGGCATGATCAAAATTGTACAAGCAATGAGATTTCGCAAAATTAAGGATAGATTAGATGTAGGAAAGTGAAACTGTAAAGCGAACTTGTGAGAAACGACATAGTTAGTGCTGTGTTGATAATGAGGGTTGGAATATGTTTAGCGCGGTTATGTGAACATGTCTGAGCGTATGCATCAAAAGCAGTGGTATGTGAAGTAGGCTGAGTTACCAGTTTGATGCAAAGGACAGTGACTTTATTTGGTGCCGAGTCACATTCGCCACGTCGCAGTGTTGCTAGGCAGATATTTGTGGCCATTTATAGGGAGAACGCTTGCCAGGTGACAATTCAGCACGTCCTGGAACACTGCCGTCAATCGTAATTTGAGCCGTGTCACTGTCAAGGCTGCATTCTGACCGATTTATCTCGCAGTTATTCGTCGTCACACTGCATCCAATATCTTCCGTTGGCTGACGAGTGGCTTAGTCAGAATGCACCGTAGATGGTTGAGCGCAGCGATACTGTCGAAGGTGTTGTAGAGTCATGGAAATGGCGGTTGACCAATGGGCCAGGTGGATTGCAGGCAGGTCCTCTGTAGCGAATCCTCGGTGTTAATCGTTCCATCCTTTAGATGATTATGCAGCGAAAAAGCAAAACCAGACAATTCTGCCAGAAAATCTGACTAACAGAATCTGACTTTAATATTAAAGAGGCTGCCATATGTAAATGATGGCCATGTCTACCGAGCGGTCACAAAAAGTGTCCTCCTGCGTTATTCGCCTTTAAATCTTCGGATTTATTTTTACAGTGACCTACGTACTCTCATTCGATTTGCCTCAGCGAGCTCCTCACACCACTGTTTATTTTTTGAATCTGTCATTCGCCCAATAACAGCAAACCGTGCGTTTGCAATTTCGAAGTCAACCGTGCTTGAATCTTAGCTGAGAATTCATTTTTCCTCTCGTCTCACAAGAACTCTTGTGGTCTTATTTTACAGGTCTTTTTGAGTCACTTGAGCATTTTACTAGCATTCCTTCTAGTCGCTGTACAAAGCGGTAGTTGTCAATTTGGTCCGCCATTGGAACAGCCACTGTCGTTATTAGACAGCATTTACCTCAATCCTACGCTACATCGCTGCTTATCCACTTACCGGCTGGGTCAATAGTACGTACGTCGCCCATCTACACTAAGGAACGTGTGACTAATCTGGAAGTGACAGTCTGACCCCTCTGACCTCAAACCAGCGCTGATCTCCACTCAAAGAAAAGTGAAGGGAAGTCATACACGGTGCTTCAGTATCGCTGTCCTCACTACCCCTGTTGTAGTGTACACCCAGTTGTTCCATTCCATATTGTTATTGTGGAATCTTTACATCATATCACCACCAGCTGCGATCATCCCTAGTTCGCTGCCCCATTACTGACTGTAACCACATATACTAGTAGAAGTATTCCATGCTAAGCCAGTGGTAAGTAGATAAGTGAGAGATCTAAAACCTAGATTCTGAACTCTCCTTTTCTATTTAATCCCTTTTGGAATTAGTGCAAGTCACAATAACAAAGTATACGCCTCAAGTGGATATGGCCCATTCGAAAGTCAATTGTGACCTATGTGTAAAAACCGTTAAGTCTGGTCCGGTTTGCTTTAACTGTTAAAAAGCGTACCATTCAAAGTGCACTCGAAACTAGACCATACAGCAGCAAAACTGAAGCAGTTTGGTTTTGCCAGGTGTGCAAATCCATTCTTGTCGTTAGTTGTGTAATTTTCCTAATGAAAAAGTGTGAAAAGTTGGCGGAAGCAGTTGAGCAACTGGTGAATGCTAGCAACGCATCTGTGAAAGTAATCAACGCCACACTTGCATCTGAACGGACACCTACAAACTCCCCGTTTAGGCAGAGGAAGAGGGCCAGGCGTCCCGACCTCACCATCGCGTCTCAGTCTCCAACGGCCCCTAGCCACATGACTCCACTAAGTGAAAAAGTCTGTTACAACCCACTTGCTTCTACGTTCTCCAAAGGTGTAATAACTAGTAATTCTGTTGACATACTCGAAACACAAAACTCCAACAAGTCCACGGTAAAGAATAACTGGACAACTTACGCAGTGGTTGTTTCTAGGAAAACACCGTCAAAGACGCCCAAGACTCCACTTACCGGAGAGGTCAAAACTGTGCCTCAACATGGATCGCTTTTGCCAGTACGGTCCAGAGATCCACAAAAATACAAAAAAACCTAGTGCTCTGATGTCGAGGATCACAAGGCGGAATCATGGTGCGTTTAGTCTTGTGTGCACTAACTATCCTGAATCCAAATCCAACACAATAAGGGGTAAACTGATAGACGATCATAGTCAGTGGAATTCCATCTGTAATGCCTTCATCATGCGCGTTGAACTCACTACACTGAGACACATCGCACGACACCCAAACCCCTTACACTATGGTGAGCCTCGACTAATTCGACTAACTCTACATTCCGCAGAAGAAACGGAATCCATTCTGCTCTCTGTTAATCGATACCACAGAGTATCAAATGGAGTACGTATCTCAACGGATATTCCTTGAAAGGAACCTTCAAAGAATATGAACAATCAACAAGGAAGTAGAAAAGACGAGCTGTACGCCGTCCTTATTCATGGTGTCCCCCAAATCTCAAGCTCCATCTTCTGAAGAAGCTCAGGTACATGACCTGGGGCAGTGGCGATACATTCTTGAGGCGCTCTCTTTAGAAAATGTTGTTGCTACCTCCCTGACAAGGCTTCACATGTCATCAAATTGCAAAGGGACTGGTCATAGGTTGCTGAAGTTGGTCTTACCGCTTGAGCTAACTTTACAAAGCGTTCTAGAGAAGCGGAGTAACTTCCGGTACATGCTCCCAACAGAAATTCGACTAAAAGCAGCAAGTTTACGACTAGACGCTACTGGGTACTCAATGGAGAGAACCAACTCAGTGGGAACACCCGTTGTTGCAGAGTTCACCACAGAAACTGATCTGACAGCCTCCGGCGGGACACTGCAGAAGGTGAGTGACCATCAGGATCATGTTGAACCCGATTGCATGATGTAGTGCGT
The DNA here is from genome assembly GCA_944474145.2 of Dicrocoelium dendriticum. Classification (NCBI taxonomy): domain Eukaryota; kingdom Metazoa; phylum Platyhelminthes; class Trematoda; order Plagiorchiida; family Dicrocoeliidae; genus Dicrocoelium; species Dicrocoelium dendriticum. Next base: position 14,388,587 of record OX104063.1, on the reverse strand, counting down.
TATTCCATGTCATTCTCGCGAGCCGAAGACCGTTATAAAAAAACGAGTATTAGCCGACCGCAAGACGGTTGGACAAGTCTCAAACCTTTTGACTACATTGACAAACAGCTTTCTCCTGTTTTTATACCAGCTCACAACACGTTTTAAACAAACTGACGGAGCTTCGCCTGCGTCAGGCCTCGATGTCAAGGGACCTCGTTATGAAAACCAAGACCTGGTTGAGTGAAGCGCTCACTGATGCAGAAATCGCACTGACTGGGATGTCTATTCTACGCAACGATCGACCAAGTGTCGAAGGTGGAGTACTAACTTATTATCGCAGCGAACTATACCTTGACCTCATCGATGACCCAGAAGTTCAGACTGTCGACGCGTTTTCGTGCCGTCTTCATCTAAGACGTGGTGACGCATGCTTGTTGACTGTCGAGTATCATCCTCCATCGACTAGTTTGGAAATGGACAACCGCCTAGCCTCCACAATGGAGACCAGTCTCTCACAGTCGTATATCTACGTTCTCCTGATTGATAACTTGATATTCACACCATAGAAACCCCAACCTGTAATAACGAACACTTCGAAATGGAAGTACAAAAGATAATTAGTGGACTACAATTCTACAATCGAATCACATCTCCCACAAGATTCCGGAAGGGAAACAAACCGGGTGCCTGGATCTCGTATTCACCAAGGAAGAGCTTATGATCGGACCGGTATCGATGGAGAGTTCTTTGGGCCGTAATGACCATGCAAAACTCATGTTCAATTACATCTGTTATGCAGAGTATTCCTCAGGTAATACAGAGGAGTGTCAGCTCATTACGGATTACGGCGCTCTAATCAAACTTATAAATGCTACAAACTGGGCTTTTCTAGCAGAACGATCCTACGATGTCACCTGGTCTGATTTCGGGCACTAATTCTACACTCTAGTAACTAGTGCTTCTAGGAAATGACCTTCGCGAGCGAAGACACTAAAATCATTCATACGCAGCAGGACACGCAAGTGTATCGTCACGAGGAATTTACTCTGGCGAAGATACAAAGTCATCGACTGCCGAAACATGGGAAACCTACACTATCCAAAGGAATCACTGCTTAAACCTGGTACGAAAACATAAAATACAGCATCAACAGAATCTAGCTTAGAAATTCCTTTCAAACCCCAAGCTCATTTACAGACACGTCAACAAGCTACGCAAAGTGCAGCGATGAATTCCTACCTTGCACACGTTATGTGGACTCGCACAAACCGCAACCGAGGCGAACAACACCCTATGTCAACAATTCACCCCGAACTTCCAGAGCACGACATCGCCGCATACACTGTTCCCGCGCGGTGTATCACTATCAGGACATAGTCTCATCACGTTTATAACTGCAGATGTCATAAAAAGGCTAGTTGACTTGCGCGGGCATACCTCTCCCGGCTTTGTTAATATTCGTCCAAAGAGGTTGAAACTGGCTGATGTAAACTTGGCGGACCCACACTGTAAGTTCTTCCAAAGATGTCTCGATGAGATTCCAGTGCCAACAGTGTGGAAACAGGGCATCGTCACTCTCATCCATAAGGGGGTAGTCGTACGGATCTGGTCAATTATCGCCTGATAACACTACTTCCTCTGTTCTCCAAAATCATGGAAGCGATCGTTGCCGAAGCGCTCATGAACTACCTTGAAGAACGCAATATAAAATCACAAGAACAACATGGATTTCACAAGAACCGATCTTGCACTTCAAATATACTACTTGTTAGATCCAGTTGGACTGAGACCGTCGACAGCGGCGTTGGAGTTAATGCAGTATATCTGGACTTCACAAAGGCATTTGTCCCTCTGAACTACCGTATCCTCATTCATCAGCTGCAGTGCTGTGGAATTTGTGAGCCAACCATCGTTTGGACAAGTAACTCATTGTTTCAATGACATCTGAATGTAAGAGTTCGTGGCGTCATCTCTGACCAAATCGACGTTAAGTGCGGAGTGCCCCATGGCTCAGTACTTGGTCCACAACTATTCCTGATTTACATATACAATCTCGCGACAGTGGCTGCCGTCAACTCCTTACTCTTCGCTGATGATCTCAAGTTATGACGAGCCATTAAACCAACCAGCGACAATGCAGCACTTCAGGATGACTTTGCTAGGGTCTACAAATGGTCGGCTCAGAACCTGCTTCGGTTCGATGTTACGAAGGGCAAGCTGTTGAGCATACGCCATAAAGCCACTTGCGAATACAGACTGGGGGATCAAATATTGCAGCGGAATGCGACCTAAGGGTGATAATGCAGGAAGGTCTGCGCTGCTGCTGTGAAATATCGGTCGGATATACTACAACTGAATTCATCAAGTACATCAGTCCAAATAAGTGGCGCAAGAGTAAGCGTTGCCGTTTCTTACATTCCATAAGACATACCTTCCTCATATTATTTCCCCATATTATTCTACAGTAAAAATTTATTACGCATTCTTGCTATGATTGCGTAGATGCCTTTTCAGATTGTCACTGGCACGGTTATAGCACACTACGGTAACGGCCTGGAACGCTGACCAATCGAACGGATTTGCGCTGATCTGATGGCGTTAGCTTAGCCCGGGGTACCCGCTAGTGAGACGGAAATTGAGCGAACATGAGAACGATCCTAGCCACACGTATTCGGGTAGACGCTGAGCCCTCGGAACGGACGCACACGAGGGGGGTTACCATAGACAAGCACCAGTGACTTAGACGCGAATGCTGCCCGGCTAACGACGCACACAAAATCACGTGGCCGACCGAATCCCAACTAAGGCGAAGAGGAAGCGAGACAGGTAGCCCTCTGAAGGCTCTTTTACGACCAACAAAGGGCGAATCACAGGCAATGAAATGGGTCATTAAATTAGGGAAAATTGCTACCACGACGGGATGGTAGTTTGTAAAAGAACGTTGTTAACAGGTGCGCAGTTGGGCCGCTTCTCGGAGTGACTGAACACTGCTACATTGTGGGTAGGAATTGGACCCTGCTTTCCACAGCCATTATGTCGGCGTTGCTGGCGCGTTTTTGGGGATATTTGATGGACCTGCAACAATACTAATTTATTTTTTTATGAGGCCGGGCATTTAAATCGTTAAACGCCTAAATTGACGGTGTACGCTTATGTTTGCTTTCACTTTAACCATGCTACTGGACTTGTAAAGCAATCTCTTATTTACCTGTAATATATCATTTTTCATTGATAGAGAACATTTTTTGGTACGCATTCCTTATTTTAGGCATTAGCTGAAAGTGTCGAATTTTTAACGGAAAGCAGAAGGTGGCCATGTACTTCTCGATGCATTACCGTCGGAATTCAGAGGAGACAGTGGCGATTTGGCAAGATTTAGATATACTCAAGGGGACGTGGATTATCGAAGGGCACAGAGTAATTAATATTGCGTGGATACATGAAAGCAAGAAGTTGTGGGTCTGCGTCGCACTCATATTAGCTTGAAACCGATGAAGCTAGGAAGCAACAGACAGCAACATTCAGATTCCGGAATTAGTAAGTTGTAAGAAGATAAGCCAAACGAGTATGCAGCATGGGATGGGAGACGAAAATGGAAAGTCTGACGTTTGTAAGCACTACGGCATCACAATCTAAATGGAAGCCTACTAGGATGGAATGGAAATGAGCCAGTGGCTAGGTGGATTGTAGAGTATTAGCAGTCACACCAGTTTTAGATGGGGCTAAGAAGCAGCAAACAGCTACATGCAGAGTCCGTAAGTAGATAATAATGAGAAACTACGGTCATAAGAACATCAAACATGCGGTAAGGGGATGCAAATGTTGGAGAGTCATACGGTTGTGAGCACTGCGGCAGCACAAGCCCAGTGGAAGATTTTTGGGATGGAACGGAAGGGAACCAGAGGACAGTTTGCTCTGCGGGGACAAGGGTCATACTGTAGTGAAGCAGATGGACCTAGGAAGTAACAGCTTTCGACATTCAGAGTTCGTAAGTAGTTACTGATAAGAATTTTATGCCGTAGAAAAACCAAGCTTGTAGCAAAAGGAGAAAATGTTGGAAATTGAGATTGTTGTGAGCATTGCAGTCTCACATGTCTAATGGCAGGCTGTTGGGATGAAATGGAACTGAGCCAAAGGTTGGGTGGCTCCTCAAGGCACAGCAATCATACTAGTGTGAAACAGATGGGGTTAGGGAGCAGCAAACAGCAACGGTTCGAGTCCGTAAGTAGATACTGATCGGCTGGCTAGCCGAACAACCTCCTCGTGGTGCCAGCTGGGTGGTTCGGGTAAATTCCGTTCCAGCAAATGGTTCCGCGGCAGTGTTCCAGGATGTAGTGGGCTTTCGCCTGGCAAGTGTTCTCCCTATAAAAACTACAGATATCCTTTTAACAACACTGTGACTTGGCGGATGTGACTCATCACTAAATAAAGGCACTGCCTCTTCCCTTTTCTGGAGGATCAATCACACATCGCGAATGTCATCCGATTCAAAGAGTACCATTGATTCCCCCCTTTCATGGCAACACAACGAACAAAACACAGTCACAGTTACATACTCACACAACATGTCGCCCTTCAAATACACAGTTAAACATAGTTTTACATCTCATCACACACATATATTCCCATGCTATTGGTCAAAATGCACTAATTTGTGCAATTTCCGATCATACATATCTGTAATACCATGATCACGCCCTTGATGGTGTGCCTCGCAATGAGGAGAATAAACTATTTATTTATTTAGTTATAAAATAAAACCATAAGCACCTCAAGCATGTGGTAAGATTGCGAAACTTTTAGAGAGTCAGACTGTTGTAGTAGTGTCAGTGAGGACATGTACATCAATTCACTTGGAGTACACAGCCACCAGAAATAGCAACATGTTTCCTTCAAGCGGACCGAAAATGTCAGTGTGAACATGTTCCCATGGACTGCCGGAAAGTCCCAAAGGGTGAATGGGACCCGTTGGATTACCTTTTTGATACGTTGGCACGTAGTAGAAATATTAAAAAGCGCTTCGATATCTATGTCCATCGCTCGCCGCCAGCATTATGATCTGAGCAGAGCCTTCATATGGACCATTCAAGGATGAGCATCGTGTAACTCTCTCAGTATAGCTGATCTGAGATCCGATGGAATAACGATACGATCCATGCAGGATACATCCTTCGTTTAGGCTCTGTTCAAATTGATAATTGAGAAACGGACGTGGATCGTCAGAGGACCGCGGGCCCCAGCCACGCACTATCCCACGCATCACTTTCGATAGGACCAGATAGTGATCAGCACGTTTCTTAACCATAGCACTGGATACTGGTGTGCTGCCTAGGTGTAGGCGGAAAAATTACTATACCAACGGCATCCTGCATGTCAAGACAATAAGTCAGATAACCACACCATCTGCGCCTTCTGCCGAGGTCCCGGATAAACCATGAGTTGTCTCCCCCATGCGATTAGCTATGCAGCTTCATGTTTTCATTGCAACTCACACAATAGTATCCAGACTTGTTCCCGGTAACCTTAGCTGACACCTGCATCTACGGGCTATTGTGCTATTCATTTTTTTCCTAGCTATGTCAAGGTGGTTTCATTCCAACCCCACTGTTAGCTATGGTGGCGCCCATATTGGGTAACATGCCCAGGTGTCCCACCACTCGGTATGGATATGCGCTCATCCCATACCCGCTGTGACGAAGGTGTACTCCCACCCCGTGTTACTAACCCCAAGGGCACCCAGGCCCTTGTTGTTCCTTGATCCCATATCCCTACCGAGACGCGTTAACCTCATTTGAAGGAAAGGACAACTGTACCTTCCCATGCTCCGTACAGCGGATCAATGGGATAAGTTTTTGGATACATTAGAAAGAACCCTTGTATTCCTCTCTCCGAAAGTGTGCTGTGGAGCCTTGCTGTACGCTATCAAGTGCGGTGCGCTATTTCATTGTGTAACTGTTCGAAGACATGGTTGTTGCAGGACTGAACGGGCACTTGAGGTATATAAATATGTAATTGTGTTCTATTTTCTTTAACGGTACCGTGGTTAATGTCTCGGCTTCCTATCTTAGTTAGACTCGGGAGTTTTTACGAGTCACTGGAGCCCCAAGCGAATCTGTCGCTTGCACTAGGCGTTGCAACAGTCGAACAAACTCTCATGGCGCTCCAGTTTGTTCATCCTGTTGTACATTATCGTGAGAACCAGCGATGTTTCGAATTTGATAGTTGTAGGCTGAAAGTGGAAGTGCTCAGCGTACCATTCGGGGTAATCTTAGTTGTTCTATGCCTCGACCCTCACCTAGAAGCGCAATCAACAGTTTATGATCAGTCTGTGTCGAAAACCGACACCCCAAAAAATACTGATGGAAATGTCTGACCCTGAAAACTACTGCCAGTGCCTTTTTCTTCAGCTGTGTGTAATTTTTCTCAGCAGCCTATAAAGTATGCGATGCGAAAGCAATAGGACGAATGGTTCCATAGTTAACCTTATGCCCTAAGACTGCTCCCACTTTAAACGGCCATGCCACATGCTGTAAGATCATGGGCTTGTTTAAATCGTAATGTACCAACACCCGTGCAGAAGCAAGAGCTTAGGTTTGCTTAAAAGCTTTTTCCCCTCTCTCGAATGACAGCTTGGCGTTCTTCTTTAACAAGTCGTGAAGTGGTGCTATAACAGAAGCAAGGTTGGGTAGAAAACGACGATAATGAGATAAAATTCCAATGAACCAAAGTGTCTGTGCTTCGTCAAATAGAAATGGTGCGGAAATAATGAGCTGCAATCTGTCTTACCGTACATGCAAATTATGTTTATGTAGCCGATAACCAAGGTACTCAACGGAATCAAGCATAGAGGCACATTTGCAGCATATCGAACATAAACCATGTTCAGACAGTCTAGGTAACACCTGGTCGAACGTGCGCGGGTCCTCCTACTCTGTGCAACCCGTAATCAGGAGGTCATTGAGGTGTGCACAAGTGCTCGGTATATCACGCAGGATATTGTCAATTATGTTTTGACAAATAGCCGGGGCTGAATCATTCCCAAAAGGAAGTCTGGTGTATTTCAATAGCTCCAAATGTGTACTGAGCGTGGTAAAATGGCGAGAGGCTTCATTAAATTCCACCTGGGAATAAGTATGGTTCCAATCCAGTTGGGTAAACTTGACACGACTAGATAAGATGGCGCGCAAATTCTCGATTTTACGTAGTGCATAATGGTTTATGATTGAACCGCAATTTATTGTTAGTTTGTAATCACAACTCCATACGTTGCCTTCGAGTGAAAGCACAGGGACTATCAGTGTGCACAAGTGTTTACGGAACTGGTACAATTATACCTTATTGCTGGTGCATTTCTAATTTCTTCCATCTTGAGCAGTAAGGAGTAAGGCAGCTTTCTGGACTTAAAGAATTTAGTTGCATTAGCGTCCGTCATCAGCATCCTTGCTTTAACATTTTGAGTTCCCCAACTGATGTTAGTTGAACACGTCTGGATGCCGTTTAAGAACCGAGTCCACAGTGTCCGCCCGCACGGTATGGGTATAATAATATAAAGTATAATATAATAATAATGGTAATATTTGTGGCAGCAGTTTCATCCAGTCACGACTAAGTAGCTTGACTGGAGCATGTGGCACAACATAGAGTACTAAGCTAGGTGATCCTGCTGCAAATATACCACGCTCTCCTTCAAATTGCAACTTGCTATACCTGTTTCCATTATGTATTGCATAGTTCGTGTTAATTGACCAAAATCGATAAATACTTCTCCTCCAAAGTTCAATTCGTTTTATGGTTTCGGCCGCGCGTGTTGCGCTGTGGATCGTTGGTCTTCTTGCCTCGTTCATCGATCATCGGATCTAACTCGTCGAATTATCGTACCTGATAGTTTGAAGTACGTCAATCACTTCTCCTGTGTAGGTTTTGAAACAGTATTAGACAATGATGACAGCGCTTTTCTGCATATTATTGTCACAGCGGTACCGGAGTCTAATTCAAAGAAAGCTAGTTCGCCATTAACATGAAGCGTGACCCTATACGGTGGTACTCTCGTCATAATGGAGCAATTTGCAGTTATGTGGTTCATAAAATTTAACTGGGAATCAGTTCACTCACCGTCGTCCTGATTCAACGAATTAATCGAGGCATGTGACCGTGCAGAACGACATACACGTGCCAAGTGGCCAATATTTCCGCAATTCATGCACTTTGTGCGAATGTGAGATCACTGGGTGAGGGAAGTGTGCTGATCACCGTATCCGGATCGGACGAACTTTCGTAACCTGTTTCGGAGGAAAACCTTGGAGCCAGCTTGTTTACATATTCTGTAGGCTGTAGTGCATTGAAGGTGGGTAACTGAGCTTTCAAGTTTTTTATTAACCTACGAGATTGCAAGCTATTTCACATGAAAGGTTATCTCCCTCATGTGGTAGTAACTTTTCTGTCGCGCCATTATCTAAAACCACTGAAAAGGCACCGAAATTTTATGACTTATTCGACAGTGTCTACTAGGAACACTGTTCCGGACTTGTAGTTGTGAACGTAAAGGATAGCAACTGTGAGACATATGGAAGGGGACATCATTGGTACGTGAGCTTCGGTATGGAAATTTCCACTACTGAATTGAGGGTAGATAGAAATCGGGTGTTGCCCGCTCGAGAACGCTGCACACCATTACGAGTTTCCGGGTTATTTCATCACATCAGATGGAGAGAGCAAGCATCGAACCCGGGACCATTGGGATGTTAGCTGCGACCGCCAACTCTAAGCCGCCGCGTCACGCCGTGCAACGTTTGTCACAACGGTTAACGATGGATTTTGAAGTACACGTTAGGTGGATGGATTGCGACGCGCAATCTCAAAGTAGACCGCGATTCCCATTGAAGTGAACGTTTATCATTCCATCACGTGGATAGCAGCTGTAGCAGGGAGAAGCGGGTGTTGCCGGCACGAAAACGCTGCCCACCGTGACCCGTTTCGATCTTATGTGATCTCATCAGATGGAGATAATAAGCATCGAACCCGGGACCAGTTGGATGTTAGTTGCGACCGTTACCCTTAAGCGTAGTACATCTGTTCGCCTGAGGGCCAAAGCCGCAGCGATACTAACATAATTTTTTGTGCGGTAGGCTTCTGTGCTCGGCCAAGTTGCTCTTGTCCGTTGTTGCCGAGTACCGGAGGAGAATAGAGTTCACTGCGTACTGCCTCCGGCTCATTAAGAACTACGGTATTTACAGAGGACTTCGAAGTAAGGATTGTACGGTGGGTGCACGACGTAGATGGCTGCTGAGACGCGTTAGGGTTATTCGGCGAATGGGTAACGCTGAACGCTAACTGCTGAATACTGGATACTATGTTGTGGGAACAAGTAGAAAGTAGTCTATACAACTACATCGCTACATAATCGAAAATTGTTGCAAAAGTCATATGTCATTCATCAGAGTCTAATCGTTCTTCAAGTTTTATGTAGCATTTCAAAATGCCTTATTTACAGTCTCACTGGACTCAAAAATGTAAGGTGTCATTGCTAGTGTGCAATCATTCTATGAATCGAATGCTTGTGAAATGTAGAGACCGAAATGTTTGGGACTGTAGCACAGCTTTGGAATTCACGACTCGTTCTGCTAGGCTGTTCCAAACATTTACCACTCTCCGTTCGAAGCACAGGAGATAAGATAATTTTTTTTATATCCGGCACCCACGCTTGTACCTTTGTCCGCGTGTGGTACATGGCGTTCACAAGTATTGTGTCGAATTCACGACTGCTTCCGCCCACTAACGGTATTACGAACACGCACGACAATCCGAGGACAAAAGAAGGTTACTGGCCGCGAGCCAAACTGGAAACCAAGCGTCCGTGAGTACAGCAAAACCAAATAATTCAAATCAGGACATATACGTAGGCGATGCAGAATGACTGATATTTGGTCAATCAAGGCTGGTCCATTCAAGGGATCGATACGGTGTCCCATGAACGAGCGAAACACACAGAGTAAGAGAAACGCTACTACGCATAAGATTCCGTGTCAATGCAAGCTAATCGCGAATGTGAGGCAACAGAAAATGTATGCGGGTAACCGTAACAGAGGGCGGGATGAATAGATGTGAGTGGAGCGAACGCACAAAACAACGGCAAGTAGTGGAGTTTTCTTACCTCTATAACAACAAGAGAAGCAGCAGTTTCAATACGGTGAAGTCAACGAGATGTACTATACGGTGGGTTACGATGAGATCGATTCGCACTGAACGATGAAACAAGATGTAGGGCCCTAGTCTCTCTCACCGGACTTCTTACGACAATCCCGTAAACTTGGGATGCAGGTGGCGATGAGCAATCTACTTGCTTAGAAGAGGATAGATAATAGCATCGGCCAATCATGCGACTAGAATGAAGGAACAGTCGTTAGTGGATATGATGATAGCTTGGAAGGTTACAGGCAGGTGCCGCAGTCAGAGTTCCAGTAGCTTGGTGTCATCCATTGACTACGAGCCGAGGAGCATGTTCATCTCACTCAATAGGGCGGATGGCCTCTAATCGCTTAAATGTAAGCCTTGGGCAGCTGTTTTAATCTCGTGCTCACTGGTTGTTCCAGCCGGGTCACGATTTTCTACTCAAAAGAAGAATACGAAAGACCTGTATTTGGACTTAAAAGTGTGTCTTGGAGCTTTAAAACGGTTCCTAGGAAGGCTATTTAGCAAATGCATGCACTTTGATTGGTCGAAAATGATAGTATGACCCCAAAACACACTCCAACAACACAGATCAAAAGGAGAATCGTGGTACAGGATAGAAAGGACGGATAACGGTGCAACAATCATATTTGAGCCGAAAAGATTAATATAAGGTGATTCAGGAAAAAGGGAACATGCCCAACAGAAAAATTTCGATGATGGCGAAACTGCGCTAGCAGTTCGGATCACCAATTGTGGGGCTTTACTTAGTTACTACTAGCAAGCGGTGGTTCATAAGTGGTATTATGCGACGTACGAGAATCCGGAGAACAGTAAGAGCGGCTGGGCCCAACGTGCATTGCAAAAAGTCACAGTGGATGAAGTGCAGGTAAGTAATAGCAGCCAGTGGCGTAACAGCGTGACTCACCGGGAGAGCGCAAGTACATGGGGCAAAAAATTAGTAAAACAGGTGAACGATCGGAAGAAACTAAAAAAAATGAGATCAAGCCTCGCAAACTACTGGAAGCGTAAATGTTCGCTTTTCACTACAGGCTTATTCGCCTGAAACTGGTGTCCTGTTTCAACTGTATGCTCAAGAATAAAATTGTTGAGATCCTTTGCGGCAGTGACAGTGTTAAGTGTTTACTCAACAGCTCCAGGAAGTCAGCGAAATGACACCGAATTGTGTGACGGCAGCAGACGCAACCGTGTTCACTCCGTCTATTCATCGTCTGCCCTCAGCTTGGACATTGATATGATTATATTAGCCACACATTTCCACGGCTTATATCAACAGAACAATTATCATCATATGCTTTCTTATGCTCCAAGTGTGTTACATTTGCTTTGCTCTAGTCTCTTTCTGTCACCATCAGGAAATCTACATCTGCGTTTGTTTTGCGCTGAGTCAACCACGGTCTAGTTGGTGATCGGATATAGGAAGCAGCAATACTTTAAGCTTTGTTAGGGTTTAGGTTTTACGTACGTTCCACCACATACCTGATGTACAGCACATAGTTTATATCATGGAATTTTGTCATTGTGTCAGGTGTCTCCTTTTAATTTTAATAACTAGTTCGTGTAAGCGGTTTCATTGGAAAACGTTATCTACCGATCAATCAGACACTTTTTAAACCCCACTTTAGCCCGAATTGAAGAACTGAATACCTTCGGAGGACCGTTGCTCTACGATTACCAAATTTCGCATATCTATCCATTGCAAACCAGTTCAACAGCTTTCCTCTATCTGCATGCGTAAGCGCAGAAGGAAGGAGGTGGAACCTTCGTTCCAGTTGTGGGGATGCTCGTCGTAACCGAGCTACTGGCATATGTGTATACTATGGGAGAAAATAGAGAAATCTGTATGACTCTACAGAATTATGGTCAAAGCCTATGAGCTACCAATACTCCAATCATTCTTCAACTCCTCAGGTGATATTGTATAAGTGTCTTACTCAAAATAATGTGAGACTTAGAGGGACACAGGACTCACTGATGTGTGACGCCATTGTCAATTGGTAGTCCTTCCCTGAATCGTATAGCAACAAAGTGTAAACCCAGCAATGTACGGAGTGCTCCTTCTCTGTATTCTGGTAGGTTGTTGTAAACATTGGCCACCCTCCGTTTGTAACACAGGTGGTGGAGAACTCACGTCAGCCCAGGCCCCACAAACTTGTACCGGTGCCCGCGTGTGTTGCATGGTGTTCGTAGGGTGACAGTGGGCCCAACATGTGGCAGTCATCGAGATGTAAAGTACGGCACCTCATGATGTGATCAACTCGTATCTGAAGATAGGATATGGTGTGGAGCGCTAGTTTTTACGCCGATCTTTGTAAGGCAAACCCCAGAAGCTAGCGCGTAGCCTAGTACATTGAAATATGGATTTATCAAGGATAAAACAAACGCTCACCAGCTTTCGTATGTAAAGATTGAAACCAAAAAGTGAATCTATCAAGAAAAAGTAACATGTACCGGTTGACTCACCGCAATTTTCCCCTGTACACACATTTGGTCATGCCACTCCCTGTCCCCTTAACTTGGGTCAGATCATGTAGTGCGAGTGGGATAGTGCATCATCGAGTCGAATTTGAAAAGCAGCTGACGTTGGAACCGAAGTAGGTTCGACATCTATGATACGTGAATGGAGAACAAGTTCAGGCGACATTCCAACCGGCTATATTATGTAACGAACTTCAAATGGCGGTATATCAGTGATGAATGGCGCTTGCACTGCACTAAGATTCAACATGGGTGGTTAGAAACCTTGAGGATCTGATTCACCAATATGAGATCAACTCGTAGAAGACGATATTGTCCACTGAAAATTCCTATGGTCTTTAGCCTAAATTGGTAAGGGAGGTAGAGCAATGCATTAACATTATCGCCCTCTGTTATAAATTTGCGAGGGCAGTGAGGTGGCCTCGCGTAGGCATTGTGCATTTATGAACAGAAGGTATAATTGCAACGGTCCTACAACGTCCGCCTTTAGCCTAACTGTTGGGTAGCTTTCTTCACTGCTTGCTCAAGCTGTCTTGAACATGTGAGATCGTACTGCACGAGTACCCAAAATCACTTAAATAGAAAGTGAGTTGTAAAACGTGTTTTCCTGGTCGATATTCATGGGTGCTGGCATCGTTGAACCAGAGCAGGTTCTGAGTTGCCCACTTGTGAGCCTTGTTGAGATCACTTTGAAGTGTAAGGTGATCGTTTACTCTCTTCTTTGCTCGCCAAATACTGATCCCTTCCACATAGAGTAAGACGTTTGAGATGAGCACCCTGCGAAATATGGAACCAGTTAGCTTTCTATGCCTGGCAAAAGGTGCTTGATAGTATGCGGAGGAGCTATACTCGATCACTGGTCTTAGAATGTATGGGAAGCTCTCTGTGGTAATCTCTTCAGACCAAGTACAGAAGCTGCGTTCAAGCACTCGAAGCATGCGCAGTCCGTTTCGATGTAGTCTGTTCGTGTTTATCCATGGACTTCATATCGCAGCTTGGAAGTACAGTTTAGTCATGCACTGAGTGTCCGAGATGCAGCGGTTGGTCATGGAAGTTGTGCGTTCGTCAGTCACAACCCTTTCTTACGCTCATTAGTGTAGTATTTAAAGTCTTATCTGCTACCGACAACTGCTTGGCAGCCACGTTAACAGAAAGCTTTGTACCTAGCGCTTTTTAAGCAACGCGAATTAATAGAAGCCATTAAATTAATTTCGTCTGTTGGTGAACTGCTCATAAGGCCAGTGTTCATCAGTACTTTACTTCTAGCACCGTGACAACAAAAATAAAATCGAGATTTAGCACATTTTGCTGAGGTTGAAATCGATTGGTAATGCGACTATTCCGAGTTCTGTGTTTTTTACTGGATCTAGTGTGAGCCGGTTTACCCAAATAACACTGAAAAATGCCGCACAATGACGTACACCCATAGACGGATCGTAAGCTCCCGGACAAGATTACGTGCATGTCCAGAAACTGGGTCACTACGATTATCCATATCATCATGAATCCGCGGCATATGGATAGGAGTCACATGGGTTTGATTCATTAGTGTGGTATATAAGGAGATACTGTTGGTCAAAAAAACGGCTCACAGAACAATCGGGACGAAAGCCAGGGACCATACTGCGAGAATTGCCGTCGACATGACCCGAAATTCCAAACTGGAAAGGGCAGAAATCTCTTATCAAAACACTTATGTGGTAGTCTCAATGGCCTTTATGAATTTCGATTAAGGTTCGGAAAGCAGTTTTTGTAAACTTGCTGCCTAGTATGCATTTGATGGTATCCAGGGCTTCAGGAGCAACAGCACAATACTGTTGAAGCTTAATCATTTTCGAGGTTTTAAGTTGAGCCGTGCTTAATGTTTTCTGCCATGATTGGCAACAACCGGTTTCCATAGGACAGCCACAGGACGCTTGCGCCTACAGAGGGAGCATGGGTGGCTTGCGCTGCGCCACCCACAGATCCATCCACACACTCAAATCCAATGTAAACCTGAAGGAATAAGACCGAGAGGCATGCGGATGGGAGCCACGTTTTATGAACAGAGCCGGCCCACACTCCTTCACAGGCAAGCACAAGCATGCAGTATTTGGGGAAACAAGTGCACACGAACGGTGGCTGGACCGTAGTCCGCTCCACACTGGATGGAACCACACTTTGAGCCTAGCATGGTCACGAGAACCGTGCACCCCATCCCTCGCCAGCAACGATTCATAGTCTCCTGGAACTAGTAATCGAGGTGGAGTTTATTAGACAGGTAGGCACTTTGTCAACATTCACAACAAGCGCCGACACGCCGGGGATATCAAAAAACCAACATGGAATTTAAGGGAAAACAAACACGAAACATTAACAGAGTATGCAGCTTAGTAACAGAATTGAAAAAAAACAAAATAAACTGGAATGGCTTTTATCCACATTATCATGACCTAGATTAAGTTTACGTTGGTTTGGCCCAACTGTAGTGACGAATGTTTTCTGCCATCGTGATTCACTAACACACATGGTTTTTGGCAGTAAAACGTGATATGCTCCTCAATGATTGTGAATTTTCGAAACCTACACATTTTCTCACGCATACGAAACTATCACTTTTCCTTGCCACCCTTTAAGGAACAAAAAGCATGAAAAATAAGCGATGGAACCCTTGGGTGTTACTCGTTAGGGTAAACACGCTGTTCCGAACCAGTATCCGGTAATATCTGAGTAAAACAGAAAAGTTCAGGTGTGTAATAGGCTTCCGCGGATCTTCTTGATTCACTGTTCCTATGCTACAGAAAATTTGGCTTCACATCGATGTTGAAAGTGCGGTTATGGCACTCGATGGATTTGCTTCTTATCGTGTAGACTGCCAGTGGACATACAGGGACCGTGGTGGTGATGGCGGTGGTGTTGTCACTTGCCTCAGATATTCACGGTACATTTCGAAACATGTCAGTTGCTTACTCACGAAATTGAGGTCAGAAATGAGTGTTTGGTTAAGAACTATGTACGCGTAAATATTCATCAGACCCGAACATTTACATGGCACGGATTATGCGCTGCAATGGTCAACTCGGGCTGGGAAATATATGTTGCTTTATAGCTGCCGTAATCGGGAAGTCATGACACCGGAAGACCAACCGCTATCATCTGCATGGTAGATGCCTGCACGGTAGTGGAGGATGGGTCAGGCTATATCGCGGTTAGCTAACAATTCGTGATAGTCGGCTGCCGTTCTCCATGGCTCTGTTGCATAAGCTGCGGGCTAGTTGGCACAGGCCACTAGCAGTCATGGGTTCGGTCCTCCGTAGAGGACTGAAGGATGCGCACCACTGACGAGCTCCAATAGGGCGAAACGGCCGTCTGGTGCTTTCCGGATGGGTAGTTGGCTTATCTAAATTGTCCGCTGACTGCGACGAACAAAAATATTCACCAAAATCCTTCTACTCATACGAAATATATTTCTATTTTTTGAACAACCAACTAGACAACTGGGCTGTGCTGATAAGCCAAATGAAATAAATGGGACATCTATACATCAAAGTCGACCATCCGAAGTAAATAGCTTGGGTAACAAGCAAACAGCTAGATGATGGTGGTTGACGGCCAAGCTAGTACCGGACATGCTTGATGTTTTAAAACACGCAATTATGGCTTTAAATGACGAATGTATATATATCCTCATTAATCGACAATAGCTGTTTTCGGAAGCCATACCAGTAACATTCCGGTAATAAGAATATGACTCTAAAGTCAATTTTAGAATCTGTAGAGCCAAAAATAATGGTGGTGTAACCTAATCGAGTGTTTGAATATCGTATTCCACCTCCATTGAAACACGCAGATATGTGCTCGCAAATCCTTTGAAATAGGCTGGTATTGAAAGATGCAATCGTAGTCGAAATGGATTAGACTAAAACCCATAGCTAGTAATGACACTGAACAACGGAACAATGGAACAATGGTATATGACGGGTAAAAAAGCATACACTTATCGAGTCCCGCAGGTTGGCAATAGAAATACTAACAGATTGGCAAACCACATAAGTGGTTGAAGTAAGGAGCGTCAGTGAGATAAAAGGTAGAAGTATAACAGTTTTAGGGGGATAAAGTGGTACGACGCAAAACTGGCTAAGAAATTGTTATCGTTGTTGATGGTAGCAAATCAAAATGGAGTACTCACCGGTTCGCACAGATTTACGACCGTGAATTTGGGGTATAAATCCAAAGAGGCTGGTCAGCCTAAATATATACAAGCGTTTTCGTTCATCAAACAAAGCGCAGGGGGCTCAGTGCGACGTCCAATCGTTTTTTAAACGTATCTAATATGGGGGCACAAACAACTGAGTTTGGAAGAGCGTTCCAGGGCCCGCAGACCCGGAGGGAGAAATAGGTTCTCCAACAGTCTAGACGACTGTATTGTTGGCTCAACATCTCAATGGCCCGCTCGATGGCCCTGCTTATTCTCTATGTGATGAGAGGAAATAACCTCGAAACGCGTCATGAAGTGCAGTGGTTTCAAGAGGGTACAATATGATTTAAATAGAATAATCACGGGTGGGTGCCTCGTTTTGTGACCCCCTATTGTGCAACCCAAGTCTACGAGTGCTGACAAACGAGCATTGAACGAGTCCACTTGGGGCAGTCTATCTTTCAAGGGTTTCGCAAGCAATGGCTTGTCGTTGTAAGTAATTATCAAGCGGGTCACCAAACAAGTTTTCTTAAAAGCAGGTCTCAGATGTAACCATAGGATCTTTCCACCAGAATCACCCAAAATAGTGACTGTATGAACAGCTCTTTCTTGGATGCACTGCTTCTAGGTGGCTTTCGTTTGCGTTCCCTTAAACGCTTCATGCTAGATTTCTCTGGGTGGACATTTTCCCTCTGGATGTCTCTAATTATCTATTAGTTTTCCTTAACGTTATCCGGTTTGTAACTACTGAAGGCAACCCTGAAAGCAGGTGACCCGACTAATCTTCTCTTGCACTGTAGAGGTACTGCACTGTGGATGTTCCTACTTCGTGCTCTCCACGTGTGCTTTCTGTTCACCTTTATGCTGCAACATCCGTCAGAGTCACGGACAAGGTCTACGTACAGAAAATGTAGTCGTTTTCGAAACGCATGTTCGTAGGTAAAATGAAGGTTCTCAAGTGCGTCATAAAAGTTTTCGGAAGCTCTACCGTAAGCTGTTCCAGTTCGCAGGGTACAAAGGTGTTATCAACATAACGCACAAACCTTGCCGTCTCGTCGATGTGCTCTAAGTGGACACCGTTTTAGTTTTGCTATAAAATATATCAGTCAGTAGGGACAGTAAAAGAGATCCCATGGCCACTCCACCTCTTTGAAGGTACATATGACAATTGAAGGCAAAATGAACATTTGACATACATCGAAGTAATGCATCCTTTAGTAAATTACTGGAAAAGTTGCGAATATGTACAATTGCCAAACCAGACCGCATACGTACTCCTTCTTTCAGAGCAGCAGAATGTTTGTAAACAGCGACTAAGAATTAAATGTATCATAGTTTTGTAGATAACGCCAAGTTTAGTTACATGAGCTATTTGTTCTGGGTCGTTAAAATGTGATGTGCTGCATTTCCCATGTAGGCTATACTTACCGTAACAGACCAAAATTAAACCATCGATCCGGTTGTTCAAGACTTAGCAACCGATTTCTTAACTTGATTTGACACTTCAGGACTTAATTCCTGCCATGTTGACGTTAGGGTCTGATGAAAGTTTTGGTGAAAAGATTTCTCCAAGCAACACGCATTTCTGGTCTTGATTATGGTTGATGAAATGGGAATATTTGCTTTACTGAAGATCAGCATTGTCTGTGATTCACTTACTTTTGAAATGTAAACCAGGATACCTGAAAGTTCATCGGCAGCTTTTAGTAATCAATATCTATATTTCCAAAAGTATCCTAGTAGTGAAGCTGAAAGCCTTGCAATTGATTTATGATTGCTGCACTTGAATACTCGAATTTATACTGCGTATATGTTGGGATTTTTAACTATTTTACAGCCTGCATCACGAATTCTGAGTCAATGAACAATGTACGATTTCTAACCGGATGAGCGAGCATCCCAGACATAGCATTTACTAACGACCTAAAAATGGTTTCCATCTGTAATCGGAAGTACTTGGGAAGCTCTTATCACTCCACCGTAAGTTATTTCTTGCCTATAGCAATATGAACCATAAAGATGTCACTTTTACAAGGAAAGGTAGTGCATTTTCCTGAACACCGGGCAATTTCTGGAAAATATAGTCTCCTGTTCCCTATGCTGTTGTAAGAACTCGTATGTACCACAAATATGACAGCAACTTTACACAGTGTATTGGGGTTCAACGAATACTGCTTTGTTGTTACATGTCGTTCACTCTTCATTTGCGTTTCCATTGCATTTCTGTCTGGCTGTCTGTTCCGTTGCTTGTTGTCCATTCCCCGTCCTTTCAAGTTTTTCACGTACATGTTGGCTGCCACCTAAGGAACTTTGCAATAACTCTGGATGGTCCATAATTAGTGATTCCGTTCCTCACGCCCATGAAGCACACGGTTCCAACAAATGGATATGGATAGAAATTCATCCCGGGCCAACGAGATCCGACTCCTTCTATATGTAACGAAGGAATGGAAAATGGACGACAGTTAACTGTGAATAACTGCGCAAACAATCGGTTCCAAGACAAATCAGTTTAATTGACCGAAACACTGAAACAATGGCAATTGGAATCGAACTATTTCGGAGTACTCGGAATTGAAATAGACTTGGGTCAGACTCCGAGCTAGCGTCAAATGGAAGTACTAACACAGTCAGCACACGTGAAAATCGTAGAAACCATTTCAAATTGCGCTAACTGAATAGACATGTTACAACAAGTACAATAATATTTCGTCCAAGAACAATTACCACAAAAAGTTGAGCCACCGAAACAACATTTGCCTGAGATAAAAATCTACATCATCATTTGTGCCTATCGACATCTTCGCATTCGCAAAGTACTTTGCTATTTCAACAAAGAAACAACTTGTGATGTCAACTAGTTATCACGACCACATTTAATGTCATGGAACTCACGAATCTACTGACTGGCTTTGTCAAGATTACTCTTTGATTAGGTTGTAATCGTCGCATATTTGTTTGTACATACCTGATAATGCCTTCTTTGGTGTGCATCTTGTGACCTCGAGAATATACTCTCTTTATTATGTTTAAATTGATGGCTAAAACTCCTCCACGTGGTACGCTTTATTGTTTAAATAAAGCTGTATACACGCCATTCTTCCAAGTGGCCACTTGCGTAAACACAAGCACTATACACACTGCGGTCGATACGAAACCCGCATCACTAGCAGCGATTAGCGAGCCGATTGAAGAGTAACATTTGAGGTCACCATCAATAGATGCTCCAACAGACTGCCGACGCCCCAATATACACCCACACACAAGCACGTGGTAATCAGCTGGTGGTCTATAGCGAATGAACTGGTGCTGCCGTTGTCGCAACCTGAAAGCTACACTTTATCGACTTCAATAAGACCGATGCATGCCTGTTGAGTGACGCTGTATTTCCGCGTACGGTTTGTGGGCAGGGGGACTGTAACACAATGCGTTGACTGGTGGGTGTGTTCACATGGGAATGGTACGCCAGTCAAAATTCTGCCCCTGAAATATATGCTTACTGATTACTGATTATTGGTTGGAAGTAGCAAGAAGAGATATCTATGTGTAGGTACATCAAGTATCACTCAGGTGCAAAGATTCGTTATGTTGGAGTGCGCCCGATTTATTTCATATCGGCAAGGAGTTTTCCAGGAATTTCCTAAATTCCGACACCGAGTTTGCCCCAACTACGTGTTGCGACTGGTTGTTCTATACATTCACCACTCTCCGCTCGAAACAGAGTTGGTGGGCGATCGGTTGCAAATCCGGTAAGACAACTTTGTACCGGTGTCCTCGTGTGGTGTTTGGTGTGCATAGATGAAGTAGCGGCCTCAGCATGGAAAAATCACCTACATGTAATATCCAACGCCTCATAATGGAGTCAACCCACAGTCGGCGAGAAGCTAGGGTGCAAAGCCCTAGTTTTTTTTACACTAGTCTTCGTACCGCACATCCCATAAATTGGGAATCAGCCTGGTGGCCACATGCTCTACCCGCTTACTCCTTTCCACATCGTCCCCGGGTGACAGGGCAGTACGCGGAAGAGCCGTACTCTAGCATTGGTCGTATTATGGAAACGAACGCAAGTGGCAATCTCTTTGGACCAAGTGCTGAAGCTGCACCTGAACGCCCAAAGCATACGAAACCTATTCATATTGTCCATGGACTTTAGGTCGCAGCGTGAGAGTACGCTGAGCTGTTTCACTCAAGGTGCGGGATGCAACGGTTGACCAGCCACAGTGTAGGTTCGACTGTGCTCACACTTACCCAGCCTCATGAATTGCGACTTAGCCGGGTTTATCGGAAGGTTTACCTCTACGAACCATATGGAGAGGTAGTCGAGGTCCTGCTGAAGCAGCTCACTGTCAATGGGTGCGTGGACTAATCTCCACACCTTGAAGTCATCTGCAAACAACACACAAGACGAACGGTGTGGCGGAGGCACTTGGTTTGTATGGATCAAGAACAAAATGAGCCCCAGTACAGTGCCTTGGGGCACACCACTATTCAAGGGATAGCAGTCGACCAGATGGCAGTCTATATGGACGTTCCAATTTCGAACGACAAGGAAATTCCAACTTCATCGGGACAGCAAGCGGCCAATACTGTACACCCTCAGCCTGTCAAGGAGCATCTTATGATTTACGTTGTCAAAAGCCTTACTGAAGTCAAGGTAAATGACATCGATGGATTTGTCTTGGTTCTGCGATTGCAAGCATTCTTGTCTTGTTAACAGTAAGTTGGAGATGCATGAGTGACCTTTCACGAAATCATGCTGGGGGGCCGTTAAGACACTTTTCGACTCGAGAAGCTGCAGAAGACTCTTTTTCACCATCTTCTCAAGCGTCTTTACCAAAACAGCGGTCAGGTCGATCGGCCGGTAGTTATTCACTGCTTGGGTCCCCACCTTTCGGTATTAGCTTTACGACTGATCATCTCCAGTCGCACCGTAATGAACCCGTGGCAAGTGACCTGTTGAACAGCTCAGTCGCAGTAGGAGAGATGATGGCCGATAGGGACTTGAGGAGCAGTCGGTGGATTCCATCTGGCCCAGCAGGATTCGTCCCGCGAAGACTTACCAGCAGCATGCGTACACCTACAATGATACAATCCAGGCTCTCTAGTTCAGCGGGGCGGTACCCATAAACTAGTTGCAGACACCCGGTCATTTGTAACTACGGAAGCGAATTGCGTTGACAATGTTGTCTCACGATCTGTGCTATGAAGGAGATTAGAAGTTATTGTGTGAATGTAAGATAACGTCAAACCTGCTTAAATGAACTTGAAGACAAATGTCCTTATTAGGTGGCCACTGTCGAACCCTTCGGTTTATTTATGAACTCGTCTGTAATATGAATCTCCCGAGCCATACGTAGATGTTATCAGTCGACTTAACTAAGTAACCAAATGTGAGGTAAGCACTTTATTTTCCTCAGTTGCTAAAGGTTCGTGGAAACGAAACACTGTCATCACAAAGGTCTACAGATGCTCGGGGTCGGATGGTGGGGGACATACGTTTAAACAATAGCGAACATTGGTGATTATCGAGGAAAAGAGGAAAGTCGGATGGAAGAGAACAGCCGATAATCGGCAGTAAGCACTTACTGAAGAACACATTCTAGGATGTAACGAATGTGGACGCAAACATGGCGAGTGGAGCGTCCCGATAAGAAGGTTGCACCCGAATCAACAGTCTGTGGGTTGAAGCGCAGGTACTTGCAAATGAGTGCCTTCGACCTAATCAAACAGAGAAGGGATCAGTTGGGCACAGGAACCATTCATGTCATCCTGGACAGTGGTAACATTTACCGCTGTTCGCTGTTCGTTCAGTGATTCGACAGTCTATGTGGGGAAACAACAATTGCATTACACGACCTACTGGATGGCAACAACAGAGGAAAGTCTAAAGCTAAATGTTCCGGCGTGGATCGTGAAATACAACTAGTCCATATATGGCACTTTGTCCTACAGTTCTGTAGCCTTAATCGTTTATATGAAGGTTTAATAGTTCTCTGAGTGTTACGTTGTTTGTTGTGTGTGCAACGTGTGACTTTAATGCATGCAATTGCTAAGTGAGAACCCTGCAAAATTGCGCAGGGCTGTCAAACTAGTTCTTTCCCATGCAAGTGCAATCGACGACCGTTGCTAATGGTTCTAGACCTTTCGTTAGAGGAACAAGTCGATGGAGCCACATTTGATCGAACGCCTGTGTAAGCCATTCATGCCAAATACACAAATCTATCGCATTTGAATGGAGCTCAATCAGAAGTTAAATGCAGACTTAAGTTTGTTCCCTGGTTAAGCTCATTTCAAGATTTTACTTGATTTGTGCAATACCCTTTTGTTTTGCTTCCTGTAAAACCCCATTGCCCATTGAGATAGAAATGTTCCCGTTCCGGCTCGTCTCATCTTCTTACGATCAGTGTGTGCGAAAGCATTTGGGAGCGATGCCAACTTATATCGTATTACAGTACTCTTAAACGAATATCCGGAATGATTAATCTTGGTTAACCCACAATTAGGAAAGCACGATGACTTAAACTAAAAAAATAAAACCAACAACCAGCTCGTTTAATTTGCAAACTCGTTTTATTTTACACTAAGTAAGGTCGGTCAGCGAGTAACTTTGGCTCTACAAGGAACTGTTGCGAGGCAGTAAGTGGTTGGAGAATTTGGAAACAAAATTTTCCTTCTTTCCTTGAAGTTTTTCTTTTCAGCCTTCCATATTACCGTCCCCTGACACATGTTACCCCCAAGTCAGTGCTTCTCAACCTTTTGGAGCTTGCTACCCCAAAACCTGGTTTACTATAAAAACTTGTCCTCCCAAAAATAGTACAGTTCAAAAAGCCAACTGACTATTGTATTTTCCTCTACTTTGCGGAAAATGTATATTTAATGTAATTATGTTATCACCTAAATAAAGAAACCACCTATTTTTAGTAACATTTTATTAAATCAAGGGGTACTGTAAGTTATTGAGACGGTCGATATTACTTAGTTTCAATACTTTATGGTTATATTTTGTGCAGTTTCGGCTAATACACATCGTGTGCTGTGCTCCAATTTCATTTCCTCCCTTTGCCTTGGTGTGTAAGCCCTGATCAAACATGAACAGATATCAGTGGCTTCTTAGTTCTTTCAACCATCCCTTCCAAGTCCGTCTTGGATGACAGGATCCTACCACCACACTGAATCGATACGGCCTGAACACAATTCGCCTGATTTGTCCGTTCGTCCTTGTAAACATTCGCTCGCTCTTTTATCTGGTCGGCTGACCCATGCTCCCAGTTTAGCGTCCACTCAGCTCTGTACTACAATCCGACTAACGACTGTCTGACTGAAAAGAACAACGATCGGGAGCGAGCCAATAGAGGTGACATCTAGCTACGCTGCTTTGCAGGCTTGCATTCGTAGACCAGACAATAAAGTTTTTGTTATGGAAAATTGTCTGATTGGCTGAACACTTGCTAACGAGTAGTCACTGATGGCCAACTACTAGTACTTATGTAGTTAATTAATAGTGTTGATACAGATGACTTTGTTGTCAATTTTGTCTAGAGACAGATTGATGACCCGATCCTTGTACTTAAATGTACCCCCGTAAAACGCCCTTCTGCTCCTTTGGGGGTAATTGGCCCCAGTTTGAGAACCATTACCCTAAGTGAGCTCAATCCCGTGGACCATTTCTGCTCTGCTGATATACACGGTCGACGAAAGATATAAGCGTTAATCTTGAGGCAGCGTTTGAAGAGTGGGGACGACCGGTGATATTGTGCAGACTTTGCCCACCAAGATAATGACTTGTTTGCGCTCCAATAAGTGAATTTAGGCTGACGGAGCTAACGTTCATAATCTTATACTACGTATTCAGTTGACCAGTCAGCTACACAGAATGAACATTAGTTATTTAACGGGTGGCTGCCCAATCAGGTCCCACCAGTGCATCTACTCCCAAGACAAATAGATGACCATAATTCTATGGGTTGGACGAGCGACCCAAGATTGGTTCAAATATCAGGGACACCTAAGTGCGAAATGGTAAGCAATTGTGGGTTAGTTGGACAAATCACGGATGAAAACAGGAAGGAGGTGGAAGAGACGAACTTCCGTTATTGGGCTGCCATAATCTGAGGTTCAGCGTAATAAATGTTTAATTGCCAAATGACGAAATCCACAGGGCGGCTAAGCAATTGTCTGTTTTGGAAGCCAGGGAACAGAACAATCTATATCAATCATTGGGTTTGGGCAACCGATCTACTGGCTTATTCACGTTTAGTATAAGCGGTGGTTGCAAGTCTGGAGGTAAAAATTGCCGTAATTCCCTCGGGAGTCTTTTGAAGAATCGGATCGCAGCAAACATGGATAGGTTACAAATATTTTGGTTGCCGTACCGTAAGCCAGTAAAAATGTTCGGTATGTAAGCTGTTTCTGCTTCTTCCTACCTTGACTATCTTGCCTAATGCCCATTTCGATAAACGGTAGATGAGGCTGGGATACTTATTTTAAATTTAGTTGAACTGATTCCCTGGATGGCTAGCCTTTTAAATTGGGAACCCACGACCCATCTGAAAACCAATTTCGTGATCGGGTCAAAGCCAAGTAGAACGATTCAGATACTGATTCAATAAATAAATAAATGAATACGTTTATTCTCGGTGTTGCTCGATGCACGCCAACAGGGCATGATCAGAATATGTACAAGCGGACCTGCGACGATCAAAATGCGAACATTTTTGGTTTTGGCATTCGGAGTGAGCAGCTGAGTGAGTTCCAAGACATGATATAAGGTTGTGATAACATTTCGACCTCATTATTGATTCAGTGTTGAAACAGATTGTTTATAAAAATGCAAAAATGTTACTAATCCCGTAATATGACACAAGAAGGTGTTCCAAGTAAGTGTTGTTCTGGCCTGAAGCTGATCTATTGCGCTGTTAATCGCAGTCGTTTGCTATCCGTTTTCCATCCTCTGGCATATGATGCCTTTTCCTATGGCCGCACTGAGTTTCAATCCTGTCCAGTTGAGCGATGTGTGCAGTAGCAGGGTAAGTATCAGAGTCACTAAAATTTGGACCATCCGGTTGTTGAAGAGTGGATCAATTCCAGAAGAGGTATCTGTGAGAAACTTGGAAGGAGACGCAACGGGAACACTGACAGGCAAAGGTAGCGGTTTGATCCAGGTTGCACAGAAATGGATGTAAATCGGAGAGAGCAGGAGCCAAGTAGTCACCCACAGTCATGTATAGTAAGCAGGTGGTGCAACAGTACACTTGGTTAACCAAACGGACAGAAGTAAAATCTTAAACCAGATCCGGTGATCCAAAATGTAGAAACAAGATGCTTTAAACTTTCCCTAGACACAGCGTGAGCATCGTTAAGACTGCGGCACGGCATCAGTCCTTTAGCACATGCAATACGTTGCAGTGTTGATCGATGAGATACAGGGCGGCGGCATATGAGGTTCTTGAAAAATGAACGAGCAATCAATTTGATGAACTTGCCACCTGGGAGCTCTCAACTCACGGTGTAAAACAACCATGCACCCTTGATTAACAACAGTTACATCTATACTTCTCACATTATAAGCTCGGTCATCCCAACCTCCTTCCCAGTAGCATTTCTTCCATATGGGCAACTGAAAATCGCTGCGGATGTAGACGACATATTTCCGCTTTGGTTGTACCTAGCTGTGGCACCAGCTTTACGGCATAGGCTGGCTTGAGCCGCTGCAACCTTTGACACGTGCTTCATAAGTTCAAATTTCAATGTGACGTTGTACGTATGGGTGGACAAACTACTTTAAGTGACTGTTTGACTTGCTTAACTTAGGTGTCGATCAGACCGTCTCGAACCTGGGACGTTTACCTCATGCAGCAGCAAAGCGCGTATGCTTTGTTTACCGTTCATATTACCTATTGAGACCGCGAAATACAGAGATATAATGCAACAGTCGTTGGTGCTATGCTGTGATATATCAGGGGTTCTCCTATGGTTCTGGTACAGGACCATTTCGGCTGATATTAATAGGAATGTGGTCCCCTTTGGTCATCGGTGCATGCAGAGTACTTCACGAACATTGTGTGAACATCAGCCAAGCTTAGAACCAGAAGAAAAGGCCTCCGGTACTGTATTAGGTACCCGTCTACCTTCAATTTCTCCGAACAGGTCCAATACCAATTAGCACGTGCCAGACAGTCTATGTTCAATACATCAAACAAAATACACACAACTCGTGCTAGAGTTGAGCTTTTCAAGCTACGCACTCGCCCCATCCTGGAATACTGCATTATATATGGAAATATGCGCAAGAGTGCCGGAATTGCTGTGGAGAACCTGCAGAGGTCATTTACTAAACATCTGATTGGTAAACACTCTGCTATGAGTTATCGAGAAGGTAGCAATGAACTTCATCTCGAACCACTATGGATTCGACGATTGAAGCACAACTAGTTGCTGCTTTTCAATATGTTATATATAAAGGACTATCCCAGCCTGCCTACACTCAATCTTCAACATTGCTCAACTCGAGCACTTCGCAACCAAGATATTATATTAAATATACCGAAGGCTAGAACGAAGGTCCGCTCTAATTTCTTCCTGATCAGATACAGCTATCTGTGAAATAAACTACCCATAACACTCAAGTTATGTTACAATGAGGCAACATTTAGTACCAGACTCGCCAGTTACCTTGATCTAACTACCCTAAGCACTATATTCATATGGGAAAAAGCTCTCGATGAGCTATTCCAAGAGGGGCCCAAAAACACATAGACACCAACGTTTACATAACTAGGCTTTGGCCTCAACCATCCGCCCGAAGGTTAATACATGAAACGCATATCCCAATACTCCACCTATGCATGTCACCCATGCAAGAGCATGGATTCTTCTGTACAAATTGATCTGTGTTGCTATAGGCACAGTTTCTCTCATCAAGAGAAATATACCTATTATTATTATTATTACTACTATTATTATTATTTGTATTACCTTGGTAGCATAAGTTGGTCACGTCACACCCACCAAACGTTTGTTTTCCATTTCCCTTATTTGTATTGTGTGCTTTATCTGCACCTAGTTGGGAAGAACCGTGGAGTGTTCGATCGAGGACGCAATATAAAGACATACAGATATTGATCGGAAACTTGCTCATTGTGGCACCTAGCTACGGGACAGGCCACATCAATATTTGGAGACCTAACGGACACGGCACACTATCTCATCTGGTGGCTTTCTTGCTGATGGAAAACCGGGTTTTCCAGGACTGTTACTCTTACGGTTCAGAGCCGAGTTGACTCGCTAATATCAATTACACACGTTAAGGGCAGCCCCTGATCGACCGTTACCTTTTGAACGAAACTCACACTCAGTAACCTCAGCCTACCTGGTCTGTACGGCCAACTCCGTTACCCTGGTTATTTGGAATCAAGATACTTATGTGAGACTCGGTTGTTTCTCCTGAATCGATGGTCGATTTCCTGCTTCCTGATTCTCTGTCTCACTGGTCGTTACAAACTCGCGTCGTGCGGACATAACTTACATTCTGTTAAGTAGGTATCGTGTTTGAGTTCTACCTTAGTTTGCCGATTATTGTAAACCACTGTTATCCAGGTGACGCAGTCATCGAATAGTGTATGTCTTACTCGCACGGTGTAGAACTTTGAAAGGTCCTATGTACGGCGACTGAAGAGGCCGTCGAACGCCGTCTGCGCAAAGAAGGACGTGTGAACACGTAGACAGCTTCTCAGGCACGTACACTGGGGTCTCCTGCGATCGAGGAGCTGATGGACGTAGCTCACGCCTCTGGTGAGGTAATCGATCGGTGTAACCTCCGTAGTCAAGAGAGGAAGTAGACGGCGCTGGTGTTACCAGCTCTCCGGCCAATCGCAGCGTGCAACCGTAGACTAGCTGCACTGGTGTTGCGTCGAAAGCAGTTTTAACAGTGTTTCTTAAGCCTAGGAGGACGAGGAGAAGTGTTTCAGACCATGAAGGATCTGCGTGCGCATGTAGCGCTGCCTTCAACTGGCGGTGAAAACGCTCCACCATGTCGTTAGCGGATGGATGATACGCTGTCGTCTGAATGTGGCGACAGCCTAAATCCTTAAGCAACGTGGGAAATGTTGACGAGAAATGTGACGCTCGATCGGTGGTCACGATGGCGAGACAGCCGTATTGAGCTACCCAGCGCTCCAGAAAAGCTTTCGCTTCCGTTTCCAAAGAGCAATATGGGATAGGGACGGCTTTAGAAAATCTAGTAAATCGATCGATGTATGTATGTATGTAATCTCAACAGTCTAGTAACTAGACATAGAGCCAACAAAGTCATGGAAATCAGTGGATAAGTGACAGTCATTGCGTCATAATCATCGTGGCATGCTAGTTGAAGGTGGGCAACACACTTCAGCTAATATGCAGCAAGAAAATGGAACATTTTGACAAAAATACAGAACAAAACATTTTTAGTTTGTTTGTCACACGCCGATTTTTCTCTTTCTTTTGTCATTTTCAATGTTGGTAGTATTAAACATGTGAATCACTACAACACTGTACACAATTCTTCCACTGATTCCGGTTGCGGGCCATGTATTCAAGGGTCCTAAGACATTGGCACTCCTCATCTTTGGGTCCTCATCCTGGAAGACGTACTGGTCCAACAGCGGCTAGACGCGACGTCAACAACTTCATGTGCTGCCGCCAAGTGGAAGGCTGATCACCACGCGGTCGCTTCCAGCCAGGTCCTTGACGAGCGAATAGAGCGCGACTCGGTAGACGCTCAGGTGCCATGCGCAGGACATGACCGAGCCATCTCAACTGGCGCAACAAAACCAGTTTGTTGAAGGAAATACTTGCATTTCCCAAGATGCGACGTCGAACGTCATTACTGGTAACTCGATGTTGCCACCGAACACGAGCGATCCTCCTTAAGCAACCGTTATCGAACGCCGTAAGACGACGCATGTCTTCCACGCGAATCGGCCAGGACTCGCTCCCATACAACAATACTGAGCGAACTGATGCGCTGTAAACGCTGCCCATTATTGAGAAGGAGACGTCGCGACGATGCCACAAGTGCCTCAGTTTGACAAATGCTGATTGAGCTTTAGCGATGCGAAGCGAAACTTCTTTGTTGATAGTGCCGTCAGCAGAAACACAGCTCCCAAGGTAGACGAAACTATCTACCTGTTCAAGTTGTGCACCTTGGAGAGTGAGCACGGGAGCAGGTGAAAGCCAATCCTTGAGCAATACTTTACACTTCGATGGGGCGAAGCTCATGCCATACTTAGATGCTTCAACCGCCAAACGATCGATACAGGTCAGTAGATATACAGAGCCTTTGGAAAGCGGCAGAGGACCTACGAGTTTGACGTGCACGTGATGAAAATGCGCGTCTGGCGTCGGAAACGTGTCTAATGGGCTTCTTGTATGCTTGTGCACCTTCGCGCGTTGACACAGAAGGCAAGCAGCTTCCCAAGTACGGACGTCCCGATTGACATTACGCCAAACGAAACGTGCGGTTACGAGTTTAGCCGATGCATGAACGTCTGAATGAGACAAGCCGTGTAACGTGTCGAACACGGTCTGCCGAAACTCGCGTGGGACGACTGGGCGTGGGGTGCCCAGAGTTAAATCGCAAAGTATAGTTCCGTCTGATGATGTCAGCGGAAAGGGTCGTATGTCCAGTGAGGGAGACCTGTGTAGTAGATCAACCTCAGGATAGTTGAGTTGCGCTGTGGCTATGGCTGCCATGTAGAGAGCAGTGCCGGCGTCAGCGCAGATAGCTTGGATGCGCGAAAGTGCATCGCCGACGGCGTTATGCACACCTGAGACATGCCATATATCGATCTTAAACTGAGCGATATAGTCAAGGTGGCGCGACTCTCTAGGAGAGTATCGGTCGGTAGTAGAGTCGAGCACGTAAGGCAGGGGTTTGTATAAATAAATAACTAAATGTTTATTCTCGGCTACGCGAGGCACGCCTTTAAAGGCATGATCATAGTAATAGTACAACAATTGGTCAAGCAATGTGTAATAGGCTTTTCTAATATGTGGATACATAAATGTAGGTATGTAGGTAGGTGTGTTGTTTGTGTTCGTTAAGGTGTTGCTGTTCTTTTGAATGAGTTTGATCGTGTCTCCGGTGTCTGAAGAAATGTTTGACGTCTGTGGATTTGATAAGCTTGTCAGAGTAAGCTTGGGCAGTGACTTTCTTTAGTGGCGAGTCACATCCGCCACGCCACAGTGTTGTTAAGCAGACCTTTGTGGCTCTTTATAGGGCGAACGCTTGCCAGGCGAAAACCCACCACGTCCTGGGACACTGCCGCCGAACTATTTGTTGAAACGGGTTGAACCCAAATCACACAGCTAGTACCACTTGGAGGTTGTTCGGCTAGCCAGTCAGAAGACGGAAAAGTAGCGGCCTTCTAAGACGTGTCGAAAGTGATTTATCGCTAGATATATGGCTATTAGTTGTCTACCGAACGTGCTGTAGCGAGATTCGGTAGGTTGTAGGTGTTTGGAGAAAAACGCTAAGCTAATTGTTGCTGCAAAACCGCGCCGACTGTCACGTCCGAGGCGTCAGTACTGAGGGACAGTGGGGCGGCCGGATCGTGATGCGCTACAGAAGCTATATTGGCGATAGCCTCTTTCAGCGACTTAAAAGCAGCGCGTGCTGCGGCAGGAAATTCGAAGTGATTGAGTTTAACTCGGAGAAGATCCGTGAGGTGTTGCATCAGCGAGGCGCAGTTGGGTATGAACCGTCGGTAAAAGTTGACAAACCCATCAAAACGCCTAAGCTGTTTGAAAGAATGAGGCTCAAGGTAGTCGACGATTGCTTGAAGGTTATCCTGCAGTGGCACGACGCCTGCAGAGGAGATACGATGGCCGAGGAAGTTGACTGAGTCGACAGCAAACGAACACTTTTCTGCGTTGATCGTCACCCCGTGTTGAGATAAACGATCAAAAAGTGTTTCTACGTGGTGTGTGTGCTCTCCTCTTGAAGAGCTCGCGATAAAATGGCATCGAGATAAGCGTAAACGAAGCCTAAGGCACGACAAACTTGGTCGATGAAGCGCTGAAAGGTTTGCTCAGCATTCTTTAGACCAAATGGCATGCGCAGAAACTCGAACAAACCAAATGGTGTCATCACGACAGTTTTAGCTTGTTCTTGTATGCATGTAACAAGTAGATTTTGCTGAAGCTAATTTTACCCGCCAGACTGGCGGTGAGATCCACGATGTGTGGGACTGGACAGAGATCGGGCGTGGTAACCGTATTCAAGGTTCGATAGTAGCCACAAGGACGCTAGTCCCCCATTACTGTTATGTATTCTGTCAGCATTCTTGACGGCTAGTCTAAACAGACACGTGTACACAACCCCAGACACACACACACACACACACAAAGCGTCTAATTCTCTGCTTTCCTGTTGGTTCATCCTTCTCCTTGCGACACCTTAATGTACTCACCCAGTTAGACATTGATCAGGTTACAGCAGTTCGTTTAGGAGAGTGACCTTTTTACTACTGCTCGTGCATTTGACCTTTCGTATACAACACTGGCTTACGAACCTACGCCATTGAATTATATCCTCCTTAAGTTTACTGGTCTGATCCGACCTTGCGTCCTACCGAAAGTGCATGGGCCCAGTGGAAAACCTCGTTTACAAACTATCTTGACCTACTACTTGCGGCTTCTAACTACACTGAAGTCCAGATACTGAAGCTTCTCAGACAACTACTCGGTGATGAGGGATAACGTTAATTTGATGCTTTGGAGCTCCAGTCACAAGATACCTTAACAAAAGCACTAGAGATGCTGGACATGTCATGGGGACAGTGTACAAACCACTTCATGGCTCGCCACAAATTCGGCCGACTTACACATGAACCATCGGAACCTCTAGACAGTTTCGTTGATCGCCTGATTCGCGGTGTACGACCCTGCGAGTATTCAACCATACCGAACAATAGAATCGAGGGCGTAATGCTAGTGCAGCAGTTGATTAGTGGAATCACCAACAACCGAATTCGGGAATGTCTACTTTCCGAAGACGCTTTCAAATTGACTTGGGATAAGGCTGTGGAATTAGCTCGCCTCAAAACATGTACAGCCGAACAGTTGCGATGTTTCGCCATTCACGCAGACATACAGGAGGTTGCCAAGATCCATCGCTTGCCAATCGAATTCCGTTCCCCACAGAAATGCTTCCGCTGCGGCAGCCTACAGCATAAAGCCAATGTTAGCAAGTGCCCTGCCTTAGAAATGGATTGCAAAAGGTACGGTAAGCGTGGACATTTTGCCCGTTGTTGTCGTTCAGTGCGCATTTCTCAGTTGCATCCTACAGATTCCGTTTCTATTCAGCACTTAGTCCTCTGAAAATGTATTTTTTATTGATAACACAGGTACTGTGTCTAACTATCCTTCCAATTGTCCAGAGCCTAAACTACCTATGCCTGACATTCGTACTGTTACAGTTATTGGACGCGATAACACAACCTATGTTGACATGGAACTTGATTCAGTCTCACCTATCACTATAGTACCGAGTAGTTTTTATGACATTCACCTACATGACATGCCTATACATCCTTCAGCCTATCGATTTGACAGTTATACAAAGGCCCCGGTAGAAATACGAGGATTTGTTGTGATTGTGTTGCAACTTGGGGCCGTGAAATCATCAGTTGCGGTGGACGTTACCCGCGGAAATAACCGTCGCTTACTCGGACGAAACGCTATGTTTGCACTGGGAATCACGCCGTCCTTGTCTCGTATGCCTATCATGGCCATTAACCTATCAGACCTACAGATGCAGTACCCGAAATTATTTGAACAAACAATAGGGCGCACTCCCTCCTCCGTTCACCGCATATGTCTGAAGCAGGATGCTAAACCGGTAACTATTGCTCATCCACGTCCAATTCCTTTGGTCAGAAGAGAGGCTGTTTCGTCAGCATTACGGCAGGTGATTGCAGATGAACTCAGTGAACCCGTTAACTGTTCTCAATGGGTCCACCCTATGGTTACAGTCCTCAAGAAGGACGGTACAGTGAGAATATGCAATGAGCAGCAGGCCCTAAATCAGCATATAGTGGTAGAAAAGTTTGCGATTCCAACCGCGGATGAATTGGTAGTCAAACTAGTCGGCGCCCCATATTCTTCAAAATTGAACCCTTGGAAGGCTTTCTTTCACATGCCTCTAATTAAGCTGTCAAGACCGCTGACCGCATTTCTTACTATGGACGGACTCTTTCAGTAAAACTCTTGCCAATGGGCTTGAGTTTAGCCCCAGCAGCTTGGCAAAAGTTTATAGTTCACTCATTTGCCAATTTACCTGGTCAAATAGTATACGTGGACGACGTCTGTGTATTCGGTAGGACTCCAGAAGAACATGATTTACGACCTCATGCTGTATTACGTCAACTACACGGTCTTAACCTCCGGTTAAACCCCGAGAAGTGCAAAGTTAATGCTAGTGAAATTGAGTTCCTGGGCCACTTTATAACAACAGATGGTATGAAGCCGAGTTTTGACAACGCACGTGCCATCACCGAGGCTCCTTGTCCACAGAACTCCACTGAAATAAAGCATCTTCTAGGTATGTGTTCTTACAACCTACGTTACCTGCAGGATTTCACGAATATTGCTGAGCCACTGCGTGAACTGAAAAAGGAGAAAAGTGTATTTGTTTGGGGTCCACCCCAACAAAAGGCATTTGACGAGATAAAACGCCGCATTGCTTCCACACCAGTCATGGCGATTTTCGACGAGACGTGCCCAACGATTGTCTCTACCGAAACATCAAACATTGCGTTAGATGCTATACTATCCCAAATTCAAAATGGGCACGAAAGAGTTATTGCATACGCTTCCAGAAAATTGCCGGCGGCGGAGCTTTCTTACTCTGCTGGGGAAAAAGAAGCCCTTGCCTGTGTTTGGGCCTGTGAGAAGTGGAATTTGTTCTTGTTCGGAAGACCCTTCACTCTTCGTACAGACCACGCAGCGCTAACTAGTTTACTTACTCGGGTAACAAATGGCATCAGGCCACTTCGGATACATCGCTGGTATGCACGATTGTTAACATACGATTTTCAAATTAAATTCCGTCCCGGACGCGAAAATCAGGTAGCGGATGGGCTCTCTCGACTACCCCTCAACGAAACTGCAAATAATGAGGATGATAATGAGAGGTTACTGGTGTCTTCCCTGAGTAATGAACCAATCTCAGCCCTGACTAAGGAAGAACTCCAGAAGGCGACTCAGGAAGATGAGACACTGCCGCGTGCAGGGATTTCTGCTAAACGGTTGGCCACAAATAACAAGATCATAGGCGAGTTCCGTCTGTACTACGTGTTACGTCACGAACTTTCATTTATAGATTGATGTTTAATGCGTGGCGAAAAATTTGTGGCTTCTCGGAGCTTGATACAAAAGATCATGCTATGTGCTCACGAAAGCCACCCTGGCATCGTTCGTACGAAACGCAATGTTGACGCATGCTTCTGGTGTCCCAACATGTCACACGAAATAGAAAAACTTGTTCATGACTGCTCTTCATGTCAAGGGGCAGACAAGAGTTCAAGGCCGGTTTCATCCCCTATACAACTTATTGACTATCCTATGCGACCGTGGGCCAAGCTAGCTCTTGACATAATGGGTCCATTTAGCTCAGCACCTCAGCATCAAAGGAGCTGTTTGGTGGCGACCTGCTTTTACAGTAAGTGGCCGGAAGTCCAGTTGTGTGGAGAGGTGACTACTGCCAGCCTTATTCGATGGCTGAAATATATGTTTTCCCGTTTCGGATTACCAGAGGAGATAGTGACGGACAACAGGCCGCAGTTTACAAGCCACGAGTTTCATTCGTTCCTTCAACTTCACGCTATCCGGCACTCACGTACAACGCCGTATAATCCAGCGGCAAACGGCATGGTAGAGCGGTTCAATCGATCCTTGAAAGGGAGTATCCAAACTATTCGCTTATCTGGTAACAGGTTGGGAGGATGCAGTTCTACCAGTACTATTTTCTTACCGAACTGCACACCACCGAGCCACAGACAAAACGCCAGCTGAACTCCTGCTTGGGCGCGCCTTTCGAACAAAATTGCATGCCGCCATTTCCATTCCTGCCACAAATACTTCCGACGAGTTAGATCGTCGCCATCGATATCAGACCAATTGCCAGAAGCATACCACTCCGCTCCAGCTCGGAATATTCGTGCGCGTGAAGGTAAACGCTGCATCAAAAGGACAGCCTACGTTATCAGATCCGATAAGGATAACGCGTGCATGTGGGCCAGGCACTTACCGGCTGGAAGATGGCCGCACAGTCAACGCACGGAGGTTATTCACAAGTATCAGACGAACGGGACATATGCCACCAACCTTCACTGACGAACCTACGCAAAGCACGTAGCTCCGCAGGACAAGCCGAAAACAAAGACGACCGAATTGATATGGTTTTGTTGCATCAAATGATTAAGCGGAGAAGTGATGTTGTGTATTCTGTCAGCATTCTTGACGGCTAGTCTAAACAGACACGTGTACACAACCCCAGACACACACACGCACACACAAAGCGTCTAATTCTCTGCTTCCCTATTGGTTCATCCTTCTCCTTGCGACACCTTAATGTACTCACCCAGTTAGACATTGATCAGGTTACAGCAGTTCGTTTAGGAGAGTGACGTTTTTACTACTTCCCGTGCATCTGACCTATCGTATACGATAATGACCTTCTTCGTGACCATGTACGGAGGCGACACCCATGGGCTGTTGGATGGTCTGACGATACCGAGTCGAAACATGTGGTCGAATTCAGCTCGTGCTGCACGTAGTTTGTCAGGAGCAAGTCGTCTTGGTCGTGCGCTAACTGGCTGACCACGCGTGACTATGTGATGACAGAGCTCTGTCGTGACTGGCGGAAGCTCTACTGCTGGTCGTACCAGTCGCGGGTATTCAGACAGTAGGTTCGCATAATCTGATGGTACATCGGCGATCCGAAAAGCAGGACTGATTATCGGAGCGTCCGTAGGAACGCCTTCGACCCCTAGTTTAGTACGGTCGCCTAAAAGTCTGTGGCCACCAGCAAAAACAAGCAATCCCAAATGCCGGAGGAAGTCAATACCGATAATTGCGAAGGCTATAGACACAACCATGAAGACCCCCCAAAAATCTCATCGAAGATTAAGGTCCAGGTTCATCATACGCTGACCGAATGAAGCTATCGGAGAACCGTTGGCCGCACGCAGATTGTACGTACGCTCTGAGTGCTTGTCGTTAGCGATCGCTGGAATGACGCTGACTTCCGCTACCGTGTCGATGAGGAACGTGATGCGAGAACGTCGAGCCTTGACGTAAAACAGGCGATTTGCTTGGTTATTGACGGATTCCTTGGTTATGCTGATATTCGGACTATTCGCTTTCCATGAATCGGCTTGGTCTTGCCCAAGGCAGGGAGTCCGACAACGTCTAGCTCTTTCATCATATAGGTGGTGATACCAACATACTTCTTCCAAGCGTTTTGGTACTATCTGACTGAGAACCTGAAGGGAAAATATTGCGCTTTCGTGCCGAACGAGACATGCTCGGTGCAGGTACAGACGAGCAGGAATGAACGGTAGCCAAAACGTGGTCAGCATTTGACCGTCGCACACGATGCTTCGAAGCCTTCATTGCTGCTATCCTGCTGAGAAATAGCGCGATTTCCTCGTCTTTAGGGTCAGATCGGCCTGACGACTAGGAACAAATATGAGATTCAATTTTCATCGGTGAGAATACGTCACCGGAGCTATTGGTCGTCTGCTGCGGAAGATGTTCGAATGCAGCGTCTGTCTTGGTAGCTAATTCTTTCAGGGGCGTATCGAGAAACACGAACAGCATTACCGGCAGTGGCTATGGCAGACGTGCAAACCACAGCTCTTTTCTCCCTTCTACGCTCAAAAATAAGTGACCAGTGATGCGCTGAATTTTGCGGAGCAACTTCGACGGCTTGCGGTCTCCAAGCTTGAGACAAGTGAGCTGTTCAAATCGAGCTCGTGCGCTGGGCCGTAACTCTTTTAAAATCGTTTGCCTCATGGTTTCATACTTTGTCTCATCTGATGGGCAGAGTAGAATGTCCTCAAGCAGCGTCACAACCGAGGAAGAAATGCGCGGGACGAGCTGATTGTACCTCGGACGGTCCGTCGTATTGCCGTTATTTTCCAGTTCGATCTCGAATATCGTAGACCAAACCTCTGGGCAGTGTTCCATGAAACTTGGAACAGCCAAAGTGAACATGATTACGATGCGAAACCACTCAGATACCAATCTCGGAATGTGAGTCGAAAAAATAAAGGATGAACAAAAGCACGATAAAAGTACTAAATTACGCAAGCGACAAATGAATGCACGTATATAATCGAGAAAAAGGAACGGAATTACCAAAAAACATAAACGACGAAAAAAGTTCAAATTCGTGCGTGTGAATCAGAGTCACCAATTTGTAGGACTAGTAAATACTTGTCCGAGACGGTGCGGAAAATTAAGCGCGGATATCAGCAGGCAATTGGAGTCGGACACAGCGGACTGTATTCGATGGACCACAAGATGACGCGGACGAGATACAAATTAGCGCAGGAACTAACAAGGCGGTCGAGTGTCGTGCTGGTTGTAGGGAAGATTAAAACAAGAAAGAATAATGTACGATTGGTCAACAATTAAACCGTATTTGAAAGATAGCAGTTATCTTTTCGTGCGCTACATATCCTTGAAATTTACCAATGGTTTATTAATATTCCGAAATATTAAGATTATATTATCAACTTGCGGAACATTTCGAATTGAACTAGCATGATTTTTATTGTTAACTACCATTTACTTTGTTAAAAATTTATTAACACCATATTTCAGTAAGTTAAACCTGTTTTCTTCGATCGGATCTTAAGAGTATTTTTTACGAGATGTTATCGTCATGATAGAAGAAGCTGGCGGTGGCCCGGAAGGCAAACTTTATATTACACATCCAGGTGATGGCCAAAATTCTGATGAAGATTAGATCAATTAAGTGATTCAGGATTCTGGATCTTTTGATATACTGTCAGAGAAGTAGTCACTTAGTTCGCTGATGTTGGCTTAGCATTACTTCACGGATCAGTAATCAAAGTCAACCTGAAGAGCGAATCATCCGAAGTAGAACCAAGAAGTAGCAATAAAATTTTACAAGGGGAAGTTGATGTCTCTATGCTTATTTCTTCAATAAAGTCGCAAAAGAATACCAGATCTAAACTGTGGCGAAGAGAAGACTTATGTTTAAGATCCCAGACTCAGAGACCACGGTCTGAATATGTCGCTAATTTATAAAAGCAGATCTTGGAATGTAAAAATCATTGGCACGCTTATTTGATAACTCTATTATTGAACACATGACAAAGCAGAAAGTGGCGAATATTTGTTTAGAATCTAACTACTCCTTCAGCAGAACCACGGTTGAAATGCATGCTTTGCTAGCTATTCTGCCTATCTCGTGGTCTAATCCATTACCACAAGGACAAATGTGTTGGGATCCTGAACACGATGTACACATTGCAGCCATCAGGCAAATATTAAATTGAAATAGATTTGCCACAATCCTGTAGTATCTCCAGCTGGCAAACAATGACAATCTAAAAGCAGGTGATAAATTTGTAGGAGTTCGAGCACTGTATAATCTTCTCAATGAGTGGTTTTTGAAATACTTCCCCACGGAAGAAACGCTGAGCGCTGATGTAAGCCTGCTACCATAGTACGGCCATCATGAACGGTAGCAATGTATCAAAGGCTATTAACTTCGGCTAGAAGTAGTGAGTCACCACTAGGCAATGCTGCCTACCCGGAGCTGTACCAACAGGCGACCCAATAACCATTTTATTGACAGTTGTTACGGGTTTGCCGCTCATGAACGCCTCAAGCAACAAAACATTAGAGCAACAAAGACAGTTATAGCAAATACAGCAGACAAGTGTCCCATCGACACGAAGGCTTTGACAAAACTAAAAAGGGCTACTTATGAGTACAGGTTTCACAGGCGAGAAAACGTGTCCGTTTTGTTTTGCGAGGATAACTCCGTTGTGTCTCTTGCCAATAATTCTGTTGGTGTATGTCTTTTGACGAAAATAATGGGTGCTCGGCAAAGGAACGAAAGCATACACTTACTGAAAAACCTGGTATCGTTACCAAGCATAACACTTCCATGGGAGGTCTGGATCGATTGGATCAAAGTATTTATCAGTATAGAACTAATTTTAGCAGCAGGAAGTTGTGTTGGCCTCTTTTCGCTTTGCGCCCTGAGGCTGCAACGCACAATGGTTGACTTCTGTACAGAAAATCACCTGTAAGTGAGAAAGAGCATGATAAGCTTTGCTTCAGACAAGCTACCGTGCAAGCTTGCTTGCAGATGCCTCTAGAAGAGATAAAATGTTCCAAAAATCCTCTTACATCCGTCAACAAACGAAAACGACTGCAGAAAGGGTCAAAAAATCTTGCTCTGTACACCAATTGAAATCAGTGCAACAACGAAGGTGGCACTGTTACTGTAGGGATAAGGCTAGTCTACTAAAGGCCACCAAACGGGGCCTGCTCTGCGGCATACCACCCATGAAAACGGAACACTTTTATAGCTAAGGGTTACATATACTTTATGATGAATACATGATTGACATGGTATCGCTTTGAAAGAAATACTAAACGGCCACTTCAAATATGTGAACGATTGTGTGGCTATAGCATTGAAGACCGGTAGCTCAGATTGTTCAGATGACGGTTGAACTGTTCGTTGACCTTGGCAATGTTGTTGCAAATGCTTCGTCACCAATCGAGGTGACATCATCAGTTCGTAGTGGAGTGGCATGCAGTAGCGTAGAGTAGGGTAGAGGAGCCTCGGTGTGAGTGCGCTGAGTGTGGTGTGCGTGCGTTTTTACACCGCCTTGGATGCCAGTGGAGACGAGCAATCCTGTTGGTTGAGACTACCAGTAGCAAAGTAACACGTATCTAAGTATCTAATGCTGTCACAAATAGTGTTGCCTAACAAAACTAGTGCTAACGCTTACATCATCCACAGATCTACATAAATACCACTGAAGTTCTCAGGAAATAGTTGCAACAAATGGTGCAAACCTAGGCAACATGATCAGCATCAGCGTCATACAGGATTCATCCTGGAAGCTAATGAATAGCCAGAAAACTCGCACCTCCGTTCACATGTGCAGCAGCTTTCCCAACACGACCAAAGTCACTTCGACTAACTCGGCCAAATTAATGAGATCCGCACCACAGAGCATACTCGTAACGCTTAGCATTCCTGTTCGTTTTCCAGTAGATGCATTAGAAAGTCTTACTGAACACTCAGCTTTGAGTGGGAAGTTATTATCAACAATCAGGCTAACACAAAGAACAGATTATCCCCACCCTATGAAGCTCTTCCTTTCTGTTACGCTTGCCATGCATTTCACGCTTAATCGATGCACTCGACTGACATCATATAAGAACCTAACCGTTAGCTATCCATCTACTTCTAGTTCGATATGCAAACCGACTGTTTTCTACATTACCACCTATCACAAGCCTGAGAACGACGGCTTCAAACGGCCTTCAAAGCTCTGAATCCCATACGTGCCGTTATTTGTTAGATTTATCGGCGGCCACATGGCCGCTAGCCCCAATGAAGCAACAGGCTTTACAATTCTTCCAACTGGTCATCAACTTAGCTCAAATATGCCTGAAACCAGCGGCATATAGTCCAGCTGTACTCACGCAACATCCTCCACTACACGGGAGGATGCGCTTTGTCCAAACACAAACAAAGCGTCAGTAAATTAACCTATGGAACTTGGATATGTTAGGGTACTTAAATGCGCATTCTCTCAACAACAAAACGTGCCAGCTACGTCATCTACGGTTTCTCTTCTGTCCTGACATTGTACTTCTCAGGGAAAGTTAGGAAAAGCAGCATACTCCTGATATTCACTTTTGA
Source organism: Dicrocoelium dendriticum (assembly GCA_944474145.2). Taxonomy (NCBI): domain Eukaryota; kingdom Metazoa; phylum Platyhelminthes; class Trematoda; order Plagiorchiida; family Dicrocoeliidae; genus Dicrocoelium; species Dicrocoelium dendriticum. The sequence continues at coordinate 14,346,795 of OX104063.1, read as the reverse complement.
CTGCCAAACATCCAAAGCTTTAGTAGTAGTCATATGTGCGTCCTTGCTAGTGGTTGCCGCATATATGTAGATAATAAACACAATAAGACTTCCGCGTGTGACCCACTTCTAAATGGCCTTGAAGATGTTATTTTGATTAAGATTCGAATAAAGTGCAAGATCCTCCCTCTTGGTTGCGTGTATAACTCACCGCCCTGTTAAATTAGATATCGATCAACTCGGGGCAGCTCAGACAATAATTGGGAGTGGTTTCAAATTTCCTGAGATCTCCTGGCGTTCACCACGGTCCGAAATCAAATATTTGCATTTTCTCACGATAGTCCATGTAACTGAGTGGAGTTACCGATTACCATCGCCAAAAAGTGACGAAAAACACCAGAGAGAAGTTTACGGGAGACACAAAGCGACGAATTAGGGGCATGCTATACAATAATCCTGGGAGCGACCACACGGTAGCTAGCATTTGTTTCGCAGTAATCACCTACAACGTGACGCAGCAAACAACGTAGTAAGTTTCCGTGTTAAACAAAAATATAACTGGACATACGTCTCGACAAAATCAAAAAATATAGACTGGCATGAATATTTCGTTTCACAAGAACATCAGTATGCAGCTGACGTGGTGTGACGGGGGCTGGAAACGCTGGTGGTTGGAAATGCTGTCAGACCGATCGAACGTCAAAGCCCACACCGATAGGTAGTGAGCAGGTTGCCGGAAGCAGATTGGTCAGCCAATAAGGAAATAGTTGGCCCGTGATCACGTCCAGCCTGCAACTATCCACCGGACGTGCAAGTGACCAATCAGGTGCCAGCAGGTGAAGCAGCGTTTACTCGTGCACACTTGAGCCAAGGCTTCTGGCATTAGATCGAGGGAAGAGACGCGAGCGCCCAATCCCGCCAATCGTGCATCCACTAAGTAAGTCAAGGTGAATTTAGACAGAGTGAACGTGACGAGCAAGCATGAACCAATGGAAAAGGAGCCAGCGACACAATACAAATAATCGGGATGAGGCATTGAAACGGACTGCTGTAAATAGTGTACATACTCTATAAATATGCGATCGTAATCTTAATAAACGACTTCGTGATCGTGGCCCAGTCTTCTTTCTTTTCGGAGGTCAACACGACATGGCGACAGAGGAGAAGAAGCCGACGCGCCGGAACCCGCTCGTTTTTGGTGGACAGCCGTCGATCACACTGCCGACCGCTCTGCAGATGACTGAAAGCATGCTGCCAGAGAACTGGAGAATGTGGAATGCGAAGTGGAGGGATTTGGTCACCCTGACCCAGTTGCATACTCAACCAATTGCGTAGCATTTGGCGATGTTTAAGCACACTGTGTGTGATGAAGCCAGGAAGATGCTCGAAACATTGGAGCTCAGTGAGGAACGTGAGGAGGTCAAACTTTCGGAAGTGCTGAGAAGATTCGGGGCGTTTTGCCAAGGACAGGTAAATGAAACGTATCGCGATCAATCTCCCATGCGAATCGTTCGAGACATACATAACAGAACTGAAACTGTTGGCGCGTACCTGCAAGTTCTGCAGTTGCATGCGAGACTCCTTGATGCGTGATCGTATTGCCATTGGCATAAAGAATGATGAGTCCACTCAGCGCCTTCTGAGACAAAGGAACCTGTGTTTGGAACAATGTGTGGAAGTCTGCTTGAGTGAAGCAAGGACGGCGCAGCAGTTCGAGCATGTGAGAGCCGAAACAAACATTGATCTGTATGCGGTATCCCGGACCAGAAGTAGTCCGTCCCAGACATCCGAACGACACGGTCCGTGCTGTCAGTTTTGCGGTGGTGTGCATCCAAGAAGAAAGGAGAGCTTCCCAGCATGCGGTTAAAAGTGCACAAAATGTTCCAAGAAGAAGCATTTTGCTCCCTGTTGCAGATCAGCTAAGGTCAGCCCAGTGGTCCAGAGTATCAACGAACAGTTAGAAAATTTTCGCTAAGCAACTTGGAAAATCGTGGAGAACACAAGGGTGTTCTCCCGACGCTTTTGATTCGAGGACGATCGGTGCCCTTCCAAATGAACTCAGGGGCTACTGTCAACATCCTACCTGAGAAGCACTGTGTAGGAATGATTTGTGACAGGACGCAGAATTGCCTCAGAATGTGGAATGGTTCAAAGCTACTGCTGAAAGATACCGAGTGACGTGCGTGCTACTGGTTCATTTGGATTATTTCCCTCTATCCTCTCTCCATCTTCTCGCAGCGTTGTCACTGTACGCTCATTCGAACCGGATTTACCAGCTCTACACAGTGATCCATCATACGTGGAAACATCTTCTACGATTAGAGGCTGCACCATCGCCAAACCGTTTTCATTAGCATCCGTGATTAAGCGCAAGCGTTTAATTCAATCGTATTGAGCCGATTGCCATTCTGTGTGACACCATTCGATACAGAATTCTCGAGGCAGGACGAAAAGCCTAAGCTTACTCCAATCCAGTGTTTCTCAACACAGCTGTGAAAGAATCTGTGTTCAGCGCTCTGTTCAGGTTGCAGTCACTCGCCATTCCTTGTGACCTTGTCAGCCAGTGCGGCTGCATCACCCATCACACGGACCGCGCGACCACGCCGACCACGCCGACCGCTCATTTGACCTCGCAACCACCACGCTCGCCTGACCGATGTGCGCCGCTCTCAAAGCTGTAAAAGTACAGAACGCTAACCAACCCACTGGGTCAGGTAACGACACCAAATTGAATGACAGAAAGGCGAAACCGAAGAGACTCCCATCGAAAGGCATTTGCGGATTAGGAGAATGTCATCGGGTAGTAAAAATCGGTCTGGCTTGTTTGCACTGTTTAGCATGGTACCATACGAAATGTGCAAATGGTCCCAACAACAGTTACGGGAGCGAAATAGCTCCCAAGATGCATTTTGGTTCTGTACTGCGTGTTCCACCATCCCTCTCGTTAAGTGCTTGCTTATCCTAGCTGAGAAATGTGACCGGTTAATCGCAGAAGCAGAGCAGAGGATAAACAATGAGATTACTTCAATGGGAGCGAGTATGGACCACAGAAGCGTAGCGGCTGCTAAGCAACGGCATGCTGAACAAATCGCTTCGCCTGCACCGCAATCAGCCATGTCTCCATCTCCGTTGTCTTCTCCAACTTTGGTAGAACATCGGGCGAAAACAGACTGTACCTACGTGAATCAAGCAGTACTCACAGCAAAGAAAATCAGGCACCATTCAAAACGTCTGGTTAAGCAAATTCCACTAGACCTGACATCTAGTATTAACAAGGATGGAGCAGCCAAACACCAACCCTTGGTATCTGTAGCTCAAATATCTCTTGTCGAGACTAAGCCTCCCAGAACATCGGTTACATATGCAGAGATTGCTGCAAGGGTCCACCGAGAGGCCGCCGTTGCGTCCTCTTCCATTGTAAGCACCGTTAACGCAAATGGAGAGAAAAACAGCAAACAGCCACTTGTCAACAAGTCAAGACAAATGAGTACCATACCTTGTAGATCGATTAAAAAGGGATCCAACAACAGTGCCCGGACTGTTGTATGCTCAAATGTCCCTGAATCTACCGCCATCAGATTGCGGGATAAGTTATCAGACGACCAAGACCAATGGAACTCATTGTGCATGCAGATGAGTATCAAAGCCAAGCCCATTAACTTATTACGAATTACTCGTCATCCGAACTCGCCACATTATGGCGAACCCAGACTTATTCGAGTAACATTAGAATCCTCCACCGACGTGGAAAATGTTTTGCTCTCCGCAAGCGCGCTAAAACACGAATCCTGTGGGATACGTATCTATCCTGATGTCCCTTGGAGCGCGCGACAACCAACACGAAACACCGGAGAGGGGCACAGCAAGCAAGACCGCCTAAACACAGTCTTCATACACGGCGTGCCAGAACATCCTTCTAACCATGTTCAAGATACCGGAAAGCACGATTTAGAACAGTGGCGGTTCATTCGTGAAACACTTTCTTTGGATAATGTTGTGGCACTATCGCTCACCAGGATACCTCTCTCGCCAAATTATAGAGGATGCGGCCCTAGAATCCTAAAATTTATGGTTCAGTCAGAGCAACAAGCAACGGATGTTTTGGATCGATGGCGGAGAAATCGGAAACATCTTCCTTCCGAAATTCGGTTAAAGGTCGCAAACAATTCGCACAGCTCAATATTAAAGCAACTGAAGCAGTAAGCACCCTGAAGAATGTACAGAAGTGTACTTCGACTGCTGCTTTAATTGACTCTGCAGTAGGTCTAAACGAAGGCTGGGACGCACCTTGGCCGAATCAAGTTGCAAACGAGGTATCATTGACCCATCAAAAAAACGAATAACTGCCGACCTCCCATCGGTCGGCATTCTCCCACACTTGACAGCTTCACCTCTCTGCGGGCTCCTAGAGACCGAGAAACTGGGCCTGCTTGTATACAAATGCTCAGGGACTTTCTAACAAACTGGCTGAACTGAAAGATCGCCAAGCTTCCGGCTCGTATGATGTCATTGGTATCACCGAGACATGGTTGCACACGGGAATGACGGACGCTGAAGTGTCGCTACCCGGCATGTCGCTGATCCGGAACGATAGGCTCACAAAAGGAGGAGGGGTAATCCTGTGCTACCGAAACGACTTACAGTGCGAAGCCGTGGAGGATTCAGATTCGCAGTTCCCCGACTCTCTTTGGTGCCGGTTGCAGTTAAAAGGCATGGATGCTTGCCTTATTATCCTGGTGTACCGCGCCCCTAACTCAACATCCGAAACCGACTACCACCTAATGGCTGCTTTAAGGTGCAGTTTACAACAAAAGTACACTCACATTCTTATCATGGGTGATTTCAACGTACATTGTTTAGAAGCCCCTGCCACAACCGGCGAACAATTCAAAACCGATTTACAAGATCTAGTAACTACTGCTCCTCTTTACAACCACATCACTTTGCCCACTCTGTTCAGAACTGGTAACAGGCCATCTGTGTTGGATCTTGTGCTTACCAACGAGGAGCATATGACTGATGCGTTGGTTTTAGACTGCCCGTTGGGTCGCAGTGATCACGCAGTCATCAGTTTCAACTTCATCTGCTATGCAGAATATCGGAATGATAACGATGATACTGTGCGAACCATCACAAGGTACGACCGACTCGCCCAGCTAGTCAGCGCCACAACATGGTCTTTCCTCGAAGAAGAACCCCCGGATGTCGCGTGGCTCGAGTTCCTCAACACATTCAGTCAGCTGATTGCACAGGCTTCAGAGATAAAAGCTTGCAATAAGTGCAAATCCGTTTCTTTCGTTAGGAGCAGAACCCGAAAATGGATGACAGTACGCAACGCAGCATGGCGAGTGTACAGAGAAGCTCCAGCACCAGAAAAATGGGACAACTACGTAGCCCAACGTAACCACTGCACTCAACTGTTAAGAGAAGACAAAGCCGCCTATCAGCAGAACATCGCAAAAACCTTCAGTGCTAACCACAAGCTGCTGTACAAGCACGTTAATAGCCTACGAAAGGTGAGGCAAGGATTTCCTCCACTCAAGACGGCTGAGGGCCCAACAAGAACGTCTATGGAAGCTGCAAACGCGCTGCAGATGCAATACGCCCCCACATTTCAAAGGGTCTTGCCACCAAGCGATCTACCAAGCTTTGTATTCTGCTCACCAGGACTAACCCACATCAATTGTACCGCAGAGGCTGTATTGCAAAAGCTGACTTCTCTACGCAAACACAGCTCGCCGGGTGTCGACGCCATTCGTCCTGAGGCATTGGGAGCAGCAGCAAACCAACTGGCAGGACATTTAGCTCAGTTTTTTCAGCACTGCTTAGACCGGAACCAAGTTTCCGCCATGTGGAAGCTTGGAATAATAAGCCCGATTCACAAAGGTGGAAGCAGATCTGATCCCTCCAACTACCGCCCAGTAACCCTTCTTCCTATACTCTCCAAGGTTATGGAATCCATAGTTGCCGATGCACTGGTGTGCTATCTGGAAAACTGCAACCTCATCACTCCTGAACAGCACGGTTTCCGTCGACAGCGGTCATGTACAACTAATTAACTCATTGCACGCAGTAGTTGGACCGAGGCAGCCGACGCTGGAGAAGGTGTTGATGTGATCTACCTGGATTTTTCCAAGGCTTTCGATCGTCTAGACCATCGGATACTTCTATCCAAGCTGCAGCATTACGGGATCGGAGACCCTCTTTTAAGCTGGATCGCCAACTTTCTATTTCAAAGGCAATTAGTGGTCAGAGTTCGGAGCTCTTTATCGGACCCCATACAAGTCGAGTGTGGTGTGCCGCAAGGCTCGGTTCTAGGTCCACGTTTGTTTTTGGTGTTTATTAATGACCTTGTACAGGGAATCGCTTCAAACTTCCTAATGTTTGCCGACGATATCAAGATCTGGCGCAGGATCCAGGCGAACGCCGACCAACTTGTGCTCCAAAGTGACTTAGATACAGTGTATCACTGGTCGATCCAAAACTTGTTGCATTTCAACGTCAGTAAATGCAAGGTGCTTTCCATCCGACATCAAAGCAGCTACTCATACCGACTCGGAACGGATGTACTGCAACAATCAACTCTCGAACGTGACTTGGGTGTCCTAGTTCAAGCTGACGTGGGTTGCTCCAGGCAATCCGAAAAGACTTCGAAGACCCGGAACCAACATGTCGGGCCGTTGAGGCGGGCGTTTGGGCAAATGAACAGCTCCATATTTCGACAAATGCTCAGTGCGTATATTCGACCCCATGTCGAATACGCAATTCAAGCCTGGCATCCATGGCTGAAACACGAGCTTAATGCACTGGAGCAGCCTCAACGCCGGGCATCTAAGAACGTAACTGGAATGCGCAATCTGTCCTACCAGGAGAGGCTGCGACGACTAGGATTGTTCAGTGGAAGCCATCGCAGACTACGAGGCGACCTGATTATGGCATACTTGATTCTGCGAGACCCACATCATGTGTGCCGCCCTTTACTGCAACTCAGTAGCAATACAAACCTGAGGGGCCACTCAATAAAACTTGCAGAACAATACAGTCGTCTGGAGTGCCGCAGAAATTTCTTTTCCATCCGTGTCTGTCACCCGTGGAATGCTCTCCCAGAATCGGTCGTCTCTGCACCGACACTAACGGTATTTAAAAGACGGTTGGACGATGCACTCATCCACTTACACTTTGTTACTTAACACTATGTCTCTATCCTACACCTGGAGTTTACACTGGAATTATTTGTTGTTAACTGTGGGTGTTGTGAGTCTAAGTGGATCGCAGGGCTGCAGCGAAGCAAACGATAAGTCCTTATTTTCGTATTTAAAGTGTTAACTATTTTACTATCCTTTTCATCAAAATTATTATGTTGATATCCCCACCAACTATCCAACGGGGCTTGTAAAGCAACGCTTCTTAACCCGTATAAATTCATTGTTCATTGTTGAAGGCCATCAATCCGGAAAACGGCACAGAACTCCAACTCGATTTCCTGATAACCTCAGGAGACCGTATGCCCATTTGGTGTATTGATTCTATTCAGCGTTTCGGTTTCGTATCTGTTAACCATGAAAGTTTCGTCCATTAGTGTGAAGATAACATAGTTATGGTTGGCAGCTAAGCAAGCGTGTTTGACGGGGTCGTAGGGAGATTTGAATGGTGTGCTCATTTAACTGCAATCGGATCCGCTTAGCCGGTAGTGTTGTTGACCAGAAAGGTGCCAGTTGCCTTACGTGAGAAATTTTTAGATGAGCTGTAGCGTCTTGCTAGTTTGGGTGTAATAGCCAAAGTTGAGGAGCCGACAGATTGGGTTAGCCAGGTGGCGATCATTACTAAGAAATCTGGCGAACTACGCGTGTGCATTGATTCAAAACCACTTAACGCCGCACACAGGAGGAAGCATTATACGCTACCGACACTAAACGACGTATTTCCGGTGCCATCCAGAGATAGAATATTCACTAAAATCGACCTTGCTTCTGCGTTTTGGCAGGCATTACTTGACGAAGAGTCAAGCTACCTGACTAAGTTTGGGACACATTTCGGGCGTTTCCGCTGGCTTCATTTACCGTTTGGACTGAAGGTATTTAGCGAGATATTCCAGAAATCACTGGTGCAAGCTTTAGCCGATTTATCAGGAACGTTTTGTGTAGCACATGACGTTTTGGTTTTTGGCGCAACGCGAGAGCAGCACGACCAGAACCTTCACCGAATTTTGCAGCGCTGTTTTGAAAGGAACATCAAGCTAAAATGAGAGAAGATCGAGTTGCCTAGGACGGAAGTGGTGTTTCATGGACACATGCTAAGCTCCGAAGGAATTAAACCAGACCCAGAGAAAGTCAGGTCCATCAAACAGACGCATCCTCCTACTGACGTGAAAGCCGTTAGCAGGCTGAATGGGATGGTGAATTACCTAAGTCGTTTTCGCCCAGATTAGCCGATGTAATGGGACCGATACGAAAACTGACGCATAAGGTGAGAAGTGGCATTCGGACGCGGAGCAGAAGTGAACATTTCAGAAAATAAAGGAATTGATCACGAGCGCCCCCGTTCTCGCTTACTATAACCCAGCATTCCCGCTCGAGATCCAGTGTGACAGCAGTCAGTATGGTATTGGAGCCGTAATCATGCAGAACGGTACGCCTATCGACTTTCGCAGTCGGACGCTGACAGAGACCGAGCGTCGTTACGCGCAACTAGAGAAAGAAGTGCTTTCATTTGTTTACGTCGTGGAGCGTTTTTAATGACTATACGTTTGGCTGCAAATCCACCACCTTCACCGACCACAAGCCCCTAGTGTCGCTCTCCAGCAAGCCGCTCCATATTGTTCCAAACCGCATGCAAAGGATGCTTATTCGTCTGCAGAAGTATGATTCAGGGATTGTCTACCGGCCACGTTCCAAGATGCACATTGCGGACACGCTGTCAAGAGCGCACCTGTCAGACACGCCAGGAAAGGAAGTAGACCTAGCTTTTGTCCATCCAACACAGCTGATCGTCATCACTGATGAACGATTGCATCATCTCCAACGATACACTGAGGTGGACGAATTGTGTAGGCTACTGAAACACACGATCATGTGAACGGATGGCCCGAAGCCAAGAAAAAGTTACCATTCTTCCATTTTGGTGACGAACTCATTACTCAGGATGGATTAATATTCAAAGGCAACACGATAGTGGTTCCAAAGGCACTGCGACATTCAACTCTGGAGCTGCTACATTGTGCACTTTTGGGAAGCAACAATTGCGTGGCAAGAGTTAGAGAGCTGTTATTCTGGCCCGGAATGACCAGCTAAATTCGTGACTACGTCTCCAATTGTGTAGCATGCAGTGCACACGACGTACGCCAGCCAAAAGAATCGATGACGCTAGGTGACGTTCCTGACAGCCCCTGATAGATGGTTGCACTGGACATTTTTGCTCATAACAGAAGGAGCTACTTGATTGTGATAAGTTATTTTAGTGACTACTTCGAGATCGATGCGCTTACGACGACTAGTAGGCAATCCGTGGTGAACAAGTTGCGGTGCCAATTCGTTCGGCATGGAATCCCGGGGTAGTGATTTCAGACAACGGGCCGAAATTTAATAGTGCAGAGTTTTGTGCATTCAGCAAGAAGTGTGATTTTCGTCACCGGCTAACCAGCCCATACCATAGCCGATCAAACGGTAAGGCAGAGTCCGCAGTGAAGAAGGCGAAGTAAGTGCTTACAAAAGCCAATGAGACCCAGCAAGATCCGTACATAATGCCACTGAACCGAAGAAATACACCATCTACTGATTTCGGAGCGAGTCCTGCACAGCGTCTATTCGGGCGCCGAACAAGAACGCTAATACCTACCGCTACAAGTCTACTGCAGCCCGAGATAGCGCCGTCCGATGTCCTACACTATCGACTACGGAATGCTGGCTAGCCGAACAAGCTCCTCGTGGTGCCAGCTGGGTGGTTCGGGTAACTCCCTTTCCAGCAAATGGTTCGGCGGCAGTGTTCCAGGATGTGGTGGGATTTCGCCTGGCAAGCGTTCTCCCTATAAAATACCACAGGTATCCTTTTAACAACACTGTGACGTGGCGGATGTGACTCGCCACTAAATGAAGTCACTACCACTTCCCTTTTCCGGAGGATCATTCACACATCACGGACGTCATCTGATTCTAAGCGTTCCATTGATTCCCACCTTTGATGGCGAACACAACAAACAAAAGCACACAGTCACGTTTACCTACTCACACAACATGTCCCCTTCCAAATACACAGTTAAACATAGTATTACATCTCAACCACACATAAATTCCCGTGCTATTGGTCAAAACGCACTAATTTGTGCAATTTCCGATAATACATATCTGTACTACCATGATCCCGCCCTTGATGGTGTGCCTCGCAATGACGAGAATAAACTATTTATTTATTTATTTATTTATTTAGATGGCACTGTCCGATGTGCTACACGACCGACTACGGAACAGAATGCTAAGGCAAAAATAGTACTAGGATCGCGGCTCGAAAAGCCTCCCACCACTAGGTGTAGGAGGAGAAGTATGGGTGTAACCATTACTGGAGTCCGGTGGATGATTTTCCTTGTCCATCTCTCTCCTGTTCAGCAACCCCCTCCAATCACGATCTCAATCGTTAGGCATAATATGACTTTCTTTTACGGCAGCCAGCTGTTACCTTTCCGGAACGATGTCCATCCGTTACTGGGGGCTCAGCGGGCGTGCCACTGTTTGTTTTTCTTTTCTTGCCTTTTGTATAGCGGCACAATAGCTGAGGTGTTTTCCACCCCTTGCTAACGTGTAATGATGATGATGATGATGGGTGCTGGCGGATAGGAGTGATCGAAATCCGGAAGGGTGAAAGGAACTATGAAGTCAAGGTTGGGGGCAATCTCATTCGACGGAGTCGAGCTCAACTAAGAAGCGTGCGTCAGAAGTGGACACCGCAGAGAGGGTCAGCAACAACAACCGAAGAGGAATACTGCTACCCAAACCCAGGACATTAAACGCACATAAAGTGGTAGGCAGTACGGAACATATTGTAACGCCAAGCTAAAAAACGAAGAAGGAAAGGATGTGATGCGGGCTGGAAATGCTGGTGATTGGAAATGTTGTAATGCCGATCGAACGTCACCGGCCGGATCGATAGCGAGCAAGCGTGTTGCCGGAACCAGATTGGTCAGCAAATAGGAAATATAGTGAAGCAAGGAGAAACAACATTTTAACAAGATTTACTAAATTCAGCAATTTCGCGTGTTCTCATCAGTTGTTTACCTATAGTTAGTGGAAAACACAGTACGATGTCAACAACAAAAAATTCAAAGCGGTCGAAGGTCTTTAGGCTCACGTGACCCATTCCGAGGAAAAGGCAATCACCAGTTTCACCAGGGAGGGCTCGCGTGGTCACAACATCTGTTTGCTTGCGCTGATTTGGCTTCAGCCGCCGAATGTATGCCGCTTCCGCAAACTGTAGTAAGCGGGGAGTAGCTTGTTTGCTAACTACCCTGAAATTGCCATGTGGATTTTGGCATTCAGGGCAGTCAAGTCTGTGACAGGCAATAGAGCTAGTCGGTAGCTTCGGGTCCTTAGCGATCATGTTTCGCGGAACATGCTCTGAAATCCGCGCTGACAGCCTTCCCTCAGTTCGGCCTACGTACTTGCTACCGCAAGTACAATTAAAAAGATAAATGCACGTTAGCTTCCTACGTACAAAATGTACACTTTTGTTGCCGGTATGTAGACAACACATTCGTCGTCGTTGACACACCTCAACAGACGGCGCACTTATTGCAACAGCTGAATATGTGCCATCCAGCCATCAATTTCACAATGGAAAACGAGTCTGACGGATCTTTCCACTTCTTAGATGTTAACTTACAGAGAAACCCAGATGGTACACTTGTCTGTTCTGTGTACAGAAAACCAACATGGACGGGACAATACTCGAACTTTACTAACTTTTGCCCAATGAACTATAAATGAGCTTTGGTACGTACCACTTTTGCTAGAGCTCGTCAAATTTGCTCATTAGACACAATCGAACGTGAACTAGAACGAGTCATCTCGACACTACACTTTCCGCGGGTCTGAAATCAACAATTTTTGAATCACTATTCAAACTAAGTAGTCTGTGACATTCAGCTGCAATTTCCTGTGAGGTCTATCTCGTTTCCGGCCGCCATTCCACCTGAAAGTTGAACGTTTGTGACAGCACTTCATATAACTGTTGCTGTGCTTTTCAACTTGAAACTGCTGCTACCGCTGCTGAAGGAAGGATAGCAACGGCTCAAATGAAATAGCCATGATAATTCAACACCTCCGTCGCCAGAGAAACTGTTGTGTCGGAACCCCACGATTGCTTCCACCCACTAACGGTAGTGAGAACACGAACGACCGGGTAAAAAACGATGTTTACGCCGCGCGCCCAACCGGCCACCAAACGTCTGTGTGTGCAACTCAATGGCATGATTCAAATTATGGCATATACACAGGTTATGCAGGAAGGCTGACAAGCGATCAATCAAAGGTAGTCATTCCAGGGGCGAAGGATCGATACGATGTCTCACAAACGAGCGAAAGGTACAGGGTAAGGGAAAAACCCAAGCTAGTCACAAATGTGAGGCAACAGAAAGCGTATGTGGGGAACCGTAAAAGAGGACGGGATGAATAGGGGTGAATGGAATAAAACTCACAAAACCACGGGGAGTGGTGGAGTATTCTTACCTCCGCTATAACAGGGTGTCCCACGCGATTGAATACAAGGTACGCGAAAATACGATCCGGAGATAAACCACCAACCGATGTTCCCAAGAAAAAGTATAAATTACACTGCGTTCAAAGGAGATCAAGTTAGCCGAAGATGCCGACATCGCCTCCGTCAATCAACTAAGAAGGGTTACCATGCGGCTGAGCTAGTGGAATTGCATCAAGTCAGAAGGTTGCTCTGTAAATCCAATCTGGACAGAGCGGACTCTCAAGTTACCGCCTCATGCATTTACCTCTTTAATTGTACTTGCGGTAGCAAGTACATAGGCCGAACTGAGAGAAAGCTGTCAGCGAAGACTGCAGAGCATGTTCCGCGAAACATGATCGCTAGGGTCCGAAGTTACCGACTAGCTCTATTGCCCACCACATACTTGACTGCCCTGAATGCCAAAACCAACGTGGCACTTGCAGGGTAGTTAGCAAACAAGCCACTCTCCGCTTACTATAGTATGCAGAGACGGCAGTGATTCGGCGACTGAAACCAAATCTGTGCAAGCAAAGGGATTTCGTGACCACGCCAGCCCTTCCCTGGTGAGGCTAGTGATTGCGTTTTCCTCGGAACGGGTCAGGTGAGCCCAAGGACCTTCGACCGTTTTGAATCTTTTGCTGGTAACACCGCACTGTTTTCCACTAACTGTATGTAAACAGCTGATGAAAACATGCAAAATTGCTGAATTCAGTAAATCCTGTTAAAATGTTGTTTCTTCTTGCTTTATTGCACTTCGTGAAGGGAGATGCTTGCATGAAATCAGGGAATAGTTGGCCCGTGATTGCGTCCAGCCTGCAACCATCCACTGATCGTGCTAGTGACCAATCAGACGCCAGCAGGCGAAGGAGCGCATACTCGTGCCCCCATGAGCCAAGGCTTGTGACATTAGACCGAGGGCAGAAAAGCGCGAGCCGAGTCCCTCCAATCGTGCATCCACTTAGAAAGTCAAGGTGATTTTAGACAGAGTGAACGTGGAGAGCAAGCATAAACCAATAGAAAAGGAGCCAGCGACCCAATGCAAGTAATCGGGATGAGTCCCTGAAACGGACTGTTGTAAATAGTGTGCATACTCTATGAATATGCGATCGTAATCTTAATAAACGACTTCTTGATCGAGGCCCAGTCTTCTTGCTTCCTGAAGGGCAACACGACACGTGTTATACAAAAATGTAATATATGTTGATATCTTTTCACCAATGCATCATAGGGCGTGTTTTTCACAAGATGAGTCAGAAAGCCTTTCTGTCCAGTATAACAGGAAAGCTGAAGAAGCAATGGCATAGTTACAAAAAGACGAACAACTTTAGTCTGCTACTTCAGCGAATCCAAATAATGTCATCCTTTGAAACGAATCGGTCCACAAAACGTTACGCAACTGAGACCAATGTTTCATGGTTTCCCACAATAAACCAAGGGAAATGACCAGATCATTTCAGCTCAGGAGCAGCTTGAAGTGTATGACGTAAAACTTTTAATTATACTACCTGATAACAGCCTTCCTACAAACTCGGCTAAGATGCGTGAAGTTTTCAATGAATATTTCTCATCTTTTTTCATAGAGACGTGCATGTTACCGACGGTAAACTTCCCTGCGAAAACTGCTGATTTCATCAGTACTGTTGGATTTGAACTGTCAAACATTGGAAGTATATTCAATTCAACGAGATTGTGTGCATCCTAGCTTAGATGGAACCTGGTTTGCTGTGTACAAATTCAGAGACCATTATATCCTCAAAACACTTCAACACGTTTTACCTTATCCACTAGGTCTGGGGTTGTTCCAGATGTGTGAAAATATGCGCTGGTTTCACCGAAATATAAGAATGGTCCACGTCACGTACAGACCAGCTATCGGCCCATCAGCAGTGCCTTCATTCTGTGTAGAACAATGAAAACGACAATACAATCCGCAATTCTGGAACTTCTATCGTTTAGGAGTTTCAGCAACATTTCCCAAGACGGATTTCTGAAGACATGGTCAGGTATAACTTGTTAAGTACAATTTCTTAACTTCACTACTCGTTCCATTGATTGTGGTAAGTGTCTGGTTACTCCGTTCCTTGATACGTTTAAAGCATTTGATGGGATACCACATGGAAAACCCCTGCTGAAATTACATTCCTTTGGCACAACTGGTAATTTGTATTCCAAAATATAATTGTACCATACTGGTTGGCATGAGGCAGTCGAAGTACTATACAATACCTCCGCAAGTAGACAAGCTAATAGTGGTTTGATCAACGAAAGTGTTCTAGGGCCTCTTTAGTTTCTGATGTGTATTAACGACATCTTCGATGCCAGCAAACATAGCCAATCTTAAGTATTCGCCATTGACATCAGAATTATTCATAAATTCAGTTCGGACAATGCAAATTAATGCCCCAGTTGACTTGCAACCATCTGTGGTCACATCACTTTTACGCTCTTCGTTGTTGTACACTTTCTGCTCTTCATCTTTCGACAGCACATGCAGCATCTACTTATCCGGGTCGTTCATATTTGCACTATCCAATGAGTTACCTTGTGCTGAAGTATTTCCTACGGATCACGGCTCCAGCAATTCTGGCTACTTTCAAAGCTTTCGTGTTCATATACAAGCGTAAAACCTTATAGCAATTTGGCTACTTGGTGCATTCGATAGAGCAATCTCTAGGGCTTTACACTAATCCGGATTGGCCCATACACGGTGCTTTCCCAGGCCGCTACGGAACAATTTGTGATCCAATCTTTGCCCAGCATTCGTGTCCAGCTTCGCGCACATCCAGCTTCCTCTCCAGTCTCGCTTGGACGCCGCTCCCACCAATCGAGCAACCGACTAAGCTGTCCACAAGCCGTGTGCGCACGTCAGACAACAACTTGTGAGCATTACCTCAGTGCCGACGCCGGGTCTTTTAGTGATACTCATAATTTGCACGTAACCAGAAGAGCACAGCCAGCAGTCCAAACATTATGCAAGGCTGCGTGTGCTCTTCAGAGAAATGCGGTAGAGCCATTAAGATGGGGACAACCTTCCCAAAATGTATAAGATCATTCCGTCGTAAATGTATAAAAGGTCCGCTTAAGTAGTGCAGCAAATAAACAAGGTGGCCGAGGCATTTTGTTTTGTCCAGCACGACGGCATGCTAGTTGTCAACTGCCTAGGTGTACTTATGAAGAAGTACGATTGGGTGACCATGATAACTGCACCTTCGGTGAATATAAGGATTGCACCAACCGAGTTGAATATATTCACGCTCATACCACGATCAGCTTTCCTATAGGCCGAAGAGTACGATGCTTCAACGCGCTGCAGCGTCTGAGGCGCAAAATCCTACGGCTCATCTTATTTCCAGATGTGGACAAGCCTCGATCGTGTTTGCTTCCACTCCTTTAACCGGGGCAGCCCACATCGTCATTGGCTATGACGGGTGTTCCGAGCCTTAATACATCCACCATGGCGATACTCGGGGTATCGTACTCCTCAATTGCTTGAACGCAGACGCCAGAGAGGACAGACCTGACTCCGATAGCAGCATCAAATAATATCAAACGGAGGCAGCACACACAAACAACTAAACGGTTTATAACGTTATCGTATACTACCCTTACATCTGCAGCCAAAAAAGATTTCACTACTATCTACTTGTTTCGTGCACAATTGTTCCAGAATCGTACCATAAAGGGGAAGCTGTTAGATGACCGCAATCAGTAGAATTCCAGTTGTGATGTAATTGGCATTTCGGTTTAGCCCACGGCAAACAAATTTAATGCCTTACGGTGAACTTCGCCTTCTCCGGGTGACAGTGTTCCGCTGACGAAACAA
This sequence comes from Dicrocoelium dendriticum, assembly GCA_944474145.2. NCBI lineage: Eukaryota > Metazoa > Platyhelminthes > Trematoda > Plagiorchiida > Dicrocoeliidae > Dicrocoelium > Dicrocoelium dendriticum. The sequence goes on along the minus strand of OX104063.1, from coordinate 14,330,270 downwards.
AGGCCGTTCTACTGTTTTCGATTCGGCTCCGTAGCTCATCACGTGAGGTGCGCATACATAGGGACATCCCTTGGAACGAGCGTCCGAAAGAGATGAGTAAACGTGAGGAGGTTCATAAATCTGACGGAACACGGACGATTATTGTTTACGTAGTTCTTCAGATTCAAGCATCCGCCGGGGAAGCTGTGACACATGACCGGAAGCAATGCAGTTATCTCCTCCAATAACCCTCCCTCGACAGTATCGTTGCAAGACGGTGGTCAAGATTTTCAGTATCACCCAACTATAAGAGGTACGGACCCTGGCTGATGCAGGTGATGATTCAGTCTGAGTTAATGCACCGCTTATTTTGTAAAACTGGTCTAACTTCCAAAACAGACTACCTATGGAAATTCGGTAAACGCAACCGGTACAGGCCGTGAGCGGCTGACAACTTCTTGGGGAATCTTCTCCTCCTACAGCTCTGTGAAGAGATTGACCTAATGGAAAAGTTAGCGTCAGATGGGATCCGAATAAATACGAAAGAAAATCAGACCTCGTACCACCGCGAACAGTTGTACAACCCAACCGGAAGTGAAAGGCCAAGAAGTCCTCAAGTAAACGATTAGTGGCCGACTGTTGAACGGTCGGAACGAGCTCCATTCTAAGTTCAACATCCGACGATTCACGTTTGGTTACTGAGAAACGTACTTGGTTGTACACTAAGGCTCAGGAATTATAAATAAGTTGGTTGAATTCCGTCGCTGCCAGGTCTCCAAGCATAGAGATATCATAACGATCACTGAAATGTAACTGCGCTGTGAAATTACCGACGTTAAGATCTTTATACCCGGTAAGTCGTCTCAGTGGAACGACGGAACGGGTAGGTGAAAGGTCGTAAAGACCTATTACAAAACTATCCTTCGCTGTGAGCTCATAGATGATCCTCAAACGTTTGTCACTGAGCTGCATTGTTGCAAGCTGTTGTTGAAGGGCGACGATACGTGCCGATCGTTCATATCCACTTCGGAGATGAACCAAAGACTAATTACACTGTGTAACAAAATATATTTGTTTTCTACAGCAGAAATTCCAATGACCTTACCTCATACAATATACCCCACTTATCGGAGTAATGTATTCCTATGTTACCTAGGACGTCAGCTTACAGTTTATAAGCAAAGGATTATTTTCGGTAATGTCAAGGCTACGCCGTACGAAGTATATATAAATGTACTGAACCACAGCATTTACAGAATGCATCTATGTGGCAAATATGTTTAAAACATCATTGCAACATTGGCCGCTAACTACTGACTGCAGCATAGCGCTGATAAATGTTGACTTCTCCGAGATCGTCCTATTTATGATCCAGCTCCCTCAAGCTGCAAAACCAGCAAAGTTCACCCATAATAGAAGGCGTGTACTTGCCACCGCAGCACTACTTCACAACCGAAATGCCTTAGTCAAGGTGCTCACCACGCTCATCACTAACATATTCTAAGTTCTCAGGGAAAAAGTCAAGGTGATTATGCAAAACGTGCATCTTGAGGGACGTTCGAGCACCAACAGCTCGATAGTCCGCGATGAGCTTTTCATGATGTCATTGTAGTTCTCTACCTATGTTCTGCACAAAAAGCCTGTACAAACTGCCTTGCATTATTGCCATGCTTCCAACTCAAATGAAGGCAAAGGAAGTTAGAAAACACTGACAACAATTATCTGGAGAACATCAGACCGAATAGGTATCCCTTATTTGAGCTCCGCATCATTAACATTCGGAAACACTTGTTTCAGGTACTGGAAAACAAAATCATCTAAGTAGATGGCGTTAACATAGATTTAGTCAAACCAAGCTTGATGTGCATGGGTGGTGTCGTGTTACCCTCTGAGAAGCAAGAAGACTGGGCCGCGATCACAAAATCGTCTACGAAATTACGATTGCATATTTATAGAGTATGTACACGATTTACAACCGGCCGTTTCAGTGACTCATCCCGGTTACTTGCATTGGGTCGCTGGCTCCTTTTCTATTGGTTTATGCTCCCTGGCCACGTTTACTCTGTCTAAAATCACCTTGACCTTAGTGAGTGTACGGTTGGTGGGATTTGGCCCGCGCGATTCTGCCATCGGTCCAATGTTACAAACATTGGCTCAAGTGCGTGCGGATATGCGCTGCTTCGCCTGCTGGCGCCTGATTGGTCACTTGCACGTTCAGTGGATGGTTGCAGACTGGACGCGATCATGGGCCAAATATTTCCTGATGGGTTGACCAATCTGCTTCCGGCAACATGCTCACTTCCTATCGGTCTGGCCTGTGATGTTTGATAGGTCTTACAGCATTTCCATTCAGCAACCTTTCCAGCCCGCATCACATCTTTTCCTTTTTGTTTTATGGGATGGTGTTACAATATGTTCCGTACTGCCTACCACTTTATGTGCGTTTAATGTCCTGGGCTTGGGTAGCAGTATTCCTCTTCGGTTGTTGTTGTTGTTGACCCTCCCTCTGTGATGTCCAATTCTGACGCACGCTTCTTAGTTGAACCCGACTCCGTCGAATGAGATTGCCCCCAACCTTGACTTCATATTTCCTCTCTTCCTTCCGGATTTCGATCACTCCAATCGGCCAGCATCCACCGGATTACAGTAATGGTTACACCTATGATTCTTCTCCTACACCTAGTTGTGCGAGGATTTTCGAGTCGCATACTTTTCCTTACTCTGTCGTGTAGAAAATCGGACGGCGCAATCTCGGGCTGTAGTAGAGTTGTAGCGGTCGGTATCAGCGTTGTTGTTCGCCGACTTAATTAGCGCTGTGCAGGACTGGCTTCGCTATCAATAGGGGGTGTATTCCTTCCATCCAGTAGCATTATGTACGGATCTTACTAGGTCTCCTTGGCTTTTGTAAGTACTTTCTTCGCCTCTTTCACTGCGGACTCAGCATTCATATTTGATCGGCTATGGTATGGCCTGGTTAACCGGTGACGAAAATCCCACTTCTTACTGAATGTAGGAAAAGCTACACTATTAAATTGTTGCCCGTCGTCTGAAATCACCATCTCGGGTATTCCATGCCGAGCGAATTGGTACCGCAACTTCTTCAACACGGATAGCTTACTAATCGTCGTAAGCGCATCGGTCTCGAAGTAGTCTCTAAAATAATCTACCACAATCAAATAGTTCCTTCCAGCGTGAGAAAAATATCTAGTGCAACCATCTGCCACTGTCTGTCAAGAACGTCACGTAGTATCATCGGTTCTTTTGGCTGGTGTACGGCGTGTGCTCTACATGCTTATAAATTGGCTACGCAGTCATGTATTTTGCTGGTCATTCCGGGCCAGAACAACAGCTCTCTATCGCTTGCCACGTAGTTGTTGGTTCCTAAATGTGCGCAATGTATCAGTTCGAGCATCGAACGCTGCAGTGCCTTTGGAACCACTATCCGGTTGCCTTTGAACATTAATCCAATCCGAGTAATGAGCTCGTCACGAAAACGGAAGAATGGAGTCAGCTCCTTCAGTAAGGTTTTTTGTCTTCGGAGCATCCTTTCATGATCGTGTGTTTCAGTACCCTACACCATTCGTCCTCCTCAGTGTATCGTTGGAGATGATGCAAGCGTTCCTCAGTGACGGCGATCAGCTGTGTTGCATGGACAAAATCTGGGTCTTCTTCATTTCCTGGCGTGTCTGACAGGTGCGCTCTTGATAGCGTGTCCGCAATGTGCATCTGAGATCCTGGCCGGTAGAAAATCTCCAGATCATACTTCTGCAGACGAATAAGCATCCTTTGCAGGCGGCGTGGCACAACATGTAGCGCCTTGCTGGCGATCGACACTAGGGGCTTTTGGTTGGTAAAGGCGGTGGATTTGCGGCCAAACCTATAGTTATTGAAGCGCTCCACAGCGTAAACCAATGCAAGCATTTTTTTCTCTATTTGCGTGTAACGACGCTCGGTCGCTGTCAGTGTCCGACTGCGAAAATCCATAGGCTTACCGCACTGCATGAGTACGGCTCCGTAACCGTACTGACTGCTGTTACACTGGATCTCGAGGAGTAGTGCTATGTTATTTGCTGAAAATGCTCACTCCTGCTCCGCGTCCGAATGCCGCTTCTCACCCTTATGCGTCAGTTTTCGAATCGGTATCATCTCATAGGCGAATCTGGGCAAAAGAGACTTAGATAATACACTATTTATTTATCCCATTCAGCCTGCTAACGGCTTTCACGTCAGTAGCAGGAGGCATCTGTTTGATGGACCTGACTTTCTCTGGGTCTGGTTTCATTCCTTCGGAGCACAGCAGGTGTCCACGAAACCTCATCTCTGTCCTACAAAACTCGATTTTCTCGCGTTTTTGCTTGATATTTCTCCCAAACAACGCTGCAAAATTCGGTGACGGTTCTGGTCGTGCTGCTATCACGTTGCACCAGAAACCGAAACCTCATCTGCTACACGGAACATTCCTTGTAAGTTGTCTAAAGCCTGCACTTGTCGTTTCTGGAATACCTCGCTAGATACCTGCAGTCAAAACGGTAAATGAAGCCAGCACAAACACCCGAAATGTGTCCCAAACGTGGTCAGATTGCTTGACTCTTCGTCAAGTAATGCCTGCCAAAACGCAGAAGCAAGGTTGACTTTAGTGAATATACTTACTCTGGATGGCACCGGAAATACGTCGTCTAGCTTCGGTAGCATATATTGCTCCCTTCTGATTGCGGCGTTAAGTGGTTTGGGATCAACGCACACTCGTAGTTCGCCAGATTTATTAGTAACGATCGCCACCTGGCTAACCCAATCTGTCGGCTCCTCAACTTTGGCTATTACACCTAAAATAGCAATATGCTGCAACACTCATAAACATTTCTCACGTATGGCAATAGGCACCTTTCTGGTCAGCAACACTACCGGCTAAGCGGATCCGATTGCAGTTAAATGAGCACACCATTCAAATCTCCCTACGACCCCGTCAAACACGCTTGCTTAGCTGCCAACCATAACTATGTTATCTTCACACTAATGGACGAAACTTTCATGGTTAACAGATACGAAATCGAAACGCTGAATAGAATCAATACACAAAATGGGCATAAGATCTCCTGGGACTATCAGGAAATCGAGTTGGTGTTCTGTGCCGTTTATCGAATTGATGTACTTTAACGTGGCGGCATCTTTCGGCAGCAGCTTTGAATCGTTCCACATTCTGAGGCAATTCTGCGTCCTGTCACATACCATTGCTACACAGTGCTTCTCAGGTAGGATGTTGACAGTAGCCCCTGAGTTCATTTGGAATGGCACCGATCGTCCTCGAATCAAAAGCGTCGGGAGAACACCCTTGTGTTCTCCACGACTTTCCAAATTGCTTAGCGTAAATTGTTCTAACCGTTCATTGATGCTCTCGACTACTGGGCTGGCCTTAGCGGATCTGCAACAGGGAGCAAAATGGTTCTACTTGGAACATTTTGTGCATGTTCGACCCCAAGCTAGACAGCTCTCCTTTCTTCTTGGATGCACACCACCGCAAAACTGACAACACGGACCCTGTCGTTCGGGTGTCTGGGACCGACTATTGCTGGTTAGGGATACCGCGCACAGATCAGTGTTCGTTTGGGCTCTCACATGCTCGAACTGCTGCGCCGTCCTTGCTTCACTCAAGCAGACGTCCGCACATTGTTCCAAAGGCAGTTTCCTTTGTCTCCGAAGTTGCTGAGTTAGCTCATCCTTCTTTATGCCAATGGCAATACGATCACACACCAAGGAGTCCCGCATGCAAGTGCAGCAGTTACACAGCAGCAGTTACACACCAACGGTTTCCGTTCTGTTATGTTATTCTCGAACTATTTGCATGGGTATCTATTGCGAAACAAATGTAAATACCTCTTATACGTTTCATTTACCTGTCCTTTGCCAAACGCCCCGAATCTTCTCAGCAGTTCCGAAATATTGACTTCCTCACCTGGCTCAATGAGCTCCAATATTTCGAGCACCCTTCTGGCTTCTTCACCCACAGCGTGCCTAAACATCGCCAACTGGTACGCCATTGGTTGAGTATCCAACTGGGTCAGGGTGACCCAATCCCTGCACTTCGCATTCCATATTCTCCAGTACTCTGGTAGCATGCTTTCGGTCATCTGTAGAGGGGTCGGCAGTGTGGTCGACGGCTGTCCACCAAAAACGTGCGGGTTCTGGCGCGTCGGCTTCTTCTCCTCTGTCGTCATGTCGTGTTGACCTCCGAGATGAAGGGAGCTGTGGTCGCGATCACGAAGTCGTTTATAAAGATTACGCAAGCATATTTTAGATTATGTACACTATTTACAGCAGTCCGTTTCAATACCTCATCCCGATTATTTGCATTGTGTCGCTGGATACTTTTTTATTGGTTTTTGCTTGCTGGACGAGTTCACTCTGTCTAAAAGCACCTTACTTTCTTGTTGGTTGCACGTTTGGCGGGATTGTGCCCTCGCGTCTCTTCCCTCGATCCAATGCCACAAGCCTCTGCTGAAGGGTGCACGAGTATAAGCTGCTTCGCCTGCTGGCGCCTGATTGGTCACTTGCACGTTCAGTGAATGGTTGCAGGCTGGACGCGATCATGGTCAAACTACTTTCTGATTGGCTGCCAGTCTGCTTCCGGCAACATGCTGGCTACCTATCGGTGTGGCCTGTGCTGTTCGATCGGTCTTACAGGATATCCAACCATCAGGATTTCCAGCCCCGAGCACAGTTGTTAGATAGGTATGATCAGGTTGCAAATTATGCACATTCTTTTCATTCAATTTCCCTACAGTATACTCCGTCCGCTCTGACCTCTCGGGTCGTGTTAATTCCAAAATACCCTCACATCCTTATCACAAGAGATTTCTCCATCTTTTAGCTGGAAAATCCAGGAACTTATAGCGAACCTCTCATGCCGTATTTGAAAGAGCTAATCTCTAGCATACCCCGGTACAACCACGTCAACTCTCCCTACAGGGTCAGGACAACGAAAAAGCTACTCGACCTAGTGCCCACTAGCAAAGAGCTCATGGCTGATTGCTGGATATGCGCAGCTGTGTGCGTCGAAACAATTACGTGACTCTATTGTTCGGTTACTTTTGCTATGTCAACTACCCCCAAGTAGAGCCCGAAGGCAGGCAATCCACTTCAGATTACCGGGTATAATTGACGTTCCCTGAAAACGTTAGTTGGCGTTCATGATTGAGTGCACCCCAGAAATAGCTTGGAAAACATTCCGAAATCTTTACGTTATTTGTCGCGAAAGTATCTGAGCCTAAAGCCTTCCATCGTCCCATCAAACCAACGTTATGTATGGGAATACAAATATATATGGCCCTATGGGATCGGACATAGCGTGTTTACAATAAGAATCCCCGGTCCGAGTATTGCCCAGTATACGTAGCTCAGCTCAACTACTCGGTGCAGATGGTTCGTGTAGACAACGTAACAAACCAGTTAGACGATTCTGTTGAAACCACAAAGATTTTACAAACAGCTAACTAGACTTTTTAAAGTGTGGCGAGGAATCACATCACTCACTACGGTTGGTGGCTATAAGCATAGAGCGAAAGATTCGGCCAACGTCTTACGGGCCCAGTATTTTGCTGATTGCAAGAGGCGCAAGACTCGAGCGTCGTTCTTGCTTCTAGCACTTTACTATGACTTTTATTTCGCGTCACATTCACTGCGCAAACCATGTCAAAAGGTACCATCCTTGCGTACACACAGCTCTCCTGAAGCGGATAACATTCACCTTAAAGCACTGCAGGTAGCAGCTATACACCTAGCCGTCTCACTTGCCGAATTCTTTCAACATTGCCTAGACGAGTACATAGTTCCGTCAAAGTAGAGGGGGCTATTATCACCCCTATTTTACAAGGGAAGAATTCGTTCTGATCCTTTCAGTTACTGCTCAATAACGCTACTCTATCTGCTCGTCAAAATCACGGAGGCTACAAAGGTCAAGTAGAACTTTGATTATCCAGCAAAACTTTTTACCTATTCGCGGACATGTTATACCTATTCCCTAACCCTTCACTTATATCCTTACACAATTGTACATGGGTTTGCTTAAAATTTGTATTATGAGATTCTTTATGTTTTCAGTTCGCATTATTCCCATATCCTTGACTCTTCAATTTCATATATTTCATTCTTGACATATTGCCGAGCAGCAAACAGTTACGGGGGCGAGCCGTATAATTGGTCTTATGATGGGAGAGTGGAAATAAGTGACAGTCTCCTCAGACCAAGCGCAGAATCAATTTCTTAGCCTCATTAAAGGCGTCTCTCGGTGCTTGTTGTCTACGGAGTTCAACTTGCAGCATGAAACTATCCATGGACCATTCACAGAAAATGCGGGATACAATAGTTGACCGTAGAGGGTATAGGTTCGGCTGTCTCCACCCGTACCAAGGCTCATGAATATCGACTGTTTTGGATAGACAGGGTGGCTGAATTCTGCCAACCAAGTGCCCAAAATTTTGGGTCTTACTGAAGTAGGCCGAAGTCGTCAGTGATGCTTATCCCTTTACACATCCTCAGATCGTTTACAAACAGGACACATGGCGACCAAAGAAGCTGAGGGAGATCATTGATGTATTTGCTGAAAATGTATACCCAGCAGTGTGTCATTGGGACGCGACCCTGGCCGAGGGATACCGGTTGGTGAGATTGGGGTCAGCCTGTACCTTCCCCATGCGCCCAACAAGAAACTGATGGACCACTGATACGGGGAGCTACCTACACTGCAAACTCTGAGAATGTGGAGGAGAACCTTGTAGTTCAGCTTATCACATGCTTTGCTGAAATCGAGGTAGATCACGTCGATGTACAGACAAACCTGTCTAAGAAGATCTCTCATTGGACCGAAAAAAGTGCTCGCCTTGGACAAGTTCATGCATAGGGACCATATTCATGGGAGAAAACCTTGGGGATGGTTTAGCTGGTCGCGATGGACAGGCGGTCGCCATAGCAGGTTGGACTATAGTTCCCTCGTCTATTATCTGCAACCGCTCACGTCTCCTAGCTAAGAGATTGCTGATACAGGAACGGCCTAACATGAGACCGTGTAATGCTGAGCAGGAATCATTGAAAATGGAAGGCATCTTGAGGAGAAAATAAGTCTGGTTAACGACATGAGGTAGTACAGGAATCCCAAAGTAAGGCGCGGCAGTCATCAGGAGACTACACTCGAAACTAGGGACGAAAATCGACTAATCCATTTATTCTGGTATGTTCGAGCCATACCGCAAATTGCGCTAGCAAGAAAGAAAGGTTTGCAGCGTCCATTGATTAAAAGAGAAAAGTGAAACGAGCACTTTTGTATGAACGACCGGAACGAAGAAAACGCCTTACCAAAGAAGATGGCCTAATGAATTACGAATGCGACAAAATTGTCTGAAAGAGTTCGAAGGTGCCACTGAAACCCAGGGACAAACACCCGAGGAAAGGTGAAAGGAAGAGAGTCAGAGAAAAGGCAGGCTAAAATTGCAAAAAACGTACACTAACTGGAAAATCCAATCGGTATTATGTGATCAGCAAATACACCATTAAGACAATTACTAAACGTGCTTTTGCTTTCTCCAAAGAGCGTTTGCAGAAATAGTACTGTCCAGCGCTAACTTTAACGCGGCACTGCGGAAAAGCTAGGTACAACCGCTAGATATTAATAGTAGCTTAACAAAAAGGATGACCGTTTTTGAAGAAAGTAGACGAATTTAGAAAGCACACAAACTGGGGAGTCAAGTAACCGGTTTGTTGGCACTAGTGTCCCTACGTAAGCAGGTGGTGTCCTTAATTTGGCCGTACTTACGCACTACCTGGTAATAAAAACGAACGGTTTGTCACATGATGCGCTGCTAGACAGTACGAGCAGCATACAGACAAGCTGGTTGTTTGCCAAGGTTACTACTAATATTGATCCGATTAGAAGTGCATTGCCAGAAGTAGCGTCACTATCTGACAATGGGGTTTTTCCAACGCGAAGATTGCCACACAATGCCAGATCGCATGTGGTCCCAGAAGTTAAATTTTGTGTACTAACTTGAGTTAGGCGAAAGCGCCCAAAGATAGGACGAAGGGGGCAGCACGGGAGGGGGTTTCATCTATTGGTAGAGAATAAAAAGGAGAAGACTGAGGAAACTTGTTTAAATGTAGGCGACGGTGTGAAAAACGCCAGTGAGTTCATTTTTGACTTATATCCAAGTGCATGTGTTACCTACAGCACTGCACCTTACTGAGCTGTCGTCTAACCTTCTCAAGAACGTGCTTCCTCATAAAAGTCACCTGAGTTAAGTGGGATTATTGCTGTGGGTGGTACGAGCTAGGAATTTCGGGGAAATCGTGCGGTATGGGCCAACCAGATGACTGAATTAAAGGGTCTGCAATGCTCCGATATGTGCAGGCGCTACTTAGTGCACATCGGTATTTGGGTGCTGTTAGTTGGTATCTGTCACTAGAGATCGCTTGACTTAGTTCGATGGGTGGCACGCATCCTGCGTCCTTCTTTTTTGGTATCCTGAAGGGACCCGAGTTGGAAAGCAACGTTGTCTTATTGCAGTAGAGTATTGCAGTAGAGTAAAAAACTAAACTTCAACGAGCTCGATGAACACTGTCTCTCTTAAATATGACCGAATATTTACCTTGTGAACATAACACGCACACACCCACACCGGTAAGCGAGACAATCGGCCTCACCCACAACTTTGCTTTCCGCCACCGTCTTGGACTGCAGACACGCACTGCGGCGGTGCTAAGTCACATGCAGTTGAGTGTTTGGGACCGACGGTTCCATCTTCCGCTATGTGATTCTTACCATTCTGTCCTCATGCATGTCCAACTGGTTTCCGGCTCATTCAACCACACCACCGTTACGGCTTTCGTGTCCGCATGAAGGCAGATAGTTAAGGTGGCCGGCTTCATTCGCACCATGCCATGGCACAAGTTCACACGATATGAACCACATCTAAAGAAGCACACTGTAGTTGGAAAAAGAGAGGTAAAACCAAACAGAATTCCCAGCCAGGTTACGTAATATTTGTCTATTTCGTCTGGTTTGCCAACACTTGGACAACTTTGGCCCTTAGTCATGTTTTGTCTATGTATTAGGAGCGTCCATCTTTTCACAAAAAACATGTGTCCATATCTACAGACTTCTCCATTCCCATCGGAGAGCATTCTAATTTTCACATCCAAAACACAAGCAGCAGTGAAGACAACACTGACTCCTTACATGAAACTGTAGTCTCTAGATCAACACTACACGATGCAACTGCCCACCTTCGTTAACATATCCCCTCTCACATATAATAGACGTGAGGAGAGAAACTGACGTTAGCAAATAAATTAGTTGCTATCTACCAAGGACGAATTGCCTGGGCGATATACGTTGGTATGACTCCGGGAAAAGCAACCCGACCCACCCGACTTGTCTTTCGCTTTCGCTTTCTTACATATATAAACACGTATATCATATATAATAATGATCTGACCTGATTGTGAGCTCAGTCGCTTGCTTAATCACGAACTAAACCAGTTAGTTATGGATGCGGGGGATTTCGAGGTGAGCTGCAGGTGCATCATTTCAGTTAGATCCCAGCCAGACAGATTCGCACACGTCTGAAAAGACGCTAGATGGCTGGTGCCTCCTATTTGGGCTCATCGGTACCGCGAACCCTTAAGCCGCATCAAGGCCTGTACCCCCGACTTTTCGACGCCAGCAGCTTATGCCAATTGGTCAAGGTGTACAGGCCTACCAAATGGTACGAAACGGTCTGTCACCGTGTAGCTCAGAAAGCAAGCAATGCCAAAACACACCGACAGCTGAAGGAGAAGAGGAAGCTCACCCTCTTGTTGGCGCTGAGATCTCTACACAAAATCCTGAACTGGCCCTAGGGCCTGCGTCATCGGTCCTACAAGAAAAACGACCGGCAGCCGACCCCTCAAGGGTGGGCATAGACCCTAACCAGAAACCTGTATTCAAAAACACGCTTCTGATCACCGATGCCCTCATCTGCTTGTATACTGATGCACAAGGACTTCTCAGCAAGCTAACCCAGCTTCGTATTCGTCAGGTCTCCACGCCTTGGGACTTAGTTATGGCCACCGAAACATGGTTGAGCACGGAGATCACGGATGCTGAGATTGCACTACTCGGCATGACTTCCATACGAAACGATCGACCTAGCAAAGGAGAGGAGTGCTCCTGTATTATCGACCCGACCTGCATGTTGATGTCATTGAGGACTCAGAAACGAAAGTCGTCGATTCTCTTTGGTGATGTGTGTTTCCTAACACTAGTTTACCGCCCTCCAATGCCCACCTTGGAAATGGATCAATGCCTAGCTTCTGCGATGAAACTAGTCCTGGCACGACCATACAGTCACGTCCTTCTAGTGGGGACTTCAACCTGCACGTAATCGAAGTTCTAGCATCGCACAGCGCACAATTCAAAGCGGATTCGCAAGAGGTGATCGCCGGTGTACCACTGTACAACCACGTCACCTCACCCACGCGATTCCGAACGGGCGATACACCCTCTGTTTTGGACCTTGTGTTCTCCAATGAGGAACTAATGGTCGACACCATGACCATAGATGTACCATTTGGCCGTAGCGATCATGCGATGTTGCTCTTTCGTTACGTCTGTTACTCGGAGTACATTAATGAGAACAACGTGGAAACCTATGTCGTTACACATGACGATATACTGTCCAAATTCGTTCAAGAAACCGACTGGTCCTTCCTGGCCGAGAAGCTGCTCGATGTCGCCTGGATGGTGTTTGTCACCCAATTCACTGAGCTAGTGGCAAATGCGTCAGAAAGCAAGGTCCTTCGCCCGAAGCAAATGAATTCTTTCCTGAGGAGCCGTACTAGAAAATGCATGCCCTTAAGGGACTGAACCTGGCGCGCTTACAAAGTCTGTCAAAGTGACCTGACCTGGGGTGTTTACGCAACTCAACGAACTCACTGCGTCAAGTTGATCCGCGTAGACAAACTCCAGCACCAACAAAACTTAGCGGTGAAATTCAGTACAAATTTCCAGTTGCCGTATAGACACATCAACAAGCTCCGCAGAGTGCAGCGCAGGATCCCGACTTTATATCCAACAGATGGTCATGCGCAAACCCTACACGATCTAGCCAACGTGCTTCGCCAACACTTCATCCATACTTTCCGGAGTGAATCATCATTTCATCTGCTTCCGTCGCCACCAGGGTCAAACCACGTATCGTTCGTGGCAGCCAATGTGCTGAAAACGCTAACGTCATTGCGCATGCACAGCTCACCTGGCGTGGATGACGTCAAAATGTAGGCCTTGAAGAAAGCGGCCATGAACTTTGCCGAACCATTAGCTCAGTTCTTTCAACGTTGTCTCGATGAAATGCAGGTTCCGACAATGTGGAAACATGGACTAGTCACTCCTATTTACAAAAGTGTTAATCATGCGGTGCCCTCGAACTACCGTCTAATCACTCTCCTCCCAGTTTTATCCAGAGTAATGGAACGTATAATTGCAGAGGCGCTCGTGGTATGTCTTAAGCGCAACAATATCCTAGTATCACAGCAGCACTGCTTCCGCCGAAATCGATCCTACACTACAAACTTGCTGCTAGCCCGAGCAAACTGGACAGAATCAGCCGATGCCAGATTGGGAATAGACATTGTCTACCTTGACTTCTCGCAAGTGTTCGAGCGTTTGGACCACCGCATTCTCCTACACAAGCTTCGAAGCTATGGAATCGGTGACCCCATACTCGGTTGGATAGGCAACTTCCTCGCTCAACGTCATCTGAATGTGAGAGTCCGCAGCCCCATTTCCGACCCGATTGACGCCTAGTGTGGCATGCCTCAATGATCGGTACTGAGGCCACGTTCATTCCTAACATTCATTAACGATCTTGGCAGCGTGCTGCAGTTGAATTTCTTACTATTTGCAGATGATGTCAAAACTTGGCATGGTATAAGGACACCGGATGATTACATGGCATGGTAGAACGACCTCGACAAGAGTTATGCGTGATTATCCGACAACAGGCTCCAGTTCGACGTGACCAAGATCAAAGTCGTAAGCATATGCCATCAGCTTATCCATGAATATCGACTTGGGGACCGGCAGTTACAATGTGCATCCCAAGAAAATGACCTTGGAGTAATCGTGCAGGACCAACTCGTTTGCTTGAGACAGGCTGAAAAGGCATCAAAAAGAGCCAGTCAACATCTTGGACTCTTAGGGAAGGCTTTCGGCAATTTTGAACTATCAATCTTTCCGCAAATGCTGAACGCCTACGTGAGGCCTCACGTGGAATATGCGATCTAGGCGTGGTGTCCCTGGCGCAAGAGCTACGTTGACGTACCCGAAGCTCCACAAACTAGAGCGACCAAGTTCGTTAGAGGATTGTTTCATCTCTCCTACCAACGCAGACTACAGTCCCTGAGATTGTACAGTGGTGATTATCTACGTCAGCGAGGAGCTCACATCATGGTTTACTTAATACTGACGAGCCCAACTCACCCATGTCGCAATCTGTTGCAACTGAGCCAAAATACCAACCTGAGAGGCCATCAGATCAAACTGGCTACGCACTAGAGTCGGCTTGAATGTCGACGCAACGTTTCTTCCTCCGTGTGTCCCGTGCCTGGAATGGGCTTCCGACTCATGTTATCCTTGCCCTAACATTAACGCATTTCAGAAATCGCCTTGATGGAACGCTTTCAAACTTGCAATACTTGGTATAGTGCTCCATTTGGAGGACGAAACAGCGCCAACCTAACAATGTGCCTAACGGCCCTCTCCGCAATGTGGCGGTGAGGATACATGCAGTAGTGTCTATGTGATTAGCTTGGATGCAGCTAAACTAGATTAACCTACCACATCTGTCGAATGAAGAAACAAACGAGTGAGCGTTGTCGTTTCCTTTTTTTATTTCCCACGCATTTACTGAACTAGTGCAGTTCTCTATACAATTTTGCCTGTGCACATCCTATTCTCACTTCAAACTATCCTTATGTAATAGTGCATTTAACTCGTTGGAAGCTTGGAATAAGGATTGACTTATTCGATGGTTCTTCAAATGTTAATTTTTTCTCCAACCATCCTACGGAACTTGTCAAGCATATGCTTTTTTACCCGTGATAAATCATTGTTCATTGTTCGGCTCTGGCTCTGCAAGAGAAGAGCTGGCTTGGAGCCGACCACGACGTATCGTATATACCATACACAAGTTACTTGTCCTTTTCTTTAATTACCACGAAGAACCCACTTTCGTTATAAATGTCAGGAGATCGGACCATTTGCTCCAACCATCATGGCATGAGCCGCATTTGTGTCGCATCCAAACTGCTCGCTGCCCTACTCATTTGCGTACGGGAACAGCACCTGCGTGAACAACAAGCTGGATTTCGCCCGGGTCGAGGTTGCGTCGATCATATTTTTACGATCCGCCAGATAGTTGAAGATCGCCATACGTTTAGTCGACCAACCATAGTCATATTCTTGGAAATTCGAGCCGCTTTTGACTCTTTTGACAGATTGGCTCTTTGAGAGTGCTTACTGAAGAGGGGAATACCTGAGAAGTACATTAGCATTCTTCGTGCTATGTACCGTCAAACTTCGGGCCGCGTGCGAGCATACGGAGACAGTTCACCCCCTTTCAGTATCACCAGCGGTGTTAAACAGGGTTGCCCAGCCTCTCCATTCTTGTTAAACTTCGCCATGGACGAGATCCTGGATACTGCCCTGGATAACTCTGAGTCCTGCGGTGTTGAACTGCTCCCTTGTGACCGCCTTCGGGACTCAGAGTACGCCGATGAAATCGCTGTGATTTGCGAGTCCTCCCAAGCCGCTCAGCATGTGCTGCTCAGACTGGAGATGTCCGCCGCCCAATTGGGGTTGAGTTTTGCCCCTTCCAAATGTAAGGTCCTATTATAGGACTGGCCAAGCGCATGTCCTTCTCTCACCATTTCGGGCAAGCCATTGGAAGTGGTCGACAAATTCATTTATCTTGGGAGTTGTCTTAGTATTGGCGGTTTGACAGATGAGATTTCTCTGCGTGTCTCCAAGGCTAGAGTCGCTTTTGCTAACCTTCGTCACCTGTGGCTTCGTCATGCTCTCAGCCTCACTCTCAAGGGACCAGTCTACAATGCTACGGTACGAGCGATTCTGCTGTACAGCTGTGAGACTTGGCCCGTTCGCAAAAGCGATGTTCAGCGGCTATCAGTCTTCGATCACCACTGCCTGTGAAGCATTGCTGGTGCTCGATGACAGCACCACATCAGTAATGAGGAAATCCGTCGGCGAGTCTTCAGATTTAATGAACTCTGCCGATCGATTGATAGCATCATTTCACTGCGGAGGCTTCGCTGGCTTGGCCATGGGCTCCGCATGCCTACCCAGCGGCTACCATTACGATCCCTATTCGCCAGCACAGGTGGGGCTTGGAAGCGACGAAAAGGAGGGCAATGTAAAACTTGGATCCAAAGTGTTAAGGCGCAAACGATGAAGCTGGCTGTTATCTGGCGTTCCCGACTCCCGGGTTGGGGACCAATGGATCCCAACCACAGCTTATTGCAAACGCTGGAGGATATGGCCAAGGGCCGTACGCAATGGCGCACTTGCTGTGAGACTTTTCTATCCAAACAGTCGTCTTCCCTTTCATGCTATCCTTTTCTTCTTATGTGTTGTGGTACTCAGCCAATTATATTGTAATTGGTATAGTCTTGAACATATATTTATATATGTCAGTCAGCAAAAAAGGCAGTTCCTGTCATAGCCTACAGAGTTGAAGGCACACCTGTTCCTCCTAGAAAAAATCCGAAAGAAGCTAAACTTTTAGAACGTATTGATTCTAAGCTCAACTCCCGGCTAGTGCAACTGCGAAGCAAATTGTAGTTGTTGCTGGTACTTAAGAATTCATTTTCTAATACTGTCAGTTTCACTGGAAAATATTTCCAAATAGGTTTCGAGCTGGGACTTTCTGCTGAGGCAACTGCATCATAAGTACTCGATAACCGAGTGAAGTTCACGTGGTTTACTGACACCGCAAGACTGACATGTTACTCGCCATGGGCACATTATCACGGCTGCGCTTCTGACACTGGCTCGTTTTCTCTACCAAGGATGGAGTGATCTTGCTTAAAGCTGTCAACTCAATTGCTTCCAAAACTGCATTAAATGGCGCGGACGAAATCAACTGACCAAAAACGGCCATCAAGGTGGTGCCGGTCGCTTATTGTTTGCGGCTATACAACAGGTCCTCGTGAGACGGTATAGTAGGTTGCTTGTGACATGCAAGTAGCACAAAGTACCAAGTGATCTACTAGAGTTAACCATCGATAAATATTACACCATAAACTACTCAGGAAGGAATTCCACAAGTGATAGCAGCAATTGTAGCTTGTCACCGTAGTTGGACATCAGTTTGCTCCAGACCAAACCAGTGGGAAGTTTCTATGGTAATAGCAGGGGTACACAATTGCAACGTATATTATTGGTTAAGCTTGGAATCCTAGCGGCCGACATTTATCATCGAGTTGTTGAAGGGCGGACTTGGGAACACCAGTCAGGTAGTTCTAGAATTAGGTGGGTATAGTATGGGACGGTGAAGAAGTTACTCGTCCAGCGCCGCATCAAGAAACCATGTGGTACTCTGGAGATCGATGATGTAAAATTCAAGATGGATGGAGTGAGCTTGGGATCCGCGAGTGATGTGAATTGCTACACTAACAAATTCTATTGCTTATGAACTTCGTTGCCACCTGTTATACTGGAGATGAAGTCGATCGTTCAGGCCGATTGCAAGTACGAAATTCTTGTTATATCACTTGCGTGTCAACACACGTGGGTCTTTATGGAAAATTTCACTGTTCGTTTAGGGTACCAATTCAACCATCGGAGGTAATGGAATTTTCGCAGGTTTGACAAGATTACTACCCAGTACCAAAAAGCATATGTCACTGTGTAACTGACAAAGGTTGCTGGGGTTCGAAAAATAACTGTGATAAAGTAAGGCGCTTTGTGGTGTGCTCCTATTCAACCGGTTTACACGGCGAAATTTGCGAACCATAGTGAAAATGAAGTATTTTTACCTACAACGGGACGCGGTACAAACCAAAATCACCACAGCAGCATTCGATTCCAGTTTATGGCCCTGTCGTATAGTGCTTAGGTTTAGAACCAATGTGACAATGGTCTAGTACTGTATACGCATATTTGCTTAAGCTGGTGGCTCCACCACCCTGATTAGAGCCTTAGGTTTGGTGTTCTTTCACCTGAGATTTTGGGTCCCAATAGGAGATGGCAGAACAAGAGCGTTAGTAGCACCATAGCGTTGATCCGATGGTAGATGATACAGCCTTGTGGTCTCTTGACACTATGTTTCGCTTGGGATGTGCGTCGCACGGGTACTCGTCAGTATTTTCTGTTTTGGCCGGTCTCTATTCCATAGCATAGACACTTGACTATTCCGAAGCTTTGTTGTCCCTGGGGCCAGCTCTTAAATGTTCCATAACATCAGTTTAGGAAAGAGCAGTAGATCAGCAAGGTAATGTCGACACGCTATTGCTTTACTTTTCTGCCACGCTCGAAGTTTACATGTATGGTCCCCTAATACTCATCGCCATCGTCGTCGTCATCATCGAGCGTAGTACGCTAGCCACTTAAGCCGACGCTTAGCTGCCGTACAACCACAATGGCTTAAGGCGTGAGGAAATGGTGAACGAAGCGGAACTGTGCGTAAAATCTGGTGTCCTAAGCAAAGTTTCAGGGTCGAGGCGTCTGTACCTTGTCAGTAACATGCAGTTACAAACAACTGGCTATTGTGCGTCTTCCTTGCGGCTTCCAATATCACTCGTTATAACTAGTCGTTATCACACAGGTGACGCAGAAATCAACGCCATTTAAACGGGCAGTTCGACTAGGAGACGACAGCAAACGCGCCACTGATGGCGACTGCCAGCCATGTCCTGTAACGTCTAGAGCCAAGCACAAGGTGGACCACTTGGGAGCAGCCCAGTTTCGTCAACATCAAGCATGTACCACCAACTTTTTGATCGCACGTAACAACTGGACCGAAAACGCCAACGAGGGAACAAGGATCGATGTAGTCTAATGGGATTTTCGAAGGCCCTCTATCACCTGAATCAGCGAATCTTACTTCACACAACTCAGCGTTACGACATTGGTGATACAGTATTAGGATGGATCGGTAACTCTCTCCGGGAATGACAACTGAATGTTAGAGTCCGAACAACTTTGTCCGACCGGACTCGAGGGGAGTGCGGCTCACTGCAGAGTACGGTACTTGGGATTCCCCTGCGCTTAGTTTTCATTAACGATTTAGTAACGGTTATCAACACAAAATTGCGCACCAAACGGTCTGCTTGTTTGCATTAACTTACATTTCGGTTTTCATATTACAAACTTTTTACTCTTCGCAAACGACGGGAAGATTTGATGGGTCATTAAGGGATCGAACGACCACGAAGTCCTCCAGCGCGACATCGATGAGGCCTAGATTCGGTCGGTGGTGAACACAATGCCATTCAATGTGCACAAGTGCCACGTTGTTCACATCCGTTATCAACACGTCACACCTACAAATATGGGATGCACAATCTGCAGACAAGCTCTCAAGAAGGTGACGTCGATGAACAAGTGCATTACGACTTCCACTGCACCAGAAGGTCTGAGTCCGCTTCAGATAGATGCAAACATCATGTTGGTCTCTTGCGGAAGACATTCGGGATTTTGGGTCCATCGATCTTTTCGCTGGTGACCAACACCTACGTGCATTCCCACGTCTAATATGCAATCCAGGCTTGGCAAACTTGGCTCAAGGGTGACTTTACAGTGCTGGATACTCAGAAGAATGTAGCAACGAAATTTGTCGAAGGTTTGCGCCACCTTTCTGTGCCACGAACGACTGAAGACACTCGGAGTGTTCAGTGGACGTCAAAGACAACTACATGGAGATCTCACATTAGTTTACCAAATACTAAGGCACCCCATTCACGTCGGCCATCTCCTGTTGAAACTCAACCGGAACACCAATCTCAGAGGCACTAGTCTGCAACTGAGTCCACAACATAGTCGTCTAGGTTGTCGACGAACTTATTTCTCTCTCCCAGTCTACTAACCCTGGAACGCCCTTCATAACTCAGTCGTTAGTGCCCCCACGGTAGTCATTAAAGAAACGATTGAATGTTGAATTGGACACCCTACACTATGTAATATAAACGGATATTCTGGGAGATACTTGGGTTAATTAGCTTGTTTGAAATTATAACCAACAGTAATGCAACTAAGTCTGTTCAGACTGGTGAGCAATTCGATTGATATATGCTGTTATAATTAATCATAGCAACTCGTTAATCCGCTTTGCATGGTACCATCTCACCTCACAATCCTCTAAGTTTTATACCATTGTTCTACCGCTTCAATTTTATACATTTTATTTTGCACATGTATGTAGCGTTCGAATTTGCAATTTCTTCCATCACCAATCTATGTGACATGTTAAGCTTGGGCTTTTCTGCAGGTCATAAACCATGGTTGCATTGTCTCATTGACAGCGAGTCGGATTCTCAGACCGAAATAACCAAGTCACACTAACATAGAGTAAGACAGCACCCGTGGTGATCATTACACGCGGTATTCCCGATTGTAGAAATCCCCTCTTTGAGTTCATAGATGTTGCAGAGACAAGAAGGCAGTGCTGGCTTTTGCAATAGTTGAACTGACTTTAGTGCTTATGCGCCTATTGTTGTTGTTGCAGGTGCCAAGTGAACTGAACAACTGCCTCGAGTTCTCTGTTATCAGGAGTCAATGAATCATCAGCTTGTTCGTGGTCCTCCATCAACACTGCAGGTTGAAGTGGAGAAGCGCAAACCAAGCGATGAGACCGTTCTAAACAAGTTATTCAGGATTGACTGTCAATAATATAACCTCATTAACAGCAAGTGAATATCGTCAGCGTAACCAAGATAAACTCGCTTAACACCAGGCGGTGCTGCAACGTCTGAATCGTGAGATTTATCAAGGGTATCCGACGTCATACTAAGCGATGAAGAAGCTTCATTTAGTTATCAGCATCGGTTCATGATACAGAATTCTGTATTTTGGAAGCAAGTAGAAAATAAAATATGCGCAACTCCATTTGAATATGATCAAGTTCTTATGTAGCACAGTAGCATAGTATCATAGGGCACACAGATGTGAGATACTACTGTCACCGTAGGATAGTTCTCTGGACCGAATTGTGATGAAATGTAAACATGACGAAGTTCCGAACTGCTACACAGATTCGCCTTCCATGACTTGTTTTGATAAACTGTTCCAAATACTTACCACCGTTCGTTCAAGACACAGGGGGTGGGGAAGTTGCTTCACATCCGGCACCACAAGCTTGTACCGGTGTTCGCGTGCGTTGCATCACGTTTGCAAGCGAAGCAGCTGCCTCAACATGAGGAAGTCACCGAGTGCTAATATGTGGTAGGTCACGATGGGATCGACTCATGAGCGGCTATAGGTCAAGCTGCAAAGTCATATTTTCTGGCACTTATCCCCATACGGTGAACCCCGTAAACCGGGGATGAGCCTAATAGCGAAGTGTTGGGCCTATTCTATCTTCGCCGTCTCGACTCGAGTGGTCGGGCAATACTCAGACAAGCCGTACTCTAGGGTTGGTGTGATAGTGGGGAAGGTACGAGTGGTAACCACTTCTGATCAGGCGCAGAAGCTGCGTTTGAGCGCCCACGGAATGCACGATCCGTTACGATATAGTCTATTGACGTCGTCCATGAACATCAAATCACAGCGCAATAGTACACCTATATCCTCGGTGAATGGCGTAGGATGTGGTGATTTGCCGCCAAAGGCCGTCAACACCCTTCCCAGGCTTATGAATGCTGACTTGTCTAGGTTGATTGTGAGTCGCCTTCTGTACAGAGAGGCATCTGAGGCCTTACTGAAGTAGGCCATAGTCATCGAGGATGCTAATCGTTCTCCAAATCTTCAGGCCATCCACAAATATGGTACACGGCGTCCGAGGAAACTAAGGTAGCTCGTTGAGGTGTATTTGGAACAGAGTGGGATCCAGCACCGTGCTTTGGCGCAACCCATTAGTAGAAGGAATCCACACGGTTGGATTCTCATTTACTTGTAACCTCCACTTCCGCCCAGTAACCAAGTCATTGATCCAGTGGTAATATGAGCCATCAACACCTCATACTCGCAAGCTGTGCAGCAGGGCCACTTGGTTTATCTTGTGGACCACTTCCCCAAAGTCGATATAGAGAAGGAATATGGACGTGGAAATGGAAAGCATACTCATGAGCGTCCTGGTCTTGCATTACGCATCGGAATTTGCCGCTGTCATGCACGGTCATAGAATTGACAGTTAACATAATTCAAACACATCTGTCTTCATCTCAATGTGGCCAATGGTGATGTGATTCCAATATTGTAATCGCGGTGAGCTCGAAGACGGTGTAAAATCAATTATCTCTCATTGTGAACAACCGGCCTTTTTGGTTTTCATTTCTTACCACTCATTCAGCCCTTACTTTCGATGTGTTAAGTTACCCGCATAACGGAACAACGGAACAGTGGTATAATGCGTGAAAAAACCTCGATTATACAGTTTCGTAGGCCTGTTTGAACAAAAATGTTACTCGTAATGTAGATTGCTTGGCTGTGGACTCAACGGTGCACTCGCACACACGCATTAGTCACTCGGTCTATCTCGATTTCATGTAGGCATCTAGTGAGCACAGCTTTTGTGTTATGTCATTACCAGGTGCAATAATATTTTTACACAATGCAAACGGTGTTATACATTGCAGCGCCGTCTTTTGTGGGCCAACAACATAGGCGCGAAAAAGACCTAATTAGAAACGGCGTACTGCACTTAACAGTATCAGCCCCCATGCTCAGGTGCAAGGGCTTCTTAGGCGACCGAGCAAGTCACCGCTGACCAGTGTGCATTTCGTCTCCGTTGCCAAATCTGTTAGGGGTGGTTGTACAAGTGTGAGGTCCCATACAGCATGAGTCACCAGTTCCGGAGACACAAGTATCTGTGTACCATGGCCGTGCCCAAACGACAACTTTCTCAGGCCTGATATGACGGGCCCCTATCCGACATGTCCCGCGACTCGTTCGTAGTTCGACGCCCGAAGGATTTTAACATGTTGGTCCACGCAGCACAAACGCATCGGACGGTGGGCACAGTAAGGCAACTTCCGCCGTCCTACATTTAGGGACTTAACCGACTTGCTAACTCGTCGCATGTTGAAAGGCTGCATGTAACCAAACGGGACGCACAGATGTGAGTTGTGCGACGGTCTACAGTGTCCGGTTTGCCAGACATCAAAAACGATTCATGTTCTAACGAATTACTGAGTATGCTGCGTTTCGGCAGGACAACTATTTCCATTATGTTGTTTATAATGAAAATCAGAAATCGAATTGTGTGTGAAGAACTTTTTCGTCCCATGTTACAGAGCTGAGTGGCAAGTGCGTTGCACGAAAGTGAGCGGTCTGGTCGGTTGAGTTCATTAACAGTTACCAGGCGCCAGCGCGTGTAGTAAATTAGAGGAACTACGCAAGATGTACCTGCAGCTAATCAGCTCGCAGGCAGACATACTTTAAACCCTGTGTAGGGCACCTACCAAAGGCTTGAACAATAACTTTGAGAGGACTTCACAGAATGTCTAGGGAGTCTACTTGTCCATTCTGTTGAACCTCATCAGTCCAGCAAATGCATTGTTTCGGAGCGACGCAATCTTCCCATAGTCCACGGATTTCTAATGCACCATCATTAAACTGGAAATACGGCCAGGAACTGCACACAAACTCGATCCTGCATAGTCGCTTACCTAAGTGTGATAATTGCGGTCAATGGGGCTTAGGGCCGTCAGAACAATGACCTCCTCCGCACCGGACAGTGAATGGACCCCAAATCTCAAGTCACATGGAATGGACAAGACAGCCGACTACAAAGGTTACGGTGTGAGTGTTTCGGATTGGAGGCGGCCTGATGTATATGAACCACAGTGAACCATTGGGTAAGAGTGTAGTTCACGGTCAGGTGTGTGGAACGACATTGTACATTTAATGCACCAAATTACTTGTTGTAACATCTCCCTCTTCGAACACACGTTCTCCAGACTCATGCGAATGAAGCGCCGGGTTCACCTGTAAACGTAGCATATTTTTAGCAGGCCGCATAGTTCTCCCAGTGACTCCGTCGCATGACTGTGCGCACATCTCTGTCTGTTAAATACGCCCCAAAATTTTTGGTAATTCAAAGGTATCCAGCAATATAGCAAGCGGCAACTCGAAAGTAGAAGTGATTGTTTGTTCGATCCGTCGTTTGCGTCGCTGCCGTATGGCAGAAAACGTTCCGACAGACAACAGGTACAGTACAGAGAATTTTCTTTATCGTGCCACTGCAGGTTGACAGATTTGGTGGTTCGACCATGCATCCAACACGTACACTGGCTCCCCTAGTAGAAAACATCTGTTTACGCCTAATGCCAGTAGCCGTTGCTTAACATTAGGGATACTGCATCAATTGGAGGACGTGTCTCAAGCCCGAACATGGCTTCCGCTGGGGATCTGCCGCCTCGTAGATCGGGGTTTTGCGTAGCCCAGATTACTTAACAGGAACAGTTGTATGATCTCCTTTGTGGGTCCTTCCCCCGCAGCATTAGAAGTAAACGTTTGATGGTATCTACGAATCTTTCTGCTTACCAGTTGAACGGGGGATGCCCCGGAGGCAACTGGCAGTGCTTGATACGATTACACTGACAAAAATCACCAACATCGTCGGCGATAAATTGCGAACCGTTATCGGAAACCAAGGTGTTTGCTGAACCGAACTGTGCAAATAACTGTCGTAATTTTCGTACCGTGGCCGCTGTCGTAGTTGTGTTCATCAGGTATACGTCCGGCTATTTAGTAAACGCATCAATCACAATTCAAAAAACCGGCTTTGAACGGGACCAGGGAAATCAAGGTGAATTCTCTCCCATGGCTTAAAGGCTGGCATCCAGGGTTGGATGAATTTGCTTGGAAGTTTCGCTGCTGAAGCACATTTGCTACATGTGGCGACACAATCATGAATAGCGTTGTCCCTAAAAGAAGGCCAATATACGTAACCTCTGGCTGCATCTTTCATCCGGGATATTCCGGGACAATGTAGGTGCAAACATCTTAATAAGCTTGCCACTGAGGATGTCCTACATAATTCGTTAAACGCGCTGACGTTGAGCTCCTCCCAGGTAGCCGAGCTGTTGACTTGGACTACGCTGATGATATCGTCTTGCTGGGTGACGGTCCACAGGCCGTTCAACATACACTCAACCACTTGGCAATTGAAGTGACAAAATATGGGATGACTTTTCCCCATCCAAGGCTTCCTGATGCCTGTACTTGCACTCACTCTCGATGGTGAGACACTGGAGGTTACGGAATGTTTTGCCTACCTGGGTAGTTGCATCACAGCCAGTGGAGCTATTGGAGACCAAATTTCGTTGAGTATCTCAAGAGCTCGCCTCGCTTTCGCTAAGCGGAAGCACTTGTGGCGCCGCCATGACATCGGTATATCCATCAAAGGACGGGTTTATTGTGCGGCTGTCCACCCTGTACTGTTTTGCGGTTGCGAGACTTGGTCTGTTCGTATAGTTGACCTGCACCGTCTCTCTGTCTTTGAGCGCCGTTGCTTGTGGTCGATTGCCCGTGTGTGGCCGCTGCACCACGTAACCGATGTGGAAGTTAGACAGCGTGGCTTGGGCGAAGGTACCCATTCGCTCGAAGAGCTCGTCCCGCTGCGTCCGCTGCGGTGTCTTGGACACGTGCTGCCCATGCCCGGTCATGGTCTTCCGTGTTGCGCGTTCTTCGCGTTTGCTGGACACGCGCGGTGGACAACCTACGACATGGAGAAGCCACACCGGAATTGTCGAGTGACGCATCACTCCTCCCCGGGTTTTCACCCAATGCATGTATGCTGCTATGGGCTGTGCAATGAACAAATCTGATAGAGCCATGTTACACCATAAAAGAGCGGAATATTCCCCTCGCGCTCTCTGGAATTGGTGATACTGTTATACAGTCGCGAGTACTGTGACTATCAGTTTATGTGTGTATTTGTTTACTGTGTAACCAAGTCGATTGTCAGAACTGAGCGGGTACTGTTGACGTACGCCCTTGCTGAATATTCATGTTCGTTTTTGTAGTTCTTTATAAGTGTTCTTACAAAGGAAAAAATGGCTAGTTCCATTTCAGTAAAGCCAAAGGCATTCACACTTAAAGAAATGATATCAGTGGTGCGACGATGTTAAGAAGGAACAGTTCGCTAACATTGGCGCAAAATTTCAGATTAGGAAGAACATAAATCCATGTAACATAAAAGAGGAAAGCTGTTTTTGAATGACTTTGCGAACCACACACCAAGACTGGAAAGAATGGTAGAAAAATGGGTAACGAAGACATAAATGCACCTTGCTGGAAATAGTGCCAGTCAGCACTGACAGGAAAATCCCTTTATCTGCACACGTGATTCAAAAAACGAGGATTATACTTTGCAACAGAATTGTAAAACACAGACTTTACCTTGTCCAACAGTTGGCTACAAGCTTTCATCAGTAGACGATGTTATGTTTGGTAAACAATCGGGCGAAAGCGGTGACTCGGATATGTGTGCAGCATCCGACTAGGCAGCAAAATTGCCCGAAATATGTTCCGGCTACACAGCTCAAGACATTTTTAATTCACATGGAACTGCTTTGCCATTCAAAACGACATCGGATAAAGGCTTTATGTAAAAGGGTAGAAGTGCGCAGATGGGAAAAGAAGCAATGCGCGTAGCACAGTTATGCTGTGCCCTACCATATTGGGGGAGCGAGAACCGGCTGCAGTGATTTGGAAATCAGCCAACACTCGAATTTTAGAAATATCAACATGAAAATCTACCGGCGGTTGACAAAGATACTAAAAAGGCATGGATGAGTGGCTATTTCCGAAGATTTAACAGCAAAATACAGAACAACGCAACAACATACCTGCTCTCGACAAAGCCGTTGCCCTCCTTAATTCTACCTACGTAATATCAACTTGCAGTTCTTGTCATCCAACAGCATTGTGTTACTTCAACCCTACGACCAGGGTGTCATTCAGGCGCTTAAATCGAAGCTTTGGAAAAAACAGCTTCTCCATCTTAAAAGGATCATGGAATCCCACCAAGAAATGTCCGGAACTGACTTCATGAAACGAGTAAATTTATTAGACGTCGTGTTCTACATAATTTCTACCTGGAAGGAGGTGCAGAACTCAACCATCTCTCTTTTTTAAACCGAGCTATCTTTGTACTGCAGTAATAGATTCTGTGAGAACAATGCAAACTTGACCTGAGATATATGACCAAATTGTGCCTCCTTCGAACGCAATTGCTATGGATACTCTCTCAGGGGAATTGTTTGGATGCAAACTGGCTGACAGCCATCTGGTTCGTTCTTATTTCCAAACATGTCCCACAACAGAAATAAACTGGGACCTGCCAATCACATCAATTTTAGCAGCTGAGGATATGAATAATGAATCAGACTACCAGTAGGAACAGGATTTTACAAACGTTCTGAAAACATAGACATTCACAGACGCACAGGGTGAAGTTGATATTTCACGCTCCTACGCAATACATAGCGGACACACTGGCATGTTTGCACTTCTTCTGGACGTGAGGGAAAACTAAACTCCTTTCATTTCCATTGCCAAGCAAGAGAACACTATATTTGGTATTTTTTCATCTGGTGAATATTGATCATGACAATAGAAATGTGTGCATGATTGTTTTAAGGTTGTGAATTTTGACGATTTGCAAGTCAGTTTCTAAACTGTTGACTCACAATCTGTGAGATTATTGCATTATTATTACTCATCCATCCCACATTATGCACCACTACTGAGATTGCAAATGACGGCGACCTTGATAGTGTGTTCGTGACAAACAACTTCGCCGGTGTTCTGCAATTAAAGGCATAGTAAATTACTTGCAGATTGCAACCCAGGACAACCTAACTGTGTGAAACGGAGTTTTCTGCAAGTTCAGCAGCCGAAACAAACCAACCAAATTAACTGAACCTAGGCAGCACACATCAAGCGTCATTGCATCCTATTTTCCCCAGATAGAGCAGTCTCGTTACAGTGGAACACGCTCATGGTTGTCCGTAATTTAGCGTTCTAGTGAGTTAACGTATTATACCACTTAAATCTATTTTTGGTGTAACTGGATTTTATTTTCAAGGCATGTTCAAACAGAATTACATTAAAATTATTCACTCAAAACAACTTAACAAGTAAACGTTCAACAAACCTCCTCAGCGGGCCGGGGTACAATTATCAAGCGCCGACCGGTCCACGGCGATACAAAGGTTGGGGACCACTGCCATAGAGTGCATCGGCTCGCAATACTTCCATATTTCACGAGGCAAGCTGCTTGTAGTCTAATCCATTCGCAACAAAATATTACATGTCTGCGTACTTGCGGAACAAGGAGGAAAGTAATATAATTCATCGTTCCACATATCCTTTGAAAGGACATTGCATGGCTGCAAGGAAACTTCTAGCACATGCGTCTTTCATCTCTCCATTGATGATTATATCATTCCACCCGGGAGCTGTCCTGTCTACCTCGATCAGATTTGAGCTGTGTGCTTCGTAGGAGGCGAATTGTTTGGAATATGATTACCTTCTACCCCACGTTCAACTTAGACCTATGAATCGGTCACAAAAGTGAGATTTCATTGCACAAAGAAGAAGTAGTGATTGGCATCCATTCTGCTGCGACGGAGATCGTTCCGCTCCTTATGTTACGGACAACTTGACTTCGAGGTCAAACGGTAGCTTCTACTGCGTCTTCCACTCTCCTACCGAACCAGCCTGAATACCCACCAAAACGAGACAACCTATCTGTGCCTATAGTTTAGAGCACCATTTCAGTACCAATCCAACGTTGTGCACTGCTGTCCTGCGGGCATCCCTTGTGCCCTAGCCACAGACATCTCCAAAGCTCACTTACAAAAGGGGTTTGACTATACTTTAGGCTTTTACCCGGTTCTCTGAGCGCATGCGTCTCCCTTCCCTCAGGGACTGTGCGCGCTACAATGGTCCAGTGAGGGCGCGCAGCACACTGTGCACCGACTAAGCTCCGTTTAGTAAACTCTTAATTGTCGTCCATTTGAGTTGGACCCCGCTGGTCTCACCCAAATCTCACAGTTTTCCTACACACCTAGGAAAGCGTGAGTATTCTGCGCGTAACTATGTTCAGTCTCTACGCCATACCGAATTCTACTGGCTGGTAGCCTCTGCCCACGCAGTGCTACGTAGATGCAAGTGCGATGATTATCGGATGATAGCCTTTGCCTTAAGGAGGAGAGCTGCTGCACTAAAAATGATAGCTTCTGCAGTAAGGATGTAAGCGATTGCGTTAGCGATGTTAGCGCGTGAGAAATGGTATACATTACTTATCATCATACCTGAGTGGTCGTCACCAAATTGTCACGCTAAAACATTTCTCGAAACTTTTCATAAAATGTCCGGAATATTGAGAAGGATGTGCAAGATTTTTCAAAGGAAGTCCAAAACTTTGCAAAGGAAGTCTAAAACGTTGCAAAACCTAATGCGATTCGCTAGCTGCTCAGAGCCAATCCTCTGACCTTAAGTGTGTTCACATTGGCCGGATGCCAAGGATCGGTGCGTTAGCCTGGGGTGGTGAGCCCGCTGCCTGTTGACTGGGTGCGACTTAGGAATGAACCTTAGAGGCATGCAATTCGGCGTTTCAACTGGCTTGGATGCTTCCCCTCACGTCCGAAAGGATGGATCACAATTGGTCTGAGAGCAATGAACATTTGGAACATAAGCAAGCCATCGAAACCAGATCTATGACAGCTAGGTGAGAAAGCAAATTGACAACGCGTACGCATTCGTCAAAATTCGTGTTTGGGACAGACCCTGCGAGCGTGTTGCCTTTGCCGCTCCGAAAGCTGATGAAATCGCGCATCAGACAGTATGTTTGTTGCCAAGGTCTGATCGGGAGCTGATGAAATCGCACCTCAGGCATCACGTGCGTTGCCATGCCCCGGGTAGACGGATGAAGCCTAGCGTGCTTGAGCGAAACGGTGCGGACAAGCAAGTGTGGAGCGTGGGCTTACAGCCAAAGCCGCCAGGCGAGGTTTGGAGAATTGATGAGACCGACATATAAATATGAGCTTGCTCGGCTACAATAAAAATATGGTCTGCCGAGTCTCCTTCAGTCTTCCTTCCTGTCGGATTTGCCAAGGCGTCAAACAGAGCAGGCGTTAGGGCGCAAAATGATCAGCAGGCGTGAAGCAACCGGTCGATTGCGGGTGCAACGTTATAACACTAACGTCCTTGGCATGCCTTTTCGCGTTCGACAGAGTATCACATCAGACATTCGTGACTGAGTTTTGGGCGCTTTCATCAACGGTGTTGACTGGCGGCTGGTGGAAACTGTGAACAACGTCAAATATCAAAAAGCCTACTCCTGCATTCGTCGCTCTCTTGATCAGAAGCGGAGTACTACGCAGGCGCGCGGCTGCAAGCGGATTCTATCGGAGGAAGACGTAGATGATGTTTTGGATTGGATCGCAATCGACTCTTACGCTACGGAAAATGCGAGTACCACTACGAGCAGAAATACACAAGGACATTTCGAAGTCAACAATCGTACGGCACCTGGATGGTCGATTGATAAATATGAAGAACATCTATCAGGTTCCCGAGGGAAGGAAAAAGGTGGGAACCAAATGGATACGCAGGGAATTCGTTCAGCAGTTTCTCCAACTTGAGAGCGATGACAAGTTCTTCATTTGGATTGATGAAGCGAACTTCAACGTTTACTGCAAACGTACTCGTGGTCGGGCGCCCAGAGGAGTGAGGGCCTGTTGCAAAGTTGCAATGACGTTGACCAATATAACGTTCCATGTTAGAGTTTTGTAGTCTAACTCCCCCACGTTGAGCCAGTCCAGACTAACGCATAGTTGCCCACCGCTGGCAAGGCTAAACTACGGTGAAATGTTGCGACTGAAATAATGAAAAAACTGTACTCGTCGCTAATGGAAACACTGTGTCCTGTGTGCGGTGTAGACAATTGTCAATACTCGTGTAAATGCCGCATCGTATTAACAGTGAACCCAAGGATCAAGGGTGAGAGCTAGGGAATGCACCAGATAGTGAATGTGAACGGCAGTATTATTATTTACCTATCTTTGTGCGTCGAAGCTATCTTCAGGTTGGGTAGTTTATAGCGATCCGTTGTTCGCGCGGCTGCAGTTTGAAAACCCCACTTGTGAGAAATTTTCGGTTACGCAAGTTACACTTTCTGAGCTCAGATAGATGGTAGTATTGACTTTAAAATTGTGCTTGTCTGTACCTAATGTTCTGTCAGTATCACGTTTACTAACGTAGAACCATTTCGAAAATGGCTAGAAAAGTTGAAGTAACGGATTCTTGCGCACCTAAATCGTGTTGAGAGATATTTGTGCCGTACATAATGCGACTGCTTGGCAGTATTTCGCACTTGCACGACAGGCAATGACATTTGTCACAAATGGCACCAGGATTCAAGCAA
Organism: Dicrocoelium dendriticum; assembly: GCA_944474145.2. NCBI lineage: Eukaryota > Metazoa > Platyhelminthes > Trematoda > Plagiorchiida > Dicrocoeliidae > Dicrocoelium > Dicrocoelium dendriticum. Next base: position 14,298,657 of record OX104063.1, on the reverse strand, counting down.
TGATCAGTTATCGTGACACGTGATCATCCTGTCCACGGTATCGGCTCAGTGTAACACTTAGTCAACGGGATAGTTTTTTCGACGGAGGTTTCAGACACTGGGTGAGTACCGAAAAGATATCCAGGATGACAAAGCACGCCAGGAAAATAAATTCGAACCGGTGACCTTATGATTACAAGCCAGGTGTGCAGACCACTCGGCCACCAGGCTTCCCGGTCTCTTTTCAGGATAGCAAGCAGTTTCACCCTGAAATCTTTGCGAGTCTCCTTGTGTTCGCTATCAGCCGGAACACGTTGGCAAGCATTTATAAGTTCCTGATACTGCGTAGTGACCCAATGTCCAGGTTGGAGCTTTGATTTGCCACATTAAGACATACCCGCTGCTAACAAAGTCCGTCGGATTTTCGACCAGCGATGTTCAATTGCGTTCGATGCGCGCTTATTCAGCCCGGATGCCAGCGTCTTCAAATAGTGCACGAAAAGTGTGCCTGTACATTTTGAACACGAGTAGTTTAACAATGTAAATAGCCGCATTCACGACAGCACTCTAAAACTAAATCGGTAATTGTTGCTATGCGAAACGAAGCATTGGATGGCGATTTCAATTGTGGGCTTTACAACTGCGAGAGCAGCAGCAATTGTAGTCCGCCAGGGCCAGCAAAAGTGTTTGCAACGCCACTGTAGCCACGCCAACTACACCTTCCAGTTGTTTACTCACGCTATTGGGTTAAACGAGGGATCTTCCGAAGGATCAAGACAGTATCCAAGTCGGACTGGACAGCTATTCGGGCCTTTCTGGCACGCAAATTAAACTGCGCTTGCTGTAGGAATGGTTGCTTTTAAATCTAAAGTACAGTTTCCGAACCGGCTGATGTGGGTTCCCAACTTGCCGGACCAACTTCCAATCGGGTGACGAATTAACGCGTCAGTGCACTCAAACACAGTGGACAAACGTCGCACACAGAAGGTTTCCTTTAGACACGCGACTCCTTTGTTCAGCTGTAATGACGGCATCTTGTTTGGCATTGGACGCGTTTGCGAACTCGCATCTGAGCATCTATCAGTTCTTCTCACTCTTGGAAAATGCTGAAAGGACGTGTGCAGTAATTTCCTGTTCACTACTATTCAAATGTCGCCGCTGATATCCCATAATGTGATAAATCTGACTGTTGCTTCTACCGCAAGGCTCACTTAGTCCTACAATACGTTTTCCAAACATCCTAGTTTTCCGACCAAGGAAACTTTGTTTACCTTGTCTCAGACTGATCATGAAAGAGTACGGCGCAGAGAATACCAGCACGAAAAGGACCATAAGTGGAACATATCACTCGGGCATGGTTCACTAGAAGCCAGTCCGGTGTCACTCCCTTGCGCTAGACCTCAGGTATCGCTTCAACCGCCTTACGAATACGCAAACTTACGTAGGCGCGTACATACTTTGAAAACACTCTGAATACTCACAAGTCCCTACGCGCTGCCAGTGAGGTGCTATACAACCAGAAACCTAAAAGATAGGCCAGCAACGTGATCAAGACATGTCATTTTATTCTAGACAATTAGGAAAATGTACACGCATATGTCCGATAGCATTAGGACACCCCACAATGCTGATATCCTTGGTGGCTGCTCCGGCAATGCTTTCAAAGAACTGCAGCCTCCATTCCATCTGCGTCATGAGTTTCTGGGGATCCCCGGCCAGAAGTTCCTCGTAGTGCACTCTCATCTCATTCTTCACTCTGGCCATCACCACCTGCCAAACATTCTCGATCGGATTGAGGAACGCAGAGTATGGGCTCAATCTCAGTATGGTTACTCCCTCGTACCCATCTACTGAGGACAGTTCTTGTAGTCGTGTCTGACATGGTGCATTATCACATATCACGACAACCTGCCAGAGTTCCATCATCCGTTTCAGGTTGTCTAAATAACTTCGCAGCCATTCGAGAGATAGGGGACCTGTAAATGAGAATATCCGGTTGGTCATCGACACTTAACTTTCCATTGTGAGTGCACCGATCAAACGCAAATTCAGGCCTCTACTGTTGGCAAATTTGCAACAGGCCCTCACTCTTCTGGGCGCCCGACCACGAGTACGTTTGCAGTAAACGTTGAAGTTCGCTTCATCAATCCAAATGAAGAACTTGTCATCGCTCTCAAGTTGGAGAAACTGCTGAACGAATTCCCTGCGTATTCATTTGGTTCCCACCTTTTTCCTTCCCTCGGGAACCTGATAGATGTTCTTCATATTTATCAATCGACCATCCAGGTGCCGTACGATTGTTGACTTCGAAATGTCCTTGTATATTTCTGCTCGTAGTGGTACTCGCATTTTCCGTAGCGTAAGAGTCGATTGCGATCCAATCCAAAACATCATCTACGTCTTCCTCCGATAGAATCCGCTTGCAGCCGCGCGCCTGCGTAGTACTCCGCTTCTGATCAAGAGAGCGACGAATGCAGGAGTAGGCTTTTTGATATTTGACGTTGTTCACAGTTTCCACCAGCCGCCAGTCATCACCGTTGATGAAAGCGCCCAAAACTCAGTCACGAATGTCTGATGTGATACTCTGTCGAACGCGAGAAGGCATGCCCACGACGTTATTGTCATAGACATGGTTTCGGTCGTGTGCTTATGTTCCAAATGTTCATTGCTCTCAGACCAATTGTGATCCATCCTTTCGGACGTGAGGGGGAAGCATACAAGCCAGTTGAAACGCCGAAGTGCATGCCTCCAAGGTTCATTCCTAAGTCGCACTCAGTCAACGGGTAGCGGGCTCACCTCCCCAGACTAACACACCGAACCTTGGCATCCGGCAAGTGTGAACACACTTAAGGTCAGAGGATTGGCTCTGAGCAGCTAGCGAATCGCATTAGGTTTTGCAACCTTTTAGACTTCTTTTGCAAATTTTTGGACTTTCTTTGCAATGTTCTGGACTTTTTATGCAAGTTTGCGGGAAATGCAATAGATGACCAACCCGTCTTCTACATGCTCTGTTATTATGGCTCATCCCACAGGGCGTTCTCGGCCTTTCACTGATTCTAGTCTACATCAATGCTATCACCACTTCAATAAAACACGGTAGGTCATTTTTAGTTGCCGACGATAACTAGGGAATCTACAAGTTTTGGCGTGCCGAGCTTCACAGAACGTTACTGCTCATACAAGATTCCCTTGAATCATTGTGCCACAAGTAGACAGTGAAAGTCCGCTAATAAATCAAGCATTATGTTTTATGGCTGTTTCACTCCTGAAAGAATCTATCACTTTAAATAATGTACACGTCCCTTAACAGCTGTCCAGACGAGATCTTGGAAGTAGGTATTCGTCCACCTTCAAATTTTCCGAACAAGCCCCATTCTACGTAGCACATGCCAGACAGTCTATGTTCAATATATCAAACAAAACCAACACAACTCATGATAGAGTTCAGCTTATCAAGTTACTCACTCGCCCCATCCTCGAATACTGCAGCATAACATACGGTGATAGGTTGAAAAAACTACAGCATTGCAGTGGAACATTTGCATTGGTCGTTTACTAGGCACCTTATTGATAAGCACTCTGCTATGAGTTATGGCGAACGTTACAATGAGATTCAACTCGAATCACTTTGGATTCGACGAGTGAAGCACAACGTATTGGTGTTTTTCAACCTGCTCAGAAACATACTTATTTCAAACTATCTGCATTCGAATTACAACATAGCTAAACTCGAGGGCTTTGTAATAAAGATGGTACACTGAATATACCAAAGGATAGAAAGAACGTCCGCTCTAATTTTTCCCTGGTCAGATATAGCTATCTATGGAATAAACTACCAATAACACTTAAGTCATGTGACAATGTGGCAACATTTAGAAGCGGACTAGCCAATTACCTTAATCTAGCTACCATAATCTCGATATTCACATGGGAAATATCCCTTGATGAGCTCTTCCACGTGGGATCCAAACACATCTAAAGACAAATGTTTTCAAAACTAGTCTTTTGCCTCGACCGTGTACCCGAAGTTCGAGCTATTCATGTCGCCCATGCAGGGGCAAATGGTTCCGTACCGCTGGATACAATTTCTCGCATCAGGAGAGATATACGTGTTATGATTATGATTATTATTGTCACTTAACGGCGGATCCATACATATAAAACAAGCAGGGGTGCAGCTAACCTAATTTGCATTAGTGCATAGACTCTCGTGCGTGCGCTCACAGAGCGTTCGATCAGTCGCTCTGTGAGCATGTGCCATTAATACGAAGGCGAGAAGTCGTAAATGATTAAGGCTCAACTCACGCGTCGAATGGAAAGAAATCGACAGTCACGTGCAAGTTTGCTTCGCTTTCCGTCCATCATGGAACAAAACGGGATATGAACAAAAATGAGGTTGAAGTTGGATTGACAGGAGAGGGAAAGTCAATTCAAAAGATCATAATCAGGTCCACTTCTCTGCTAATATATCGAAGATTAAAATCTGTGTTGAGCAGGTTAAACTGGCCCGCCTTTAATGGCATTTCGATTTGAGAAAACACTTATTGTTCTGAGCATTCGATATCCACTTGATTTCTACCTTGCCAGGGTTGAGGTTGTTTTTAAGGTAAATTGGGGGAAGTATAAGGTGTGAAAAATCCTCTTTTATCAGCGTTGAGTATTGACTTGGACGACAGTGTCAATTTAAATTGTTTCGTTGGTCAGAAAATACAGTGTGTGTGCCTGTGACCCTTCTAATTATATTTGCATTTATTAGAGCTGTGCCCAAGCACCTGCATTTCGATGGGTGTGACACGATCGGTTGTTCGATGGTGCAGGTCCATAAATGCATGTTCAGCTCCACTTGCCATTTAGTTTTACACATTTTTCACCAGACAAATCCGCGCTTGCAAGTCGCATTACAAATGGACAACAACTAGGACTCTATAGGCCTTTTGAAAGTTACTGGATCTCTTTTGCGATCAATGCATAGACTTGTGCTATCTGATCTTCGTTGCAACTGTACATCCTTCAAAGCTTTGTGGTGCACCCTTCTCGCTCACATTGAATTTGATCTTGAGCCGGTGGATTGTGTTGTTTGTTGTGCACGTACAGCTGTAGCTTTGTGATCCTCCATGTTAGCTCATCGGGAGTCACTCAGTTCTTACCGAGTGTTCCTGTTCTACGCCAGAGTGGTATTGCGGCACCTTAACTGAGGTGTTTCACACCTTCAGCTAAATGTCGAATGGATCATGAGACGCTGGTCTAATTTGGAGGGCGTACAGACCATGTTATGCGGACATAGGTGTTGTGCAATGGAAGCCATGACTTATGAGGGCACCCATGGTAGGCAGCATCCAGTTCCGTATTCGCCTGTCACTGCGGCTTCCACCGGGACGTCCACAGGACGATTGCGCCTAAAGAGGGACCATGAGTGGCTTGCGCTGCACCGCCACAGTTCTACCCACACATCTCAAATCTGGGGGCCATCCATGCAGGATTAGTAACCTGCATGACAGTGGAGGATAAGTGGCGTTCCATGCCAGTTAGCTCGCAAGTTATGACGGTCTTAAGTAGTGCCGCTTAAGTTGTGACTAGTTGCAAAATCAGAAAACTAGGCTCTTTTATAAATAAGAATATTTTGCACGTAGTAATGTTAGTTACAAGAGAGACTTAAGTGCTCGCATGATGACCGTGCGAACCATACAAATTGCAGTGCATTGCGACTGGATACGTGGGGCGTTGAGCAAGTGGACGGAAGCGCACACGTCCGTTGACGGTCGTTCCAATGATGTTGTGTTGTTGTGCCTTGATATGACATGTATATCAGTGAATGATAGCTGAAGGGCATTCCCAATTGTCTATGTTTGTCACATGCTTCGATGCCGAAATGGTAATGCACAGCGATCAAAATGCTGTGTTGACGTGGCGTGGATGTCATGTGTTGTCTATCACATGGTGTATGATTAGGCTTTGTCATGTAGGTGAATGAAAAGCGCAGTTCCACAACCATGCGAGAGTGGCAAACAGAGCTAACAGCTCTCTACCGTCCTCCACGTCTCAGTGGCGCAAGCTGCTGGCTAATGACGGAGGCTGCTGGCGGTCATGGGTTCGGTTCCCTGTGTGAAACCAGAGGATACGCGTCACTGACAAGCCCAAAGCAGCGAAACGGCCAACCGGTGCATTTCCAGATTGGCGGTAAGTTTAGCTGATTTATGAGATTCCGGAAAGGCAGAGTAATAGATTAAACCTACTTTCGGTCACTGCTGCAGTTTTTGTGCCAGATCGATTCTGTGAAGTGCCACACTTCTAATATGGACGAGCTGCTTAGCACGATGGAGTGTTTCAGCATAATTTTCCTTCACCAAGTCAAGTTTCATTTAACGCAGTAACTAACAGGTTACCATATTGGGAGATGCGGTATTCACCGTGAATCTGATAGTTGAACTAGTTCTGTACTTTAGGTAGGAAGATGAAACTGATGATTGTTTGTCCACAAGTATGCTAACGATGATGGTTATACAGCGGTGCAGGCAAGGTGCATTTATATAGTGAGCATTTATATCGCCATGCTTGTGTACGAATATCAATTTGTGCCTCCGACAAGTACTACAGTTTCCAGATGTTATGCCGGCGGATCCTCACTGACCGATTCAGTCAGCTAAGCATCACACAGCCAGAGAAGCTCCGGCCCACAGTTATGTCCTACTGGGACTAGCCAGAAGCGCACATCCACGGGGTTTTGCTGGATCCGAACCCAATGACCAGACTTTTAAAAGCCGGCAACTCAGATGACTTGGTCAACGAGTCTCCGGTTGTTCTGAGTTAAGTCCAGCGGGATTTAGTGAATGCGGACTGTTGGCGAGTCCCAGTAAGACGAAACGGCCGGCTAGTGCTTTTGGCGGTGTGTGGTGGCTGGTTCACAGTCTGGTTACGGTGAAACCTCTAAAAACAATAACATTCACCTCATAAGCCCTAATGTTATGGTCTACTTAATACTGATGAATGCAAATCACCCATGTCGCAGTCTCTTGCAGCTGAGCCAAAATACCAACCTGAGAGGTCATCAGCTCAAACTGGCTACACACTACAGCCGACTTGATTGCCGACGAAACTCTTTCTCACTCCGTGTGTCCCGTGCTTGGAATGTGCGCCCCACTCACGTCGTCCTTGCCCCCACATTGGCACTATTTAAAAAACGCCTAGATGACACACTTTCCAACTTGCATTATTTGGCATAGCACGTCCTATTCGGAGGACGAAATAACGAGACCCAAACCATGAGGTTACTGACCCTCCCCGCAAAGTGGCGGTGATGTTACATACAGAAGTGTCCCAATGAGCGACATGGATGTATACAAACTGGAGTAACGTACCACATTTCTCAACGGAAGCAACACACGAGTGAGCGTTATCCGTTCCTTTGATTTCTTTTTCCCACATTTGCTGTAATATAACAGCTCTACTTTGGGTGCAGACATCCAGTCCATACTTCAAACCATCATTATGAAGTGGTGCGTTGAAATCTGTGGAGGCTTAAAAAACGATTTACTTGTTCGAGTATCCTTCCATTTTATCTATTGCTCCAACCACCCTACGGGACCTGTCAAGCATATGCTTTTTTTATCCGTTATAAATCATTGTTCATTGTTCAGATCTCGTGAGCTAGCTGCAAATGCAATGCTACAACTGATGTAATGCCAACCCACTGAGTTCGGAGCATAGAAGCGTACCCTTAGCTTAACCGTTTTGGTTAAACAGAATAAGCACTGAAAATTGAAATCTACCGTAAGTGTTTGTGCTATACAGTGACGGACATTAACCCCTGAGACCGGCACAACACACTGATAATCTGTTGTATCGATTTCAAACAGTAGTGCTCTATGGGAACGCCAAATGGCGCTCCGGTTTACACTGTTGCAATCTGAGACCAGTTGCTTGCTGCTTTGAAACACGACTACGCAGAAATTCCTGTAAATTTATGCGAAAGGTGTTTGATGCGTGCATCGCTAGGTGGCGCTGTTTCGGGTACGGTTCAGTCGGTCGAATGGACTGCAGTCTCGTTCGACAATGGCTACATCTGAAGCGCTCACGCAGGGTGCCAGAGGTGCCACACATGCGCCCATCACTCCAACAATAAAGAACTGAGCTCCCATTTCCTCATAAACAGGTTACTTCCGGCCGACATCATGAATCTTTGACGGTCGTACACTCTAGCGCTACAGAATTTAGCTCAACCTTCAGAGCAGATAAGTGGCTGGAAAATTAAAACGGTGAAATGCCATATGTCTATTAACAGGCGCCCATACAAAACCGAGTTGCTGACACGGAAGTGTTGCGACAAAGTGGGATGTATGCAGTGGACTGTATACTTTTACTGAGACACCTGAGGTGGATCGGTCATGTGAGCCGTATGTATTCAACGCGGATGCCAAAACAACTCTTATACAGTCAGCTGAGTATTGTGAAGCGGCATGTGGGGAAACCAACGTTACGTTTCCAGGACATGATTAAAGTGAGCCTCTCACGTTCTAATCTTGATTGCAGATCATGGGAATAGGAGGCGGTTGATCGGCGTGGATGACGCGATCTGATCACGAAGGCATTTACCGAAGTACGGGAGAAAGACCTCATACATGCAGAGAAGAAGCGGCAAGTGCGGAAGCGGCAAGCACCGATGAATTGTACTCCATCGACATCGAGCGCATGGTGCTTTCGCACATGCGGTCGCGAGTGCCTGAGTCAGGCAGGCCTAGTGAGCCATGAGCGAGGCCACTCGGGAACACTACCGAAGCGACGACGGGTTCTGCAGAGAATGTAGACAGAATCGGCGCAGCGTTTGTAGGTACGCTGCATTCGATTTACTAACCGCGTGCTTGCATGTTAAGTCTCTTTATTTCAGGTGGTGGGTTTTCAATTTTGTCCTAATGCTTTTCTTTCTCATATAAATGCCTACCTATACTCTCTTCTATAAACTTGCACACGTCGCTTAAGCCACTTGTAGTTAATTTCGACAACATTTTCGTGTTTATGGCATTTCCGTAAAATATACTTTCTGACCTCCTGAACTTATCTCGGATTCGTTTGTAGACAATTTATTTCATATGCTCATTAATTTAAGATTTATGTTACCTTTTCCTTATGCATTACTCCATTTATTTTATTTGTTATCTTCCACACAAGTGATTGGCTGTTGCTTGATATCCCCGGTGTGGCTGCGCTTGATATGCATGTTGATAAAGTGCCTACCTGTCTATTACCCACTACCTCGTCCATACTGGCTCTAGAAGACAGTTGGTCGTTGCTGGAGGAGATGGGGTGCACGGTCCTTGTGCCCGTGTTAGGATCAAAGAGTAGTTCCATGCACTCAGTGTGGAGCGGACTACGGTCCAGCCACCGCCTTGTGTGCGGTTGCTTCCCAAATACAGTGTGCTTGTGTTTGCCTGTGAAAGAGTGTGGGCCGGCTCCGTTGATGAAACGTAGCTCCCATCCACATGCCTCCCTGTCTTATTCCTTCGAGTTTACACTGGATATGGGGTGTGTCGATGGAGCTGTGGGTGGTGCAGCGCAAGCCACCCATGGTCCCTCTGTAGGCGCAAGCGTCCTGTGGCTGACCACACTGACAGGCAAATCCGAAACCGGATGCTACCAACCATACAAAACCGGTTAGCATGGTACGCGTCACACGGCACCCATACTGGACCAAATAAGGAAAACCATGGCTGCTGCGGATAACACTACTATCAGCAAACGATGTCGAGGATGGTTTTCTTGTCAGCCACCCACCTCCGGACTGACTGGTATGACATTCGGATTGCCCCGAGTTCCCTTGGAATGAACGCCAACGATAAAAACAAAACTCTGGTTACTACCGGAATCGGAACAAAGAGAAGGCACTCTTTATTCATGGCGTGCAAAAGAACCAAGCCTCTGATGATCTTGAAGCTCAAGCCCATGGTTGAGAGGAATGACGCCACTTTTGTCGAGTGCTCCCCCTCGACAATGTGATGGCCAAGTCGATCATAAGATTACCCTAACCACCAACGTACAAAGGGTGTGGCTCTAAGGTGGGGAAACTTGTGCTCCAGACCAAGCACATGACGGAAGTGCACCTGTAATATAGGGTATGTGACTTAAAAAGCTTTCACCAGATCTACTAATAAAAGCTTGCCACACCAGACCTCAGGTAACCGAGAGAGCAGTCACAGCAGTCTGACTGTGAGTCCCATAGGTCTTAGTTGCAAAGTAGACCACTGCGGCGCACAATCAGCCGTTGAAGCGGTAGCAACTTTCCTAATACTTACTGAAATCGGAACGTCATCCTGTGCTCATTCTACCGGCCAAAATGAAGCGGCTCAAAGTTCAACGTCAGTATTTCACACAAAAATATACGGTTAGTTACCGACCTCGCTTGCCTCGGCAAAAGATGGGACTTAGCATTCATACCCTCAGATACACTTCTAACTTTTAAAGTACTTTCCTTCATGTATACCCATGCTCAGGGCCTCTTCAACAAACTATCTGAGCTTCAACCTCTCCAAGCTATCATTTCTATGGATCAGATAATGAAAACTGAGACGTGGCTGAATGCTGAAATCACAGAGGCTGAGGTCGCTCTGTACTTCACGTCCGCCCTACGGAAAATCGGCCTACTAGGGGAGAGAGCGTAATTTGTACTACCGCAGTGATCTACTTTTTTAAACCGTTGACGATCCAGAGCTCCAAGCTGTGGACTCATTTTAGTGCCGCTTGTAACTAAGATGTAGTGAGACATGTTTAGTTTCCCTCGTATACCGTCCTTCCATGTTGACTCTGGCAATGGACAACCGTATATCTTCTACACTAATAGCTATTCCGCCTCAGCCACACTCTCGCCTTCCCCTCGTGTAGGGGACTTCAACTTGCAGGCACTATATGTTCCGGCCTCACCTGGCCAGCAGTTTAAGACCTAAGTACAATGATTAATCGCTGACCTAACCCTCCATGTTCACGTTGCTTCCCCTAGGAGATTCAGAACCGGAAAAAACTGGTCACTTTGGACCTGCTCTTCACCAATGAGAAGATTACTATCGACACATTAACAGAGAGTAGTCTGCTGCGGCGTAATGCATATGCAACGCTGCTTTTCCGGTACGCCTACTACGCTGAACAGTTCAACAGGGAAACCGAGGAAGTCCGCATACTAACACATCACAACTTTGTATCCGACCTCAAAACGCTCACTGCTTGGTTATTTTTAGTGAAAGAATTCCTTGATATCGACTAAAGAAAGTTCATCAATCAGTTCAAGACATTAGTAACAAACGTATCAGAGACTGATATCCTTAGTATGAAAAGGTAAAGCGTTTTATGAGGAGCAGGACGCGGAAACGAATAATCCTTGGAGATCCATTTTTGAAAACATCTCAATCGGATCCAAAGGCCGAAAACTGGAATGCATACGTAACTGAGTGAAACCACTTTGTCAAACTGGACCGAGCAGATAAATTGAAACACCGACGGGATTTGGTGAAGAAGTTCTGTTGCAGTCATAAGCCACTTTACAGGTATGTTAACAAAGTTCGCAAACTACAGCGTGGCCTCCCTTCTACAAACACCGTCTGCGGGCAAACACCAAGTGTCCAAGAAACAGCTGATGCTCTAATACATCACTCCTTTTGTACTTTACAGAACGCGTTGCCTTCTCACATCAATCTCACACATATCACGTCACCATCAGGAATTAGCCACTATTTCACCGCCGAGGAAGTGCTGAAACGACGGATATCATTATACGAGCACAGTTCACCTGGTCCGAACACAATTTAAATCACTGATGGTAGCCACCACGAGTTTGGCTGAACTATTAATTCAGTTTTTCCAGCATTCTCGCCGACATACAGGTCCCCGAAATGAGCAAGCTTGGAATAGTCACCCCAATTTACAAAGGATAAAATCGTGCAATGCCAGAAAACTACCACCCGATTACTCTTCATCCTGTACTTGCTAAGGTCATGGAATCAGTTGTTGCAGATTAACTTATGGGATATTTGGAAAGGTGTCATCTCATCGTGCAAGAGCAGCATGGATTCCGCAAAACCGCTCATGTGCCACCAATATTTTGTTAGCCTTTGCTAGTTTGACGTAATCCGTCGATGCTGGGGAAGGAGTCGACACTTCGAGGTCCGAAACGCGATCACAGCCCTGAATCGTTTTCGTGCCGCTGGCCCGGATTCCCTCCCACCTGCACTATTTAAGAATGGAGGTGAGGTCCTCTGCAAAGCACTGACCTCCTTATTCGAATATATCTGGAAGGAAGAGAGTATGCCGGCTAATTGGAACGAATCGATTATAGTGGCAATATACAAGAAAGGCAGTCGCGCAGACCGTTCTAACCACAGGGGTATTAGCCTAACGCTTTGTAACAAAATTATTGACCTTGATTATCGTTCGTCGCCTCACTGCGGAACGGGAATCTCGGATTAGGGAAGAGCAGGCCGGTTTCCGCCCAGGGCGTGGCTGTATAGACCATATATTCACTTTGCGGCAAGTGCTAGAGCAGCGCCACGCATACCGCAGATCAACAATAGCTGTGTTCCTCGATTTCAAGAGTGCGTTCCATTCAGTCGATCGATCGGTTCTGTTCGAAATACTTGCGCGAAAGGGTGTTCCCACGGAATATGTGAACATCCTACGTGCTCTGTACACGAACACTACAGGCCGCGTCAGGGTCTACGGTGTCCTATCGGATGGCTTTCCGACCACAAGTGGCGTTCGTCAGGGTTGTCCAATTTCCCCGTTTTTGTTCAATTTCATCGTGGATTCTATCCTGGAATGTTCACTTGGGGAATCTCACGATGTAGCCGTTGATGTGCTGCCTGGTGAAAGGTTAGTTGATCTGGATTATGCGGACGATATCGTCTTGCTTTTCGACAATGTTGGGGCGGCACAATCAACCCTGAATAGCCTGTCCAGAGTGGTCCCATTATTTGGTATGCACTTCGCATCTTCGAAGTGCAAAGTGTTGCTGCTGGACCACCAGCCACTTGATGACCCCTTGACGCTTGCTAACGAGGAACTCGAGGTGGTTGATCACTTCATTTATCTTGGCAGCTGCATCAGCAATGATGGGCGCATAGAAACTGACGTCAGCTCACGCATTGCAAAAGCCCGAGCTACCTTCTTGAACCTGCGCCATCTTTGACGACAGAAGGGAGTTTCCCTCCGTCTCAAAGGCCGTGTATACAAGGCCCCAGTGAGGGCCGTTCTGCTCTATGGTAGTGAGACTTGACCCCTTCGGTCTGAAGATCTGAGGCGTCTTCAAGTCTTTGATCATCGTTGTCTGCGAAGCATTGCTGGAGTCGGGTGGCACCAGTGTGTCCGCAACGATGATGTGGGTAGGCGAGTACTAGGTGGTGATAATCATGCTAGATCCATAGAACAACAGATAGCACTGAATAAGTTGCGTTGGCTGGGGCACGTGCTACGTATGCCTGGTCACCGCTTACCAAGGAGGGCCTTGTTTAGTCTGCCAGGTGTAGGGTGGCTCAAGGCTCGCGGTGGATAGAAGTTGACTTGGCAACGGGAGATGAAGTCACTGACAACCAAACTGGGTGCCGTTGGTCCGTCTCGCCTTCCGGGCTGGAGTCCACGTGACTCGTCTTGTGCTTGGCTCGAGACTTTACATGGCATGGCTCGCAGTAGACACCAGTGGCGTGTCTGCTGCCGTCTCCTAATTGGATTGCCTGTTTAAAGTGTGTTTGATGCTGAGTTATCTGCGGGGTAATGGCTGATTATGACGCGTGGCAGTGAAAGTCGCAAGGAAGCTGTCTCACCGACGTCGCCTTATCTTTGCACGACAACCAACTGTTTGTGACGGTATGTTGTTTACACAAGGTGTAGGCGCCTTGACCCTGAATGTTTGCTTAGGGCATAAACGTTTTCAGGTAAGTCCCCCTTCTCTCCCTCTTCTTATTCTTTATTTCATAGGTCCTCATGGTTGTATGGCAGCGAAGCATCAGTTCAAATGGCTGATGTACTGCTGTTGATGAAGATGATGATGATGACTTTGATTTCTCGAAAGCATTTGATCGCCTTGATCACCGGATACTTCTTCACAGGCTTCGGAGATACAGGACAGGTGACCGTATTCTGGGCTGAATTCTTTCAATCCTATTACAACGACGCTTGAATGTGCGACTTTGTAGCACCCTGTCCGACCCGATAGAGGTACATTGTGGTGTCCTTCAAGGCTCGGTACTAGGACTAAGTTATTACTCGTGCTCATAAACGAACTTGCGGGTTTAGACGTTGAACTTTCGACTCTGTGCGTACGACATCAAGATTTGGCTGGTAATCACACTAGCAGACGACGAAATAGTACTTCAGGGTAATCTCGACAGGGCTTACGATTGGTCGACGCAAAATAGGCTTGTGTTTGCCAAATGCAAAATATTGAGCATACGCCACCAGAGCATGTACTAATAGCAACTGGGAGAACAGATCCTGCAGTGCCCTTCTCACAAAAGTGATCTCGGGGTGCGCGTTAAGGACGATCACGGAAGCTCAAAACAAGCTGAGATGTTTGTTAAATATAGCCAGTCAACACTTGGACCTAGTACGGAGGTCGCTTGGCTGTTTTAATCCAACTTTCTTTTCACAAATGCTCAAAGCTTACGTGAGGCCATACATTGAATACGCTAGGTGGACGTGGCACGCATGACAAATGCATGACCCCTATGCTTTTGAGAAACCGCGACGGAGGGTGACAAACGTGTCAAGGTATTCCTCCGCCTCCCTTAGCAGTTGAAACTAAAGAGCATGAGCCTTTCCAGCTAACAATCTGGGGGATATCATATTAGCTTATCAGATCCTCATGGATTCTAACCATCCATGCTGACGTTTACTGAAACTCAACCACTACACACCTCACTGAGAGACCACCGTTTGAAGTTAACTACACAGTACAGTCAGCTGAACGTTTTCTCCATCCATGTGTCTAAGCCGTGAAGCTTACTTCCTCATTCGGTTGTCCTCTCCCTAACATTAACGGAATTCAAAACCCGACTGGAGGTTGCATTACGTCACTTGTAATACATGCGTTAACCCAAGCACCTGAGACACAGGACAAAGTAAGCAAACAATGTGTTCACGTGGAATTTACAGCAAGTCAAGCGCTACGCATTATTTATGCTTGATACATTCCAATTTGGTCTTACTCTTTAGTTAAGGAAACTGTTAAACGCTTGTTTTTTGTCCGTGAATGATTTACATCGTACCAAAAAGTATGGTCCGTACTGCGCTATTACCTCTGTGAACATTGCAACTGAGACCAACCAGACTTGAGCGCAAATTCCCAACCACTGTTAAGACCTTTGTTCAGAGTGTAATGAAGATAGGAAGCAAGGGTTATTAGAGTAAAAAGTACATGCCTAGCGAATTCCATAGAATGAAAAGAAAGGTAATTACAAACTGGCATTTATTCATGAACATGACTAGCACTAAGACAGCGACGCGATGACATGCTATGGGTGAAGCGGCACGTACTTAATACACACCAACCTGCTATAGCGACCAACCAAAAACATTCCCAACGTTTTCTCCTATGAGTAATGTGTTTATGCATGAACCTGTCTATGGGGACCACTTTTGTCGGTCCCTTGAGTGGTCGCCTTAGACAAGTTTGACTGTATTTCCTATCGCATAACATGGTTTACAGTCGAATGCAAGCTTACGGAACAGCGCACGGGATAGTTACAGTGAGCATCCCTCATTAGAGATGAAATCCTTCTCTGAGATTTCTCTCTTTCCGCAAATGTTAAACAGTTATGTGAGACCTTGTGGGCAGTATCCCATTCAAGGTTGATGTCACTAGCGGAAGCACGATGTAGACGCAGCCAAAGTGTCACAACGTATGGTATTGGAAAACTTTGAGGGTTCGTTTTACCTTCCTTACCAACTCAGGCTGAAAGCTCTTGTGGTATTAATGGGTGGGTGTCGGCATACCCGGGCTGCTCTCACTATGGCGTAGGCAATACTGACTAATCACAAACAGGATTTCCGCGCTCTGTTGCAACTCAATCGCTATACTAATCTGAGAGGCTATCACCTTAATGTTGTCATGCATTACAGTCGACTTTCTTGCGATGCGCAAGTTCATTGTGAATCGTCGATCGCATTGAAGTGAGGCTTGATCAGTTCGACCACTGGCATCGTAACTGTTGCAATAGATGAATATCGAGTGTTACCCTTCGCGAAGACACTGCATTGCACCACCGGTTTTTAACATGTTCCATCTCATCGGTAGAGATAGCAGGTATTGTATCAAAACCTCGCCTGCTTTAGCCTTCGAGTCAAGTAGCGGGTGTGTGAAGTGTCGGACATTTTGAGGATAGTCCATTTGGGGCAGAAACAGTTGAGTTCTGGAGCGTATTCCGGGAATGGCAAGCTGGAAGGAAAGTGTGGTTCCAATGCTACTCTACACGGCTGTCTTACTCGTTCAATTTCAAGTAATCACCATTTAACTTAGCGCTACGGATGAATTTTAGCAGGCTGTGCTGACATGCATGATTGAGATCACTCAGTATCTGGTCAGCCAATGCGTCAATGTGTAGCACAGGCTTTATGTTACAACAGCATTCAATTGATATCCAGATTGCCATCGTCATAAACTTCAGATCAGATGTCCGATGTGAGCAAGTCTAAGAAGAGTGGGAATCATTAGGGGGTTCAATACTGTAAGCAGTTCACGGTGAATATACATTGACTTCCTAGTGAACGAAGTGATTGCTGCTTGCACAAATGTTCATAGCTATCCACAAGACACGATAACGCTCACAATACGTGCAGGCGCACTTAGAATGATCCGCCAGTGTCTGCCATCATATGGACTGAATCCTCAACTCACGAACACTTGCTGCCCAACCAGGCATTAAATATGATCCTATCACACCCAGAGTGGGTGCCTATCCGAAATCTACTAAAACAATGGCGTTTTCATCCATCGCAAGCCCTTAGAGTGTAAAACTGTTTGGACAATGCAGGCGAAGGCACAACTTTCCTGGTGTTCTTAGGAAATAGTAACAAAACGATGCGTCTTGAGTTCACAGATGTTCGTGAATCAATCATCTCCAGTATAGCTAGTACATCGGCTAAGGCAACGTATGCTGTTTGCGTTACATGAGTGTAGCTGAAAAAAGGGGAAGAAGATCAACCGTTGAACTAGTCAAGAACGGTGAAAGTCTTCAATTCGAATTTGATCTCGTTTGGTGTCTTACAACTCCGGCATTGATGTCCCATAAACAATGAATACGCGTGGCCAGGGAGGCTTGTCGGTATGAAGAAAGCAGACCTCAGTTGCTTAGGAGTTGAGTGTCTCATAAACAATTCCAGTACTGCTTAGGCGTCCCCTCCGAACGTGACCTTATGGCATACACGTAACAAAGGCAAAGTGTAAAATACGACTTGTTTTCTTCCTCTTTACGACCATACAAGTAGTATTGTGGCACAATAAGTGAGATACTTCTCACATGTAGCTAACATGTTGGAAGACTGGGGGTGACTGATTATCCTGGTTGGGTTTGGGAGCATTTCTCCTCCCAGAAATAGGCTGCATTTATAAAACCAGAGGTTATTGATTTCTACCACATTTTCTCCAAGCTGCACCGAAAAGAGCATCATCAACACTTGAAAAGGCGCTAAAAAGTTGTTCCGTTTCCTTGGGGAGTATGTCGATTTCCAGGGTTGTACATCGTAGTCGCTTCAGGCTACCAAGCGTTTGCTGCTTACAATTTTCCACATTGGTGCTTGCATACGACTGAAGAATTGGGTGTGTTACTCAACAATTATCCATGGAGAACAAGTACTCTGCAACGCTTATTCGCTTTCGTTGCGACTGTCCAAACGTTGGCTCATTCGTGTAAAGTGAACAATCACGGCAAGTAAATGACTAGCGCTTAACATGCTAATGTTGATACTACATGTTCGGTGCTACATATTAGTCAAGCCAGTGAGTGTATCCATACTTCCCATTTTCATCCGTTGTAGTGAACTTAAGTGCATTTAGGAAAAGGCATCTATTATCTAGGTAATAGGCAAAGCAGAAGGACAAATGGGCCTGCTAGAATTTGAATTGGAAATGGTCAATCCTCTGGAATGACATGGAGGTAGATATACTCAACCGTGGTGGTACGGCAGTGATTTAGTACATATATCAATGAAAAAGAAACCCACGTACAGAAACCGTTGATTTGTAGCGCAGAATACCTGCAACGGAGATGTATGATGACAGATTGTCAGTGCATTGTAAGCGGTAAAATTACCATAAGAACAGCAGGCTGCATGGGAAAATCATACGTTCAGTTAACTACCTTATGTGCGTCATCTGCGGAGGCTCTTGATACCCCTTTTTTGTCTACTCCCACGAGATTAACTATGCAAGGCTTAATGTTTTCATTTCAAATCGCACCATGGATATAGCGATTCATTGTTTTCCTAGCCATGCCTAAGTGGTTCCATTCCCACACCCGTAATTAGATCCGTTCTTGCCCATACTGTGTAACATGCCTAGGTGTCCCATCACATACCAACTTGAGATATTCTCCACTCACACGGGGTCATCCACTGTGTTATTCCCTTCATTCCCCATTGGCCCGGAGACACACTATACCCATCACCTTATGTGTTGTAAATAGAATCAAGCGCCTAGGGTTGTTGGACCTAATAAAAGAGCTGATTTGCCTTTATTCTGCGCGTTGCAAAGGCCCTTTTGCATTAGGACTGAAGTATGTACATATTGCACTGGCGTCGTATTTCTTTTAAATGTACCGTAGATAAACGTCTCGGCTTCTTTTCTTGATTGCACCGGGGAGTTTTCACGTGTTATTAGAGCCCCAAGCGAGTCTGTCGTTTACATAAATAGCGTATCACCCCCGTAGAGTATACAGCCACATCTGCCAACGGTTGCGTAATTGGATGTTATGCAAGCTACTTACAGCAAATTTGCTAAAACAGTTTGCACAGTTTTTCGCAAGCCGATGCTTGAACAGGGAGCAGCGGAATTGACCATATGTGTTAGTGATGTGATAGCATCAAAGGGGCCATCAGAGAATGAATGATATTATCGCCTAGTAACGCATATAACAGACAGCATATACAATACACAGTAACCATAAGCCATCTGTGTTGTACGGTAAATTTATTTGTGCATCATTCTACCTGGTAACCGTATTGCTGGCGTTTGCTTCTGTATTTCCATATCCGTCTCTATCTATTGTTGATGCCCACACTTCCGCCTAAATTTATGCTGACGTATTTAGCTTAGCGTTTAAACGTTAACTAACCAATGGCAGTCGTATTGGTTGTTTATAAGTGCACGTGAGATCTTCCAGCACTAGTGGAGTATGGCTGTTGTTCTTACGTTCAATCCATACTCGCGCACGTTCATAGCGTTATTGCTCATGTGGATTATTGTTTCTCCATCCAGTTTGTGGTAGTCTATACCCAAGAGTGAACAAATGTCCGTTCACAACACTGCAATACTGCAACTTGAACCAGGGACCTTTTATATCTCAACTGATATCTCATGTTGAATGACCATTCGGAAGCCAGTTAGAAACATTTGCAAGTACCACACTTTAGCTTAACATACTGATCGCATTTTCACTCGCGTGACACCATTATCTGCTGACTAGATATCTAACTGGGGCTCGCCGAAATTACAAGTCGCGATAACATCTGTTTGTATCTTGCTACGTTCTCACTTGACAGATGGGTCTTATTACATTTCTTCTCCTATGACACGGTGACTTATTGGGGGTTACAATATGAGGTCACTGTATCCTACCTCAAGTGCTTCTGTACACCCCCTTGTAGTGCCGTGCACTGGGATTCAAACATGTCATCAAGGTTGATTCCGGAAAAGCGGCCACACGATGTGACATGCGCATCGAAATGCTTGGGCACAAGTAACATTCTAGGCACTGATGAAATGGTTGAGATATGCCAGCGGTCAGAACAAATGACCAAGGACAGCCTGGTGGTTTCACATACCCGTTAATTCTCGCTCACCTCGAACAAGAGACGATCATAATCGGATCTGGTTTACCTTCCGACACAGATAGCCTGTAGTTAATATAGGAGACGGCATTCACAACACACACCAAAGATAAGTCATCACTGTTTCACTATGCTTCTACTTCGTCGTTAAAGTGAGCATAGCTATAATTCCCGTTCTCTCATCGCGGACTTCAACTTAGCTGAGCTTATAAAAATCAGTGTACTTAATCGCACCATTTCGCTCCTAACATACAAAGTTGCTTACTCCATCCCCGTCATCTTTGTGTCAACCTTATTCCATCATGCATGCAAGTCGCGCTAGGATATAGTTTCACTCTAGAATGCCTAACTACTGACTTGGTGCAATGCAGTATATTTATTGCACCTGCTTAGAACGGATGAGTCACATCTAACCTACCTTTATAGGGCTTACCTAACTCGGCTGTATTTCGCGGTTATTTCACGCGTTGCCCACTACGCTGTTGTACTCAACATGATCTACCTTTTCAAGTGTAGTCTAGTACGGTGACATACCGATAAGGTGAGGTACGGCATTTTCCTCTTCTTATTATTAATCGGCCGCGATTTACATCCTTATATTAGTTTCATGGTATTGCTAACCAGACTATCTACATTCTGTTCTCTGAAACCAATTTGCAGGTCACATGATCCTACCTTGACCATCAGCCCAATGCTAACTAGCAGGACGCTTAGAGATCCGATGCATCGCCGGATAAAAGTTCGGTCCATTCATGAGCTCATTCGGATTTGACGTGCGCGCGGAGTTTCTGAGCGAACTGTGCTTTTAATACGGATCAGTGCTAGAGTGGCAAATTATTGGGTATATTTCAATTTTGATAAATGCGTGTGAACCCAAAGGTTACCAGCGCTTAGCCGCTTACAGTACGCATAAAGTGTAAAGTTTGGCAACTGGAGCACCCAATGCTCAACAATCGTCCATCTTGTGATCACGTTGGACTATGCATCCGAAGATAATTCACCCGGGGAAATCCGTGGCAACTGACCACGCCCGGTAATAAATAATGAGAATGAGCATAGCTTTATGTCCCGTTGTTCATCAGCTATAGTGAATTTACCGGGGGCTTATGAAAACATAACTATCAAGCGGATTGAAGACGGAAGCGAAGAGAAGCTTACCAGAAGTTGAATTGGACATCGCCAATCTTTGGATAGATTATGAAAAGATAATGCCAATGGTAATGGCACGTCAGTGTCTTAGTATATTACATCGGAAATGAATTGGCGCATAGCAACAATCGTTCTAGGAGCACTGAATGGCTGCACCTGACGCGCACGATGGAGCTCGTTACCAAATAGCTTACAGCTACAGCAGAATACACAGCGGTATGTATAAACGGTTGAGTAATCGGATGACAACCATGCTACTTACAAATTTGCAAAACAGTGCGCACACTGTTTAGAAAGCCTCATGTTTGACAGTGAGCAGCGGGACTTAGTTGATGTAGAATGGCGGTAGTTGGCTCTCCAATGAGGCCGTAAACTGCGAATATGTGTTATTGACACCTGTCAATGCTTAAGGTTGTGTAACAATCGTATCTCAGGCGGCAAATAATCGGACCGATCAGCGACAAGGAGTGACTGAAGTGAACACCCAATCGTGTTCGCACGCTGTGCGATCTCCCCCATCAACTACGCAAACCAGACTGTGCATTGAGGAAACAACACCTCAGCACACACTAGTTTACTGTACCACTTGTTTATTTATCATTCTACCTGATAACCGTACTGATGGCAATTGCGTCCTTATTCCTATATAGGTTTGGTTCTAATATGGACGCCCAAGATTTAAGCCTGTCACGTCTAAATGTTAAAGAAAATACCAACAGTTCGTCTTGGATATTTATTCTCATGCCTGTGCAATTGGCTGTTAGCCTGACTTTCTAAGGAAACCCATACATATTGTTAGTAATATTTTTCGTGAGGTCTAACGTGTTTCTATCGAGTTTGTGTTAGTTCATCTTTAAGTCTGGACAAGCACATGTGTATATGTTACATTCAAACTACCACTGGACACGGATGACGCCAATCCATGCATGAATATATGTACACTCAATGAATTCGACGAAGATACTCATTTCGTTTTTGCACGGCCAACTTAGGGCAGGAATGCGACACTGGGGCAAACCGAAAAGCACATTACCAAGACATGAAGAAGGTGAGATTATGACAAACTCATGTTGATTCCAGGTGTTATGAATCCAAGGCAAATTTGATCGATGCGAATTCGTGGACTGCTCAAAAGGGCGGTTGCTCAGGTACAGAAGAAGGTACTATTGCACGCAGAATAGAAGCACAATGAGTACGCTCCCATTCGATTTACTAATCCAGGCCAATAAGACGGCTTGTTTGGTACGTTTGCCTACGTGCTGAGTAATCTTGCATTTCAGAAGTAGATGTTGTTTGAGCCTGCCGTTGTGGCTGCGCCTGATGTGAATGTTGACAAGGTACTTACCTGTCTGAAACCCTCCACCTCCAGGAGACAGTTGGTCTTTGCTGGAGGGGACGGGATGCCCCCTCCTCGTGACGGTGCTAGGCTCAAAGAGTGGTTCCATCCTGTGTGGAACGGCCTATTGGCCAGCCACCGCATTGTGTACGTCTGGTGTGCATGATTTCCAAATTAGGCCTAAATGCTTCCATTCTGCTTGTTGAAGGAGTGTGGGCCGGCTCCGTTGATGAAACGTGGCTCCCATTCACATGCCTCCCGGTCTTATTCCTTCGGGTTTACACCGGATATGGGGTGTGTGGGTTGACCTGTGGGTGGTGCAGCGCAAGCCACCCATGATCCCTTATGTAGGTGCAGGCTTCCTGTGGCTGTTAATATGGAGGCCACAGTGACAGGCAAAGCCGGATACGGATGCCGCCAATCCGTCGCAGTCGCTTACTGGACCTAGAGAACACGTACATTAAGCGAGCTCCGAAAATTTTGGAACGATATTATACTTGAGCAACCCGCCAGAGGCCTTAGCACATCTTGTTAGAAAAAGAAACATCACACTGGCTATTTATTTCGTTGAATAACTTTTAGCCAAAGTTTAAAACGGCATGTTTAAACGTTAGGGAGTTGGTAAGGAAACAAAGGCATGAAATAGGTGAAGCAGTTTCGGACTGCAGCCAGCTAGTACCGCCCAACCGCTGCGAAGTGTCAAGCCGAAATCTGATTGGTTCAGCTCCTCCCGATGAGTTGAAAAAACGCGCCCACGATTCGATCGATGGACCTGCAATGACCAATTTTGCCGTCCAGGCCGATCAGTTCAGATGCGGGTGAACGTTGTCAGGACACGAGTTTGCATCAATAATCACTTGTGCACACTAGATTAGGCGAAAAATAGGCCAAACGCGAATGAAACAGGCTGGTCGTCCCTTAGTACGAGCAGGCAAAATGTGGTGCGTCCAGGTAAGAGATGTATGTATCCAAATAACGCGCGTTACCGGAATACTGAGGGCTCCAAGCTCGAACTCGATTAAACATCCGAACGAGAAATAGTTCGGGGAATCTAACGGATTCCAGATAAGACACAACTGTCCGTGGCACCGAAAGCCATAAAGAACTTCGAACCTGGTCAGTAGGATGATAAATTGAAGTCAAATTCTATTGTTTCCAGTTGGAAGTCCCCTAACAGAGGCGTCGCATTCTTAGCTAACGCACTATAAAGGACCTAGTGTCCGTTTCATGAGGTGAAATCGGTTAGTCTGAAGTTGAAACAGTTGCTGATCATGAGCGATTGAGTGTAACAACCTATGAAACGCGCTGGGTAGGGCAAACTACGTGATCGGAGTGTAATGCATGGAGAATACTGAATCATGGGAATAAGTATAAATACAAGTATCTACAACCCCATGGAAGTATGACCAAAAATGTGAAAACAACAAAAACTGTCCGTGGCCTACCAGTAATTTGAGCATTTTCAAGTCCCCACATGATATCGTCCAATACGTATAGTTCACATTAATTTGGGACTCATGCATGTGAGATGTCATTGTTGATGGACATTCGTTTTCTGAATCTAACCTTGGAGGAATGTCCTGTTAAAATGCTTTGTACTGCTGCACTTAGTCTAACTATGTGCTCAGGCAAACTGTCCCAAACCTTAACCACTCCTCGTTCAAAGTACAGAGAGTAAAAAAATGGTTTCAGCTTTGGAACCTTAAGGATTTACCGGTGTCCGCATATGCTACAAGGCGTTCACGCAAAAAGCTCCACACAATAACACCCAACTCGTTACGCATGAAGCTGAGAAAGAGAGGGAGACAGCTATATTGTCTAAGTGAAGAATTTCTACCCATACTATTCAACTCCCCCTACTACTCATATGTAAAGTTACATTAGTGTAGTAATGTTGCATATGACTCCACATAGACCGAGAACAGACCCGTTCTCATCCCGTGACAGTCAATATATGCGGGGGCACGATATACGCACGAAACTTCCGAGATTCGGTAGATGGTTGAGGTAGACAGTTATCGGTAGGAAGGGAAATCTAATCCACAGGATAATGGTTGGGAATGCAAAGTGATACCCCACAAGGCACAGTACTGGGACCGCGCTTATTCCTGGTGTTTATCAACGACCTGCACCAGTTATCTCCTCAAATTTTCTGCTTTTCGCCGATGACGTCAAGATATGGCAGCGATTAGTAACAAGGCAGATAAGGATCTATTCCAACATGACCTAGATTGCATTTACGAATGGTCAAAAAAGAACACGCTTCAATTGAACATGGCTAAGTGCAAGGTGATACATCTGCGTCACCAGCCGGCGAGCTCTTACAAGCTAGGAGACCACACCTTGAAGAAGGTCTCTCAGGAGCGTGACCTGCGTGTATTGGTACAGGAAGATCTCGGGTGTTCAAAACAAGCAGAGAAAGCGACGAGAACCGGAAATCAACACTTCGGCCTTCTTCGCAGAGCCTTCGGTCGGTTTGAACCCCCAAAATATTCGCAAATGCTTAACACGTACGTGCGACCTCACGTAGAATATACTATACAGGTGTGGCAGCCGTGGCAGAAACAGGATCTTGTTGCTCTCGAGACTCCTCAACGGAGGGCAATCAAGAACATCCGGGGCCTTTTTCATCTGCCCTATCAGCTTACACTGAAATCTCGAAGAATGGACAGCGGTCGATATCGGCTTTTGCGGAGGGATCTCATAATGGTTTACCAAATTCTGAAGAAGGCAGACCACAGTTGTCGTCCGCTGCTGGAATTGAATCACAAAACTAACCTAAGAGGTTACTCTCTGAAACTGACAATTCATTATAGCCGGCTTGAATGCCGTAGAAATTTCTTTTCTCTCCGCGTGTGCCAGCCTTGGAACGCCCTCCCTAATTATGTCGTCTCTGTGCCCATACTGACGATATTAAAAAAAACGTGTTGGTGCATTGTCTCATTTACTTTTCATTTTATGACTTGTTAGCCAGGGGCTACAAAACGCAACCAAACGGTGTCTTGCCAAACGCCTGACCAATGGGTTTATGGATTTATACGTTTAATAGGCAAACCTCTCCGCTATTATACATAAGTCTATGGTGACTCCACCACAACGCTTTTCACTTTATTATGCAATTGATTTTCACAATAATTTCCATCCCACGGGACTTGTTAAGCAATGCTTTTTTACCCGTAATAAACCATTGTTCCATTGTACCATTGATGTCAGAAACTAACAACATTACAATAAGATATTCTGCTACCTACCGAGCAGCATACAATATTGCCTATACGGACAAACGGAGAATGTACGAGTACAATAATAAGAAAGTGGAGATACCGGGATGGCTGCAAGCTGACATTACACTAAATGTATGTATGTATTGGCAAAATTCCAACGAACAGCCATAGTTAAACAAAACAATGGGAATCATAAGAAGAATATACATTTAATTACCACATCGTCATCATACATTGTCAAGAGGAACGCAAATGAACGGAGCTGCTTTTGTCAATTTTTCACACGTCATTTCTCAGTTTTGGTTGTCTTTACTTGTTAAGCAGTAGACATCTGAATCTAATCAAGTATGTAAACAAATCTTCTACTGGTTTCGACTACGCGCTATATCCAGAATTGTTTCTAGCCATTGGCACTTCTCGACTTTTGATCCCCAACCTGGCAGGCGTGTGGATGCAACGTCAGCAAAACGTGAAGTCAGCGATTTCATATGCTGACACCAATTTGGATGGGTAACTTCTTGCTTCAACGACATCTGAATGTAAGAGTTCGCGGCGTCATCTCTGACCCAATCGATGTTAAGTGCGGAGTGCCCCAGGGCTCAGTACTTGGTGCACGACTATTCCTGATTTACATAAACGATCTCGCGACAGTAATCAACTCCAATTCCTTACTCTTCGCTGATGATCTCAAGATATGGCGAGTCATTAGAACAACCAGCGACAATGCAGCAATTCAGGATGATCTTGACAGGGTCTCCGAATACTCGACTCAGAACCTGCTACAGTTCAAAGCTACAAAATGCAAGGTGTGGAGCATACGCCATAAAGTCACTTGCGAATACAGACTGGGGTATCAAATATTGCAGCGCACTTCAACGGAATGCGTGCTAGGCGCGATAGTGCAGGAAGATCTGGGCTGTTCCCGTCAGACCGAGAAAGCCTCCAAAACATTTAACCACCAACTTAGCCTTTTGCGGAGGGCATTCGGGCGCTTCGAACCTTCCATCTTTTCTCAGATGCTCAGCGCCTACATTCGGCCTCATTCTGAGTACGCCATCTACGCCTGGCAGCCACAGCAAAAGCAAGGCCTTACTGCTCTTGAACGGCCACAACGAAGGGCGACCAAGAACGTAAAGGGACTGTTTCATCTCCCTTACCAATTGAGACTGAAAACCCTCGGGGTCTACAGTGGACAATATCGACCCCTGCGTGGCGACTTGATAATGACTTATATGATCCTGAGGAATCCAAACCATTGTTGTCGTCACCTACTAAAGCTGAATAGCAATACAACACTCAGAGGACACCATCTAAAGCTGGCCACACAATACAGCCGGTTAAAACGCCGCCGAAATTTCGTTTCCCTTCTTGTGTGCCAACACTGGAAAGCTCTTCCCACATACGTTGTTTCTTCCCCAAGCTAACAGTATTCAAAAGGCGCCTGGATGATTCGCTTATCCACTTACATTACGCTATATAATCAGTGATGTCTACGTCAACTAAACGTGAACAAACGGTGCTCATTCTCAGCTTTTGTGCTTCACTACTTACACGCTGCTGCTGTGGAATATCATTAGGATATACTACAACGGCATTCATCAATTACATCAATCCAAGAGAGCGGCGCACGCGTAAGCGTTGCCGTTTCTTTTGTTCTTAAGACATACCTTCCCCATATTACTGCTCCATATGGCTCTACAGTAAAAGTTAAATACCCATTCTGAAATGTTTATATGAAGGAAGGCATCTGAATCGCTGGACGCTTAAACTGACGATTTACACTTATGTTTTCTTTCACTGCAACCGTCCTACGGGACTTGTAAAGCAATCGCTTTTGTACCTGTAATATATCATTGTTCATTGTTCATTGATCACCTCGCGGTCTCTTCCATCTAAGCCCTGCACGAGCGAAAAGGGTGGGATAAGGCAAACGCTTATTTGACATACGCAAAACGTGACCGAGCTATCTTCGCTAACACAACAAAACCAACTCGTTGAGGGGCATACTCGCATCCCCTAATACACGAGATTAGACCTCACCATTAGAAATACCTTGCTGCCACCACACACGAGCAGTCCTCTTAAAGCACGCACTGTCAAAAGCCGAGAGCTGGTGCATGTCATCCACTCGAACTGGGCACGACTGTCTTCTACATAGCATCACCGCCAGAGCGATGGCACTGTACACGCGACTCTTTTCCAACAGGGAGACTTCCCGACGATGACACAAGTGCTTCAGTTTGAAGAAGGCAGACCAAGCGTTACAGATGCGGAGAGAATCTTCCTTCTCAATAGAACCATTAGCAGACACGCGGATGCACAGGTAGGCAAAGCTCTCCACTTGTTCAAGGTATGTACCTTTAGTATGTACCTTTAACCGTGAGCACGGGAACGGGCGGTGTCAATCCTGGAGCAGCAATTTACACGTCGATGGGGCAAAGCACAGATCGAACTTAGGTGCCTCAATCGCCAAGCGATTTAGAACTGTTTGGTAGAAATCGTTCGGAAAAATTCGGCACATTCAGCTCGAAAGGTGGGGTGCTCGGTGGTCAAATCAAACGGGTACTTACGTACAGAGTTAACACACGGGGGTGAAGCGATGGTATGATCCGTTTTGTGCCAACTGCGAACAGACGAGCTAAAATGATGCACCCTAGCCTATCCGCCAGATAGAATGTGACAACTCGGCTAAGACAAAGGCACAGAAGATAACGTGACAGAGATACTAATATAATGAAGTATGTCAGGTTCGTAAATATAACAGACATTCAGCAATACATAACCTCAGTCAGTAGTGTTCTTAATTTTCTTCTTCCGCGCTTGAGTAGGAGTATCAAGTAGCACAACAGTTAGCAAACCCCGAAAGCCGTCAGTAGAGAAACCGCTCTGGAGAACATGGCAGACAATATCCCAAACACAACCTTTACCCAAGACATGCTAGTCAGGGAAGTCGAAAGCACAACTTGGCACAGTAATGGCCCAATCTTGAAACACTTTCCTTGCTTAACTGTGTCAAGCTATTAACAAAAGGTCATCTGCTTCGTTTAATTACAAGAAATACGCAGCAGAAATATCGAAACTCGCGTTCCAGTGAAATTTGAGAACAACGGAGTCGTTAGATTGCGGGCGCACCAATAAGGGAAGTCTTTCACCGGAAATCCGGCGAAATAATTCAGGTGCTTTGCAAAAGCCAGTCATCGAAACTTTTGGAAACGCAATATTTCACGCAAGCGTTTTTCTGCACGAATTTCAATGTAGCAAGATGAAACAGCAAACCAACAGAATATACTGAAGTTAGCACTTGTCTACAGCTGTTTACATACAATTAGTGGAGTAAACAGGCGACGAAGCAAAGATAATCAGTGCGATGTTAATGGCGAAAATTCATAGCAGTCGAAGGCCATTAGGCTCAGGTGATCCGTTTTGAGGAAAACGTAATCACTAGTCTCAGCAGGGGAGGGCGAGAGTGGTCACGAACTTCGTTTGTTTGCACAAAGTTGGTTTCAACCGCCAAATCACCGACGCCTCAACAAACTGAACTAGACGAGGAGTAGTTTGCTAATTACTCCAGAACTGCCACACTGGTTATGCCATTCAGGGCAGTCAAATATATGACGGGCAATAGAGCTAGCTAGAAGCCTTGGACCATTGACGATCAAGTTTCCCACGGCATGTTCGACAATACCCGTTAACAGTCTCCCCTCTGTTTGGCATATGTACTTACTACTGCAAGTAGATCTGAAAAGTTAGATGTACGAGACGATAGCTTGACAGTCCGGTCTGTCCATGTTGCATTTAGAGAGCAACTTTCTAACGTAGTGTAATACCACTAGCTTATCCGTATAATAAAATTTAGTGGCTTGACAGAAACGATGGCGGCATCGCCTGTCAACCAGGTCCTCTTTGAAGTGCAGTGTAATGAATGGGTTGCTCTTAGGGACGTTTGTTAGTGGTTTATCTCTGGATTGTAGGTTTGCGTGCTGTGCCATAAATCGCGTGGGATATCCATTCTCTTGTAGGTTCGAGGTGACTGGTTCCAGTTCACTTGCGATTGTGTCCGAAAAGCAAATTTGACGAACTCTAGCAAAAGTGATACGGACTAAAGCTCGTTGCTAGTTCATTGGGCAGAAGCTGTTAAAGTTATAATATTATCCCCTCCATGTTGGTGTTCTGTACATAAATAGAACTGGTGCACCTTCTAGCTTTCTCTGTAAGTTGACATCTGCAAAATGGAAAGATCCATCGGAATTGTTTTGTATCGTGAACCTGATCGCGGGACTGCACCTATTCATCAGTTCAAATATGTACGCCGCCTGTTGAGGTGTTTCAACGAAGACAAATGTGTCCTCTTCCTTATGCCGGCCACAAAGGTAATCATTTTGTATGTAAGAACATTTCATCGAGGTCGTGGCTGCATTGACCACATCTTTACATTGCGTCAGTTGTTGGAGCAACGTCACATATATTGGCAGCCCACCGTTGTCGTGTTCCTCGATGTCAAAGGTTCATTCGATTCGGTGGATAGACGTGTACTTTGGGATTGTCTACTCAGGAAAGGTGTACCTGAGAAATATGTAAATAATATCCGATCATTATACGCGCGTAGCTCAGGCAGAGTGAGGGCTTACGGCAAGTTGTCGTCGCACTTTAATATCTTCAGTGGTGTGAGACAAGGATGCCCGCTGTCACCTTTCCTCTTCAACTGCGCTATTTGTGAAGTCATAGAAATCGCGTTTACAGAACACGAGTTTGAAGGTGTGGATCTGCTCCCAGCAGAACGCCTCCTTAACTTGGAGTATGCTGGCGATATTGCCCTCATCTGTGACAGCTCCCAGACGTGACAAGCGGCACTGGACAGAGTAGCTCTGGCTGTCAACAGCTTCGGGCTTTGCTTTGTACTTTTGGAGTACAAAGCGTTCCTCTAAGATTGGCCTGGACCGTCTCCTACGCTGACCCTTGGTGGGGATCAGCTAGAAGTCGTTCAAAAATTCAACTATCTGGGAAGCTGTATCAGCGCTAGTGGGATTGCAGATGAGATCACGAACCGTATAGCAAAAGCTCTAGGCGCTTTTGCTAACTTTCGTCACTTATAGCGCCGGCGCGACATCACGCTTGCCCTGAAGGGTAGCGTGTACAATGCAGCGGTACCTTCGACTCTACTGTACCGTTGTGAAATCTGGTCCCTTAGATCAGCGGACCTGAAGAGGCTAGTTACGTTCGACCACTGGTGCCTTCGCAATTTAACTCACATCTAGTGGGAACACCGCGTGAGCAACGAGCGTGTTCGACGACTTGTTTACGGCACAGGAAAAGGAAACGTACCGCTTAGCAAAGTTATTTCACCCACCAGGCTGCGATGGCTCGACCACGTTTTAGCCATGCCAACCCACCGACTCCCGCGACGCGCGTTGTTTGCGCGCCGAGGGTGTGGATGGAAGAAGAGGGGGGGTGGCCAAGCGATGTCTTGGTCGAGAGGAATGAAGGCCCTCACTTCTGAGCTGGTCTCGGTTGGAACGTCTGGGCTCCCTGGTTGGGGTCCAAAAGACGATGAACACGTTTGGTTGGACACACTTGCTGATATGGCTAGGAGCCGACCTCAGTGGCGTTCGTGCTGTGAGTTTCTTTGTACCACCCCATCCCTCTTAGCCTCCCCCTCCAAGCACGATCTCATTATGTAGCATTTTATGATTTTGCATAGTAAATTATTTTTATCTGCTGCATAGTAACCGGTAGGTAGCTAACCGGAACGATGCCCATCCGTTACCGGTAGCTCAGCTGGCTTGCACCTGTTGCATTTCTTCTTCTTTTTTCTTCTATGTATGGCGGCACAAAAGCTGAAGTGTTTCCCATCTCTAGCTAACGTGTATAGTGTGAGTGTGTGTATGTAAGAACTTATTGCAGCGTTTTCCAGGTGGCCCATGAAGATATCAGCCAAAACTAGGCTGTGGGAGTCCCATGGTACCATGCAAAACGAAACAACAAGTTGTTATAGGAAATAACAGTAGAATTGCTCGCGTCACTGTACAGCTTTACATGCGTTATTGTGGGCTTTAAATTCAAGGAAATTAGTTAGCCTGAAGATACTCAGCACATCCGTTCATGTACAAATTTTAGGGAGCTCAGTGCGATATCCAATCGCACATGGCTGTTTCAAGGTAGTTTAACAAACCATTCCTCTCCTACTTCAGTTTGATGAGGCATCGGCGATTGGGCGGTTGAAACCAACTTTGTACAAAAAACAGATTTCGTGATCACGCTCGCCCTACCCTGGTGACACTAGTGATTACGTTTTCCTCGAAACGGATCACCTGAGCCCAATGATCTTTGACCGCCTTGAATTTTCGTCGTTCATATCATACTCTATTTTTGCTATGTAAACAGTTTATTTCGCTATTTGTATGTAATTAACTGAAAAGGGTTGTCGAATTCAGCATATTCTGTTAAAATGCTGTTACTTCTTGCTACGCACAGGAGTGCCGGTGATTGCTCAGCAGCCCAACTTGACTGCGTATTTACTCGGTTCTATAGTGAATCTTGACGCGAAGCGGAACGCGCCGTGACTGAAAGGAACCGCCGGTGAGGCATCAACACCCCAGCAAAAAAGGAGCAAAGGCTGACATACTTTTGAACTAAACGCTTAACCCGTCGTGGGCTGCTAAAGAAAAGCAGCCAGTCGGCTTTGCTAGTAAATCCACCTAACTGAAGATCATCAAGTCTCCGAGCACCTTAATGGACGCTTAAGTTTCCCTGCTGGATATGTCGTTCAGAAAAGGAGGGAGAATTATATATCCCCCAAGTGATCAAGTGTGTGGCCTTGAGGATGATTATATACAGAATCCCGACTCCCTGATACGGTCTACAGCCAAGAAGCAGACATCAGCCATCGCCCCCAACCTCTACGTTAGTAATGAGCCGCGTCCATCTGAGCTATTTGCAGCAAACGATTAGATATCGCATTGACCACCCTACACTTTGAATATGAACGCATATTCTGAGGTATATTCAAGCTAACTAGATGATTTGAAATTAAAATCCACGGTGAGGCAGGTAAGGCCGTACTTGGAATAATATGTACTGGCTTGTCCACCATGCCTCGTTCTCGACAGGATGGCATTTGAACGGATCTTGCCGTCTGGGACGAAAATGATGCGAGTTAAAGTAGCTGACATACACTGAGAGGCTACGGGAGTTGGATATGTTTTCCATGCATTACAGGCGACTTCGGGGCGACCTGGTCCTCACATATCTCAGAATAATGGGTCACATTGGTCCTGGTTTAACTGGATTGTTCTACCCAACTCGAGTTCCAACCCTTCATGGCCACCCATTAGAGTTGCACAAACACCGATTTGAACGGGTTGGAACAGCTTTTTGGTTATCGCGTAGGGTCATAAGTAATTGGAACGCGCTGGTAGCGATGGTGAAAGAGTATGAACATAGATGTGACGCCCTCGGACTACAGTTCAAAATATTCCCCTTCATGACTTAAGCATTTATTCATCTATTACTGCTTACATCGCTTTAATTCATTTTCACTTGCATCACAATAGTACATGGGTAATTTAGTGAGCTAGTCTTTTCCCTCAATTCCTTTCCTATTCTTTCATTCATGTGGTTGGAACAGTGGGGCCTGCTAGTGCAGGGCACGTGGGCGCTGTTCGGTTGACCGTGTGAATCGTGTGTGTTAATCTGGTTCTCCTTTGACAGATCAATCCACCACACTCCCTGTTGGCTCAACGACAATTTTGAAGATGGAACATTTACGGGATCTTCATCCAGTTCATGTTCCAGTTG
Organism: Dicrocoelium dendriticum; assembly: GCA_944474145.2. Lineage (NCBI taxonomy): Eukaryota > Metazoa > Platyhelminthes > Trematoda > Plagiorchiida > Dicrocoeliidae > Dicrocoelium > Dicrocoelium dendriticum. Next base: position 14,265,162 of record OX104063.1, on the reverse strand, counting down.
AACTGTGCATACGGATGAGCACTTCTACTGTTCTTTACTATAATCATTATTTATAACAAGTTGTTCTTCCGTTTTGCATGGTACCAACTCACTCCCGTAACCCTATTTCTTTATACAGTTGCCTTATCACTTCACCTATGCGCAATTTATTTATATAAATGAATAAGTAGTTTATGCTCCACAGAGCGAGTAACACCAGTGAAGACATGATCAGAGAAGCGCAAAAAGCATAATTGTATTGATATACTACAAATAATTGAGGCTGCATTGTTACAGGAAAGATTCATATTATTGCTTGGACAGGATACTGTCAGGTTGCTCAGGCATAGACAGGAGAACGATTAAAGTTCTCAAGCAAAGTCTTTGTTTTAAAAACCGGACCGCAAGTCAGCGGGTTAGGTGGTAGACTACAAAGATTCCGTTTTAAGGAATAAGGAACCAACCTCATTACAACCCCAAACCTGGAGGACCGGGTGACTGAGTTTGTCTGGTCTTCAACCATTGACCAGTCACACACACACCATCGCCCCACGGTAAGGTCTAGCCTCATTGCGATAAACCTAGGAGCCGACCTCAAAGCTAGCAGCCGACCTCAATGGCGTTCATGCATTAGTGACTCGTGTAAACCATCGAAACGTGCAGGTTCCACGAATCTGAATTGGACTGGAGGTATTCTATCTGCCCTGCGGCCATATTTAATTTTATCAGTCGGATCACACGCTCTATTTCTGTGCGTTAGGGCGGATCCGCGGGGTTGACCCAGGCAGTAGGGCCATCAATGTCCAGTGGAGAAAAGGAAAAACGGACTGACTGAATTTCTTCTCAACTGCCCAGGTTAATTCAGTCGTTCAGGGGAAAATACACGCTTCCAATTTTCCTGGAAATTGCGTCCTTCGTCATTAACTTTCCTTTTCTAGTCTCATTTGCTATTCTAGAACAGGAATGAAAATCATAAAAATAAACAGTTAACCAAACTCTTTTATTAATTTTTCAGTTAGGTTAAAATACCTTCATCATAGGTGTCGTGAAAGTAGTGTAAAAAACTTGGTTTTCCTAGAGTTAAGCAATCAGGAAGGTGAAACTGTTGTGGATAAAGAAGTACCTTGAAGAAAGTTAGAGCACTACACAAATTTGGAGACGGATAGCCTATATAACAAAAATTCCGTTCTCAGCAGGGGCTATCTTTGGCCAGTCATATATGCATATATATATATAGTTACAGACCCATTTTTTATTCGTTTATTTAGTTAATACCTCTTAGTTGAGAAAGCGAGGCTCACTTTTCCCAGTTGATTAAAAATAAAAATACGGCATTATTGATCTTTACCAGCAACCGACGCCATTGAATTTTGTACCTACACTCTTTTCAATTGTTCAGTTTAATAATGTCGTCTGTACAAAAATAATCAAATCTGGAATTTATTATTTCATGATGAGGCCGCGGACCAGTTGAAATGTTAACGCTGGTCGCATCGAACCAGCAGACCGGACTCTGCACATCCCTGATCTACAAACATATATGTCAAACGAGCACACGACCAGATGCAGTCTATAGGTGCGGGTAAACCCGTCGAGAAACTAGCCCGCATGTAAGTAGGTTCCAAGGAGAAGAACCATTCCACGAATGAGCGCTTTACTTTACCAGATCTTCGTTAATATACCACCCACTTTGCCTTGAATCTAGTATGGATCATTTGACTCATAAGCTAAATGCTACCTTCCTACCATCTTTCCGATCTCAAGCATTAATTTATTATTCTGACCGTGTTCCTGATTTGAATCAGTGTCCCTTTAATCTCTATGCCAGACAGTTTGTCGCCCATACAGTTTCCTAATTACCCTGTGTTCAATATTTTGTACAAGACCGTAATTCGCCCATCATGTCTTTCTGGAAGTGTCTCTAATTGTCGAGAGTAAACGTTTCTTACCTTATGCATTGGTTATATTTATATGCAAAGCTCAGGTTCCACTAAAACGAACGGATATCTTCCTGCTGGTTCGACTGAGTGCACAATATCCACTGCTTTCAAAAGACTCATTACACGTATGCTTGGGCAAACATTTGCAGCGTTAACGGGGAAAGTTCAGGTAGTCGTTACATTCGTCTGGGACGCCCCAACACTGTCCGGCATCCTATAGGTATGCAGGATCGAACCCACTATTGTCGCCGTTACAAGTCGGCGTCCTAGGTAGCTAACTGATGGCTAAAGGTGGCAATCAATGTAGTTGGATGCGGAGCAACGAAGTCATTCTCGGTTGTCGGTTAAAATATTGTCATGCAAAGGACTGGATTGCAGCCTGCAGAGTCTTGTCAGTTCTTAATGAAGCGCGAGGCATCTAAATTTTATCAGCTGCCAAAAGTGATTATCGAGTTCTAGAGTAAAAATCAGAGGGCTTGGTGATGTAATGGTAGACGGAAATGAGTTCTCGGTACTTTTCCGGATCAGCGGCTGTTTCTTGATTCCACCCACCTGTGCTGGGTCTCTACGGAAAAATGTTCAGACCCACCTACTATGTCCCCCTAGAAGTAATTCTAAGGTAAATAAGGAGAGCAAGTGTAGTAATGTCCCTCCATGAGTCATCGCACATAGTCTGTGCCTCAATCATAAATCTATTATTAATAGAACACAAGCTCATTTTATATCTAGTGTCAAAAAGAACCACTCACAGACGTAGAGCACATCTCCTTGCCATTGCATTCCCGGCGAGCGTTCGAGTTTTGCTCATGTCGATCTAAATCGATTGCGTACTATCCTTCAGTTCGCCACTGCAGCAGTCGATTGTTGACCCAAAGTCGTTAAGCTGGACCGTTCGATAAACAATCGGCGTACTCATCGTGGCATCTTGCCAACGCTACAACTACTGAGGAGCCACGTAGGTATATACTTCTCACAAATAACTAGTTGGTTGAGTTGCAAAAACATCGGTTAGTACAGAAAAAGCACGAATGAACCCCCAACGCAGCTGCTACCAAATAACACGTCGAAGAGTGGCATCGACTTCTGTCGGGCGGCTACAATTTCAAACCGTTAAAAAACACGGAACTATTGCATATGGTGATGGTTTGTTGTGGCTATCTACGACTGGTAGGGGCCCGCTTAGCAGATAGAAGAATGGCACATATGGGTGAAGCAGAAAGCACAGGACATGCAGTAACGTCGTGAAATGATACAATAAAATGCCTACATGCACTTTTTGCCAGCCCTTGCGAGGTTTCCGGTATATTTTTAGCTCACTTAAAATAAATTAAAGGAAAAAGGTATCCTGTCGATGTAGCATAAAAGCACTGAACTCTAGGTAGTTTACATTTAGCCGTAGAGCAAATAATGATTATGGACTGAAGGAATTACATTCTCGCCTCAGCCTGATTTGAGCGTTGGCTTAGTTCCGGACATTTGATCACTAAGCCATGTTAAGCGCCCATCGCGGTTTCGAGAAAACCCTATCGTTTGGAAGAATAAATATTGGGTTTTCATTAAGATGGCTGCATTGAATTGGGACATCGCCAGATGCGGAATCGGGGCTAATGGAGAGCGATTTGAAGACACAAAGCTGCCGGAGGTGGTTAAGCACATGTTCAGTTCACAACAGTGTAGATAACATTTCCTTCTTGTCAGCAACGCAACGTCGAATACCTGTTTCAGTGCTTGGGATGGTCAATCATTTGGCAGTTCAATATTTACACCTGAATGAACATACAAATAGCATTAATATCTTACAATGTTGGACAAGACCAGTGAACCAGCAGCTCCGATAAGAGAGGATGAATTCTGCGGGAGGCTACATGGTAGTTACCACCATTTCGCAGGCCGTAAAGAAAGCCTATTCATGTGTCAGCTTTAATGGAACTAAAACGCAGCCCTATCAGTTGAAAACAAGTCGAAATAAATATATCATGCCCATTTTCGGCAACTATCACCCTTCTTTGGTTACTGGTGGGAAACGAAGCACCAGGCGACTTGAGCAGAATGTATTATCTTCCATCTGTGGCACCAACGGGGGAGCCTACGCAATAAGTTCCGAAGCCACAGTAATATACTACAAGCGCAGCATCTTTATTGTATCTTCAAACATGTATGCTAGAAAACGAGAAGGACAGACGAATAAGATGGCAAGAAAGTGAACACGAGTGAAGCTGACGAAGGCCGAATCATGAACCTGAGACTTTTGAGGCGAGGTTTCGGTGTTTTTGAACGACGGTTGGTACCCATGCTTGTCAACTCTTATATCCGTCCCCACGTCGAATATGCCGTCCAGGCTTGGTGCCCATGGTTAAAACGAGACATTCATCTCTTAGAGCAGCCCCAACGAAGAGCTACTAAGGCAACACGCGGATTATCTGGTCTCCATTATGAAGTGCGTCTCAGTTTAATCGGAATGTTTTCCTCCGAATACCGACGACTACGCGGAGATCTCATTCTCGCATACCGGATATTAACGGAAAGCGATCACCCGTGCAAATCGCTGCTCACCCTAGCCTCATATAAGCGATCGAGAGGTCATAACCTCAAGCTGATAATCCAACACTCCCGATTAGACTGTAGAAAATATTTTTCCTCTCTTAGAATCTGTTCACAATGGAATGACTTGCCAACGCATGTGGTAAACGTTCCGAACATTACAGCCTTCAAACAATTGTTAGACATTCATCTGAGTGACAAACAACACATTGTGGTGTGATGTACTAGGTTTAGACTATTGGCATTTCAGTTCCATGTCGGAATCTAATGATTTTTATCTATTTTGCATTTACCATCTTATGGGTCTTGTAAAGCCAATGCTTTTTATCCCATCATACACTATTGGACTATTGAACTATTATTTATAATCACAAATCATAAGTTCGGAAGATGTTTAGTACAAATCGGGCTTGTATGTTTCCGATGTGGCAACGCTCTACTCTCGGTGCAAGAGCCATTTCAAGCAACGTGAACCAGTATATAATTGTCGTAGCTCTTATAGAAAATTCGGCTAATAAACGTGAGCAACGATACGAGTCGGTAGACAAGTATAGTTACAGTGCAAAGGGTCATTCTGGTAGGTGGTGCGCGTTACGAGGCATTCACATATAACGCTTTCAAAATAACAGAAAGAAACAGCCGAGCTAGGAGTGGAACTCGTTGCACAGAGCTTAGCGGTTGTCGTCATGATTAGTAGGCCATTGCGGTTCGCAGTCCAAGACAAACGGGGGGTGATTGTAAACGCGAAATTCAACTTCTAACCGCTGTGTCAATACTGCTTGCGAAGCTCAATGGCCTAGTGATCCTGGCCATCGCCGCCAAACACTATGCGACGAGTTCAACTCCCAACTCGGCTATCTCTAGCTGATGAGTCTAAACAAAGACGAAATCGTTGGTCGTGGAGTGCAGGGATGAGAAAGAGCCACACCGAAACCCTCCACTTCGGTGACGGCCCCAGTGACCGTATTGGTAGAGGCTGATTTCAAAGTCAACCAAGGTCACGATTAAGATTGCGTGTCGCAATCCAAGACACACGGCGGATGAATCACAAACAGCAAATCAAGAAGAAACAGCATTTCAACATAATAACCTGAATTCAGCCATTTCGCGTCTACTCATTAGCTTTTGTAAGACTAGGAAATACTAGTCCGAGACGGTGCACACAATTAAGCGCTGATAGCAAAAGGCAATTGGAGTCGGACACAGCGGACTGTATTCCATGGGCTACAAGAAGACGCGGACAGATGAAGCAAGACAGAAGGTACTCCTTGGCACGGGAACGTAGAAGGTGGTCGAGTGTCGAGTCGGTTGTGAGAAAGACTAAAACAGGAAAGAATGATGTACAATTTGTCAACAATTAAATAGTACATAAAAGATAGCACTTATCTTTTATGATGCCACACAGTTCCTCCCTAGAAGGCTGAACATAGAAAGTCTTTGTTATCGAAAATGACTGGTGAATCTAGGTTCGTAAGGCAAAATCGTGCTTAGTAAGAATGAGCGAGCATTCTTGTCAAATGGAGGTTTGCCGAAAGTCGGAGTCCGCTGTGCCGTTTGTGATTTATTTTTCTTGATTGCAGGGCGGGGTGTATTTGGGTGAGCCTTTGGAGCGGGCTTGTCGGACTACGGAAACTGGCTAGCCCAGAAAAAAGTCCATAGGACCTCAACCTCTGCTGCTGCCAAACGGTGCGCTTAGGAGTGGTATATCCCCCCACCGCACCCCACCCCGCGCCAAAACGACCCACATCCCACGGAGAAACGAGCAGCGTTCGCGTCAGTCCCTCGTCGACTGCGCCGATTCTCGAAAACATTGCTCGTGTGGGCCACTCGATCGAAGGAGAGGGTTGGGACATGTAGAGACAAGAAAAAAGAAAGACACGCGCAGAACGTGCCAGAAAGAACGGACGAATGATTTGTGTGTTCAGAGTTGTTGGCTTTTGAATTTTTTTAAGAAAACGGTTTTTCGGAGGTTTTTGCTTCCTTTTGTTTGTTACCAAAACGTTAATCGGCCAACATCGGGCAAATATATACAATATCTACAAAGCTAAACGTATTTACACAGTACATAGTGGGAAAAACGAACTGGATTACGCACTTCCCGACCACGGCGATTTGTTGTGGGAGGCGGCGGCTTAGATTCGTAACATGTCGGAACAACTGGTGCTTGTAGACTGAGATCGTGGTCTGGTTGAACTACACTAGGATGCTGAAAGTTGGTGCGGTGAGTTGTGACGCCGCACAAAGCACTACTAGACGAACTAGGCGAGGTGGTTTCTTCCATAAAGGCCGGCTTTAGACAACCGATGGTGACAAGTTCGCTTCAACCACCGCGATCAATAGTGTATGTCTTACTCGCACGGTGTAGAACTTTGAAAGATCCTATGTAAAGCGACTGAAGAGGCTGTCGAACACCGTCTGCGCGAAGAAGGACGTGTGAACACGTAGACAGCTTCTCAGGCACGTACACAGGTGTCTTCTACAATCGAGGATTGGGTGGACGTAGCTTACGCCTCTGGTGAGCCAATCGATCGATGTAACTTCCGTAGTCAAGAGAGGAAGTAGACGGGGCTGGTGCTACCAGCTGTCCTGGCAATCGCAGCGTGCAACCGTAGACTAACTGCGCTGGTGTTGTATCGAAATCGGTTTTAACAGTCTTTCTTGAGCCTAGGAGGACGAGGAGATGTGTTTCAGACCATGAAGGATCTGCGTGCGCATGTAGCGCTGCCTTCAACTGGCGGTGAAAACGCTCCGTCATGCCGTTAGTGGCCGGATGATATGTCGTCGTCTGAACGTGGCGACAGCCTAATCCTTAAGCAACGTGACAAATGTCGACGAGAAATGTGACCCTCGATCGGTGGTCAGGATGGTGGGCAGCCGTGTTGAGCTACCCAGCGCTCCAGAAAAGCTTTCGCTACCGTTCCTGAAGAGCTGTTAGGTGTGGGAATAACTTCCGGCCACCTAGTGTATTGATCAACACAGATCAGTAGATATACAGAGCCTTTGGAGGGCGGCAGATGACCTACGAGTTCGACGCGCACGTGATGAAAACGTGTGTCTGGTGTCGGCAAAGTGACTACTGGGCTTCTCGTGTGTATTTGCAGCTTTGCGCGTGGACACGGAAGGCAAGCAACTGCCGAAGTACTGATGTACCGATGGACATTGCACCAAAAGAATTGTGCGGTTACGAGTTTAACCGATGCACGAACGTCTGGATGAGATAAGCCGTGCAACGTGTCGAATACGGTTTGCCGGAACTCGCGTGGAACCACAGGGCGCAGGGTGCCCAGAGTTAATTCGCAAAGTATAATTCCGTCTGTTGATGTCAGCGGAACGAGTCGTATGTCCAGTGTGGGAGATCTGCGTAGTAGATCAACCTCAGGATGGTTGACTTGCGCTGTGGCCATGGCTGCCAAGTCGATGGCAGTGCTGGCGTCAGCGGAGATAGCTTGGATGCGTGAAAGTGCCTCGGCGAAGGCGTTGTGCACACCTGAGACATGCCGTAGATCGATCGTAAACTGAGCGATATAGTCAAGGTGAAGCGACTCTCTAGGAGTGTATCGGTAGGTAGGCGAGCCGAGCACGTAAGTCAGGGTTTGCGATTGTTAAAGACGGCAAAGGAGCGACCTTCTAAGACGTGTCGAAAGTGCAGTATCGCTAGATGTACGGCTAATAGTTCTCTACCGAACGTGCTGTAGTGAGATTGGGTAGGTTGTAGGCGTTTGGAGAGAAACGCTAAGGGCTGCTACATGTTGGCTACTCGTTGCTGCGAAACAGCGTCGACTGCCACTTCCGAGATGTCAGTATTGAGGGACAGCGGGGCGGTCGGATCGTGATGCATTATAGGAGCTATGTTGGCGATAGCCTCTTTCAGTGACTTAAAAGCAGCGCGGCAGGGAGTTCGAATTCCTTGAGTTTCCCTCGGAGAAGGTCCGTGAGGGGTTGCATCAGCGAGGCGCAGTTGGGCATGAAGCGTCGGTAAAAGTTGACAAGCCTATCAAAACGCCTTGGACGTTTGAAAGTTTGAAGCTCAGGGTAGTCGATGATGGCTTGAATTTTATCCGGCTGCGGCACGACGCCTGCAGTGGAGATACGGTGATTGAGGAAGCTGATTGAGTCGTCACCAAACGAACACTTTGCTGCGTTGATCGTAACCCCGTGTTGAGATAAACGATTAAACAGTATTCGTATATGGCGCATGTGCTCTTCTCGTGAACAGCTCGCGATTACAATGTCATCGAGATAAGCGTAAGCGAAGTCTAAGCCGCGACAAACTTGGTCGATGAAGCGCTGTAAAGTTTGTGACATTCTTTAGACCAAGTGGCATGCGCAGCAATTCGAACAAACCAAATGGAATTGTCACAGCAGTTTTAGCTATGTCCGCTTCGGCTACCGGAATTTGGTTGCATGCGCGTACCAAGTCGCTTTTCCTGAAGATGTTTTTAACCGCCAGACTGACCGTGAGATCCACGATGTGTGGGATCGGATAGCGATCGGGCGTGTTAACCGTATTTAAGTTTCGACAGTCGCCGCAAGGACGCCAGTCTCCCATGACCTTCTTCGGGACCACGTGGAGAAGCGACGCCCATGGGCTGTTGGACGGTCTGTTTATACCGAGCTGAAGCATGTGGTCGAATTCAGCTCGTGCTGCACGTAGTTTGTCAGGAGCAAGTCGTCTTGGTCGTGCGCTAACTGGCTGACCACGCGTGACTATGTGATGAGCGACCTCCGTCGTGACTGGCAGAAGCTATACAGCTGGTCGTACCAGTCGCGGGTATTCAGACAGTAACTTCGCATAATCTGATGGTACATCGGCGATCCGAAAAACAGGACTGATTATCGGGGCGTTCTTAGAAACGTCTTCGACCCTTAGTGTAATACGGTCGCCTAAAAGTCTGTGGCGACCAGCATAAACAAGCAATCTCAAATGTCGGAGCAAGTCAATACTGAAAACTGCGAAGACTAAAGACGCAACCATGGAGACACCCTAAAAATCTCATCGAAGATTAAGGTCCAGCTTCGCCATACGCTGACCGAATGAAGCTATTGGAGTACCGTTGGCCGCACGCAAATTGTACGTACGCTCTGAGTGCTTGTCGTTCGCGGTCGCTGGGATGACGTTGACTTCCGCTCCCGTATTGATGAGGAACGTGATGGAAAGACCCCGATCCTTAACACAAAACAGGCGATTTGCTTGGTTATTTACGGATACGTTGATCGTGCTAGTACGCAGGCTATTTGCTTTCCCTGAAGCGGATGAGTCGTGCTTAATGCAGATAGCCTTATAACGTCTAGCTCTTCCACCGTATTGGCCGTGATACCAACATAACTCTTCAACGGATTTAGGATTGCCGGACTGATAACGTGCAGGGAAAATGTTGAGCTTCCGTGTCGAACATGACGTATTCGGTCCGGGCACAGACGAGCCGCAATGAACGGTAGCCAAAACACGGTCGGCATCTGACCGTGGCGCATGCTGCTTTGAAGCCTTCATTGCTGTAATGCTGCTACGAAGTAGCGCGATTTCCACGACCATAGTGTCACATCGGCCTGACGACAGGGAGCAAATATGAGGTTCGGTTTTCATCGGTGAGAATATGTCACCAGAGTTACTGGTCGTCTGCTGCGGAAGACGTTCGAATGCAGCGTCTGTCTTGGTAGCTAATTCTTTCAAGGGCGTATCGAGAAACATGGACAGCATTATCGGCAATGGCTCTGGGAGATGTGCAAACCACAGATCTGTTATCCCTTCTACGCTCAAAAATAAGGGACCAGCGATGCGCTGAAGTTCGCGGAGCAACTTCGACGGCTTACGATCTCCAAGCTTGAGACCATTGAGCTGTTCAAATCGAGCTCGTGCCCTGGGCTGTAACTCATTTAGAATCGCTTGCTTCATTGTTTCCTAATTTGTTTCATTCAATAGGCAGAGTAGAATGTCTTCAACCAGCGTCAAAACCGCCATAGGAAGGCATGGGACGAGCTGATTGTACTTCGGCCGGTCCGTCATAATGCCCTTATTTTCCAGTTCGGTCTCGAATATCGTAAACTAAACGTCTGGGCTGTGTTCCATGAAACTTGGAACAGCCAAAGTAAGTGTGTTTGCGCTGCGAAACGACTCAGATGCCACTTTCGAAATGTGAATCGAAAAGATAATGGATGGGCAAAAACACGAAGAAAGTGCTAAATTACGCAAGAGACAAATGAATGCAAGTATGTAATCAAGAAAAAAGAACGAACTCACAAACGAATATAAACGACGAAAAAGTTTAAATTCGCGCGTGCGATATGGGGTCACCAATTTGTAGGAGTAGTAAATACTAGTCCGAGACGGTGCACACAATTAAGCGCTGATAGCAAAAGGCAATTGGAGTCGGACACAGCGGACTCTATTCCATGGGCTACAAGATGACGCGGACCAGTGAAGCAAGACAGCAGGTACTCCTTAGCACGGGAAAGTAGAAGGTGGTCGAGTGTCGAGCCGGTTGTAAGGGAGACTAAAACAAAAAAGAATGATGTACGATTTGTTGACAATTAAATAGTACATAAAAGCTAGCACTTATCTTTTTGGGCGTCACACTGTACAGATAATCTGTGGAATTTGTATTTTATACAACAAGGCGAAATACCTGAGTATAGCTTATTCCGAGGAAATGTTTCTTCTTGTTAATGTTTGAATTGTGGAGGATAGTTATGAAGGAAACAACGTTTTCGTTCTTATTGTTGGTAATAACGGTGAGGATAGTCCAACGTTTACTCTCCAACCTCAGTCCGTCCATTGACCCTGTTCAGATTGTCAGGTTAGAGCAGCCCACCATGCCTTTTACAGCTCCACCTAGGCTACTCTTCTCAAGCAGTTATTGGCCTTTGAGGTCTTATCACCTCATAATATCCTACCAAACGACTAAAATAATTATGGTAAACAAGTCGAATAGGCTAAGTGTCCACGCATTGCGAGCAAACAGCACGTGCTGCATCCAATCGATAACTAGTCTGTTTGATCAGGCTTTTGTTATCGATGTATAACTACGTAACGATTCGGACTAACCGTTGTTCTAGATATGGACTGCGTCCTATACGTTTCACGCCTTTTATAACCGAGTTCAGCTCAGAAGCGATGTAGCTGAAGGCAGTACGGTGAAGGGCATGAATGATAATCGTGTTTGTGGGCTTGAGAGAGCATACAGCAAGCTCAGTTTAGAAGAACTGGTCTAATCCAGGAACAAAATGGGGCTAAATCGAGGTCCTTCAATAGGCCGCTTAGCTCGCAGAGAAATTATTTTAACACAAAAACGCAACTGATTTACGAAGAATGCTGTTGGAGACAGGAACGTCGTAGTAGTACTTGCCACCACCTTACAGGATCATTAGTCGCGAATACAGACACCCATATGTTTGGCTGACGTTTTACATTCCTGCAATGTAAAGTTTGGAATAATAACTCCGATTCACAAAGGCGGAAGCAGAACTGAGCTCTCAAACTACCGCCAAGTGTCTCTACTTCCTGTATCGCCCAAAGTCATATAATCCAGCGTTGTTGATTCGTTCGGGTGTTATCTAAAAAATTGTAATCTTATCGCTCCCGAGCAACACGGCTTTCGTCGACAGCGATAATGCACAACGAATTTAATAATTACAAGAGTTAGTTAGATCGAGTCGGCTGATGCTGGAGAGACCGTTGATTTTAGCTACATGGCTTTATCGAATGCATTCGATCACTAAGATCATCGGATTCCCTTTGCCAAGCTCCAATTTTACGGGATCGGTGACTCATTATTGAGCTGGATCGCTTTCTGCTGCAACGAAAATTAGTGATCAAAATCCGGAGCTTTTTTCTGACCACGTACCAGTTCTAGCGACACGGTTGTTGTTTGGGATGCATCGATGACCTTGGACGGACAATCGCTTCAACTTTCCTACTGTCTACTTATGATATCCAGCTATGGCGCAGGATTCAGGCGGATGCCGATCAGAATTTACTGCAGCGTGACATAGATATGGTACATTATTGGTCATCCCGAACTCTGTAACAGTTCAACGTGAACCAACGCAAGGTACTTTGCATACTGGCTAGAAACGCAAAGTTGAGCGTGACTTTAGCGTGCGGGTTCAGGATAATTTTGGTTGTTGCAATCCATCCACAAAGGCTTCGAAGACTGGTAACCAACGTGTCGACTTGTTATAACGGGCGTTCGGACAGATACCTTTATTTTCAGACAGACGCTCAATGCGCATGTTCGCCTGCATCTCGAATACACACTTCAGGTCCGGCAACCATAACTGAAGCATGAACTCACTGCACTAAACCAACCTCAACGGCGGGATTCGAAATACATCAGTGGAGTGCGCCACCATCCGTACTAGCGGAGGCTGAAACCTTTGGGAGTATTCCGCGGCGGTATCACCGACTACGAGACGACTTGCTAAGGATATGCTTGATTTTGCACAATCGAAATCAGGTCTAATAGTTTGCTAGTATCTAATGGGATAGAAAGCATACGTTTAA
>OX104063.1:14228388-14251704 GCA_944474145.2 Dicrocoelium dendriticum | reverse complement strand
TGTCGACGGCGGAGCTTTCTTACTCTGCCGGGGAAAAAGAAGCCCTTGCCTGTGTTTGGGCCTGTGAGAAGTGGAATTTGTTCTTGTTCGGAAGACCCTTCATTCTTCGTACAGACGACGCAGCGCTAACTAGTTTACTTACTCGAGGAACAAATGGCATCAGGCCACTTCGGATACATCGCTGGTATGCACGATTGTTAACATACGATTTTCAAATTAAATTCCGTCCCGGAAGCGAAAAGCAGGTATCGGATGGGCTCTCTCAACTGCCCCTCAACGAAGCTGCACATATTTAGGATGATAATAAGAGTTTACTGGTGTCTTACCTGAGTAATGAATCAATCTCAGCCCTGACTAAAGAAGAACTACAGAAGACGACTCAGGAAGATGAGACACTCTGCTGCGGTCAGGGGTTTCTGCTAAACAGTTGGCCACAAAATATCAAGATCATAAGTGAGTTCCGCCCGTACTACGTGTTACGTCACGAACTTTCATTTATAGATTGATGTTTAATGCGTGACGAAAAATTTGTGGCTTCTCGGAGCTTGATACAAAAGATCATGCTATGTGCTCACGAAAGCCACCCTGGCATCATTCGTACGAAACGCAATGTTGACGCATGCTTCTGGTGTCCCAGCATGTCACACGAAATAGAAAAACTTGTTCATGACTGCTCTTCATGTCAAGGGGCAGACAAGAGTTCAAGGCCGGTTTCATCCCCTATACAACCTGTTGACTATCCTATGCGACCGTGGGCCAAGCTAGCTCTTGACATAATGGGTCCATTTAGCTCAACACCTCAGCATCAAAGGAGCTGTTTGGTGGCGACCTGCTTTTACAGTAAGTGGCCGGAAGTCCATTTGTGTGGAGAGGTGACTACTGCCAGCATTATTCGATGGCTGAAATATATGTTTTCCCGTTTCGGATTACCAGAGGAGATAGTGACGGACAACAGGCCGCAGTTTACAAGTCACGAGCTTCATTCGTTCCTTCAACTTCACGCTATCCGGCACTCACGTACAACGCCGTATAATCCAGCGGCAAACGGCATGGTAGAGCGGTTCAATCGATCCTTGAAAGGGAGTATCCAAACTATTCGCTTATCTGGTACAGGTTGGGAGGATGCAGTTCTACCAGTACTATTTTCTTACCGAACTGCACACCACCGAGCCACAGACGAAACGCCAGCTGAACTCCTGCTTGGGCGCGCCTTTCGAACAAAATTGCATGCCGCCATTTCCATTCCTGCCACAAATACTTCCGACGAGTTAGATCGTCGCCATCGATATCAGACCAATTGCCAGAAGCATACCACTCCGCTCCAGCTCGGAATATTCGTGCGCGTGAAGGTAAACGCTGCATCAAAAGGACAGCCCACGTTATCAGATCCGATAAGGATAAGGGGTGCATGTGGGCCAGGCACTTACCGGCTGGAAGATGGCCGCACAGTCAACGCCCGGAGATTATTCACAAGTATCAGACGAACGGGACATATGCTACCAACCTTCACTGCCGAACCTACGCAAAGCATGTAGCTCCGCAGGACGAGCCGAAAACAAAGACGACCGAATCGATGTGGTTTCGATGCATCACATGATTAGGCGGAGAGGTGATAGTGTGTATTCTGTCCGCATTCTTGACGGCTAGTCTAAACAGACACGTGCACACAATTCCAGACACACACACACACACACAAAGCGTCTAATTCTCTGCTTCCCTATTGGTTCATCCTTCTCCTTACGACACCTTAATGTACTCACCCAGTTAGACATTGATCAGGTTACAGCAGTTCGTTTAGGAGAGTGACGTTTTTACTACTTCCCGTGCATCTGACCTATCGTAAACGATAATGACCTTCTTCGTGACCGTGTGCAGAGGCGACACCCATGGGCTGTTGGATGGTCTGACGATACCGAGTCGAAGCATGTGGTCGAATTCAGCTCGTGCTGCACGTAGTTTGTCAGGAGCAAGTCGTCTTGGTCGTGCGCTAACTGGCTGACCACGCGTGACTATGTGATGAGAGAGCTCTGTCGTGACTGGCGGAAGCTCTACTGCTGGTCGTACCAGTCGCGCGTATTCAGACAGTAGGTTCGCATAATCTGATGGTACATCGGCGATCCGAAAAACAGGACTGATTATCGGGGCGTCCGTAGGAACGTCTTCGACCCCTAGTGTAGTACGGTCGCCTAAAAGTCTGTGGCCACCAGCAAAAACAAGCAATCCCAAATGCCGGAGGAAGTCAATACCGATAATTGCGAAGGCTATAGACACAACCATGAAGACCCCCTAAAAATCTCATGGAAGATTAAAGTTCAGGTTCATCATACGCTGACCGAATGAAGCTATCGGAGAACCGTTGGCCGCACGCAGATTGTACGTAGGCTCTGAGTGCTTGTCGTTCGCGGTCGCTGGGGTGACGCTGATTTCCGCTCCCGTGTCGATGAGGAACGTGATAGAAGAACGTCGCTACTTGACATAAAACAGGCGATTTGCTTGGTTATTGACGGATACCTTGGTTATGCTGGTATGCGGGCTATTCGCTTTCCCTGAAGCGGCTTGGTCGTGCCTAAAGCAGGGAGTCCGACAACGTCTAGCTCTTTCACCATATTGGTGGTGATACCAACATACTTCTTCCAAGCGTTTTGGTACTATCTGACTGAGAACGTGAAGGGAAAATATTGCGCTTTCGTGCCGAACGAGACATACTCAGTACAGACACAGACCAGCAGCAATGAACGGTAGCCAAGACATGGTCAGCATTTGACCGTCGCACATGCCGCTTCGAAGCCTTCATTGCTGCTATCCTGCTGCGAAATAGCGCAATTCCCTCGTCTTTAAGGTCAGATCGGTCTGACGACAGGGAGCAAATATGAGATTCTGTTTTCATCG
Organism: Dicrocoelium dendriticum; assembly: GCA_944474145.2. Lineage (NCBI taxonomy): Eukaryota > Metazoa > Platyhelminthes > Trematoda > Plagiorchiida > Dicrocoeliidae > Dicrocoelium > Dicrocoelium dendriticum. Next base: position 14,248,815 of record OX104063.1, on the reverse strand, counting down.
GTGAAAATATGTCACCGGAGCTACTGGTCGTCTGCTGCGGAAGACGTTTGAACGCAGCGTCTGTCTTGGTAGCTAATTCTTTCAGGGGTGTATCGAGAAACATGAACAGCATTACCGGCAATGGCTTTGGGAGAAGTGCAAACCACATCTCTTTTATCCCTCCTACGCTCAAAAATAAGGGACCAGCGATGCGCTGAAGTTAGCGGAGCAACGCCGACGTCTTACGATCTCCAAGCTTGAGACCATTGAGCTGTTCAAATCGAGCTCGTGCGCTGGGCCGTAACTCTTTTAAAATAGCTTGCTTCATGGTTTCACACTTTGTCTCATCTGATGGGCAGAGTAGAATGTCCTCAAACAGCGTCACAACCGATGAAGAAAGGAGCGGGACGAGCTGATTGTACCTCGGACGGTCTGCCGTAATGCCCTTATTTTCCAGTTCGATCTCGAAAATCGTAAACCAAACCTCTGGGCTGTGTTCCGTGAACCTTGGAACAGCCAAAGTGAACATGATTACGGTGCGAAACCACTCAAATACCAATGTGTGGACGTCTGCTTGAGTGAAGCAAAACTGACAACTCGGACCCTGTCCTTCGGGTGTCTGGGACGGACTATTTCTGGTTCGGGATACCGTACACAGATCAGTGTTTGTTTCGGCTCTCCCATGCTCGAACTGCTGTGCCGTCCTTGCTTCACTCAAGCAGACGTCCACACATTGTTCCAAAGACAGGTTCCGTTGTCTCAGAAGGCGCTGAGTGGGCTCATCATTCTTTATGCCAGTGACCATACGATCACGAACCAAGGAGTCGCGCATGCAATTGCAGAAGCTGCAGTTACACGCCAACATTTTCGGTTCTGTTAGGTAAGTCTCGAACGATTCGCATGGGGATCGATCGCGAACAAAAAGTGAATACCTCTGGTACGTTTCATTTACCTGTCCTTCGCAAAACGCCCCGAATCTTCTCAGCACTTCCGAAAGTTTGACCTCCTCACTTTCCTCACTGAGCTCCAATGTTTCGAGCATCTTTCTGGCTTCATCACCCACAGTGTGCTTAAACATCGCCAAATGCTACGCAATTGGTTGAGTATGCAACTGGGTCGGGGTGACCAAATCCCTCCACTTCGCATTCCACATTCTCCAATTCTCTGGCAGCATGCTTTCAGTCATCTGCAGAGCGGTCGGCAGTGTGATCGACGGCTGTCCACCAAAAACGAGCGGGTTCCGGCGCGTCGGCTTCTTCTCCTCTGTCGCCATGTCGTGTTGACCTCCGAGAAGAAAGAAGACTGGGCCACGATCACGAAGTCGTTTATTAAGATTACGATCGCATATTTATAGAGTATGTACACTATTTACAGCAGTCCGTTTCAATGCCTCATCCCGATTATTTGTATTGTGTCGCTGGCTCCTTTTCCATTGGTTCATGCTTGCTCGTCACGTTCACTCTGTCTAAATTCACCTTGACTTACTTAGTGGATGCACGATTGGCGGGATTGGGCGCTCGCGTCTCTTCCCTCGATCTAATGCCAGAAGCCTTGGCTCAAGTGTGCACGAGTATACGCTGCTTCACCTGCTGGCACCTGATTGGTCACTTGCACGTCCAGTGGATAGTTGCAGGCTGGACGTGATCACGGGCCAACTATTTCCTTATTGGCTGACCAATCTGCTTCCGGCAACCTGCTCACTACCTATCGGTGTGGGCTTTGACGTTCGATCGGTCTGACAGCATTTCCAACCACCAGCATTTCCAGCCCCTTATCACAGGTGGTAAATATATATGAGCAGGTTGCAAAATATGCACCTCCTTTCATTCAATTTCCTTGCAGCATACTCCGTCCGCTCTGTCGGTTCTGGTCGTGTTATTTCCGAACTCCCCTGACATCCTTATCACAGGAGATTTATCTATCTTTGAGCTGGAAAATCCAACAGCTTATAGCGTACCGTTTATACCCTATCTGAAAGGGCTAATCTCTAGCATAACCCTGTACATCACTTCGACACTCCCACCAGGATCAGGACAGCGAAAAGGCGACTTGTCCTAGTGCTCACTTGCGATGATCATGGTAGCTTGCTGGATGTGCGTAACTGTGTGCGTCGAATCAATTACGTGACTCTATTGTTCGATTACTTTTGTTATGTCAAATGCCCTATGTAGATCCTGAAGGCAGGCAATCTACTTCACAGTATCGGGTATATTTGACATTTCCTGAAAACGCTAGTTGGGCATTCATGATTGAGTGCACCCTAGAAATAGCTTGGAAAACGTTATGGAAATCTTTACGTTATTTGTCGCGAAACTATCTGGGCTTAAATGCTTCCATCGTCCCATCAAACCAGCGTTATTTTTGGGAATACAAACATAAATGGCCCTGCGGGATCTGACATTGCGTGTTTACAATAAGAATCCCCGGTCAAAATATTGGCCAGCATACGTAGCTTAGCTTAACTACTCTATGCAGATGATTCGTGAAAACAAGGTAACAAACCAGTTAGACCATTCTGTTGTAACCACAAACATTTTGCAAACAGGTAACTAGACTTTTTAAAGTGTGGCGCGGAATCACACCATTCACTACGGTTGGTGGCTATACGCATAGAGCGAAAGATTCGGCCAACGTCTTATGGGCCCAGTACTTTTCTACTTGCAAGGGATACAACCTCGAACGCCATTCTTGCTTCTAGCACTTCACTATGACTTTTATTCCGCGTCACATTCACTGCACATACCATGTTAAAAAGCTACCATCCTTGCGTACACACAGTTCTCCTGGAGCGGATAACATTCACCTTAAAGCACTGCAGGTAGCAGCTATACACCTAGCCGTCTCACTTGCCGAATTCTTTCAACATTGCCTAGACGAGTACATAGTTCCGTCAAGGTAGAGGGGGCTATTATCACCCCTATTTTACAAGGGAAGAATTCGATCTGATCCTTCCAGTTACTGCTCAATAACGCTACTCTATCTGCTTGGCAAAATCACGGAGGCTACACAGGCCAGGTAGAACTTTGATTATCCAGTGAAACTTTTTACCTATTCGCGGACATGTTATACCTATCCCCTAACCCTTCAATTATATCCTTGCACAATTGTACATGGGTTTGCTTAACATTTGTATTATGATATATTTCATGTTTTCAGTTCGCATTATTTCCATATCCTGGACTCTTCAATTTCACATATTTCACCCTTGACATATTGCCGAGCAGCAAACACTTACGCTGTGCCACACGGCCGCAAGTTTTCCAGTTTCCACCTTTTCTCATTACGAGGACGAACCTAATCCTATGCTGATTACCGTTTTTACTTTGAATTACAGAACCACGGGAACAGGAATTTACATTTTGGTTTCTCTACCCCGACCATGCGTAAGTATAGGTTTACTTGCCTAAACTTTCCTTATCCTATCTCGTAGAATTACCTAGCCCAGGCTTCGCATAGTCGTTACAGAGCTGATAATCGCAGACGGACTGATTGGCTATCTGGAAGGTTACAGCATCATTGCACCGGGGCAGGACAGGTTTCGTCAACTTCGATCATGTACCACAAATCTGCTAATTGAACGAGACGATGGGAACGAAACCGTCGAGGAGGGGACAGGAACCGATTCTATCTACTGGCACTTTCGATAGCGTTTTATCGTTTGGAGCATGAAATTCTGCTTCATACAACTCGGCACTACCGTATTGGAGATCCGGTATTAGGGTTCTTTGGTAGATTTTCCAGCGAACGGCAACTGAGAGTTAGATTCCGAACACTTTGTCCAACCCAACTCGAGTAGATTGCGGCTTATTGTAGGTTTCGGTACATGAGCCTTGGCTGTCTTTAGTTTTATTAACGACGCATCGAGCGTTAGCACCACAAAACTTTGCTTCTTCGCGGATGACGTTTAGGTTTGACGAGTGATTCTCTAGCGTGACCTAGCTGAAGTCTAAATTCAGTCGGTGAGGAATGCACTGCCATTCAATGTGGGCAAGTGCTGTGTTGTCCCCATCCGTCATCGACACGCCACATCTGCAAACATGCGGTGCACGATCAACAGAGAAGCTTTCAGAACTGTGACCTCGGTGTGCTGGTATAGGATGACATCGGTACCAGACAGTTCGAGTCTGCTTCGGAAAGTCGTAGCCAGAATGCTGGTCCCTTGTGGAGGGTACTTAAAAGTTTGGATTCATTGATCTTCTCTCTGATGCTCAACGCTGACGTGCGTCCCCACTTCGAATCCGCTATGGAGGCTTGACAAACTTGGCCAAAGCGTGCGCTCGCAGTGCTCGAAACCCGGCGTCAAGCAATAAAATTTGTCAACGGTTTGAGCCATCTCCCTTACCAAGATGGACATAAAGAACTCGGATTTTTCAGTGGACGTTACGGGCGACTACGTGAAGGCCTCGTATTATTTTACTAAATCTTGAGTGACTTCGGTCACGTATGCACTACCTTTGAAACTCAGCCCGAACACCAAACGGAGAGGCAATATCCTGAACCTGAGTGAACAATAAACTCGCATAGATTGTCGACGAATATATTGCTCCCTCGGGGTCCACCAGTCTTGGAACTCCCTTCCTAACTCACTTGCTTGTACCTCTAACTTAGCCATTTTCAAAAACCATTGGAAATAGCATTTGGATCCATGCACTGTTATTTGAACGGATGGTCTGGATACTTTCAGGAGAACTTGCTTCCCTGAAACTATAACTAACAGTGACGCACAGAAGTCCGTACATAGGAGTGAGCAACTGTCTTGTTATGTGCTATTAGATGCAAGTGTAACAACTTGTTAATCCACTTTGCATGGCACCACCTCACCCCCAAACCCTATTGTTTGCATAACATTACTTGTTAGATTCACTGTTGCAAATTTTACTTTCTCCGCTTATGTAGAGATTGCATTTGCAAATCCTTCTATTACCAACCTTGAGGACACATTAAGCTTATGCTCCTTTACCCGTTAGAAACCGCTGCTTCGTTGTACTAGCGGATCTGCACCGACTAGAAACTTGATGCAGAAAGTGGAAAAGAGAATTCGCGTCCGCGAAGGGCAGCTACATATACTATTAATGCAGTATTGCAGTAAATTCTTTAATGTTAGACAGTAAAACACTTTCCACCCGTCTCACAATTCGCGATCTTAGGCCACACTACTCAAGCTTCTCCAATTTCGCCTAACAGGTATATCATGGCTGAACAGGAAACAGTACGAATAATAAGACAATAACAACCAAAGCTTCTTTTGTCCAGTTTGCCACTCACAGTTTTTTGAATTTTTTCAGTTTTTTAGGGGGGGGGAAGAGTGACACCGCGACACACCGAAGCACACGTCGGCCACTGACATCGATCTTAAGCCATGGCTTCCAAGGTCTTTAAGCAGCAATTCTCCGCATCTCTCGGACACAAACCAGGTAGTCGACAACAACTTGCCGAGGCCAACTATTTCATCAGCTTTTTCATGCGGCTTCTCCAAGTTGAAGGCTGTCCACCAGACCGCCTCTTCCAGGCCTGTCTAGCAACCGCAAACGACGCACGACGTTAGTAACTTTGAACAGGCATGCGCATTACGTGTCCCAACCACCGCAGTTGATGCAGTGAGATGAGCTCCTTGAGCGAGTGGCTTCCACGTCCCAAGACGCGCTGTCAAACTTCCACATTGCTTACGTGGTGCCGCCACCACACACGAGCAATGGACCGCAGACAGCGGTGCTCGAAGACTGATAGTCTGCGCAATCCATCTTTATGAATGGGCCAGATCTCGCATCCGTACAACAGTGCAGCACGAACAGTTACACAAGGTGTAGTATACTGTCGCAAAAACCCGTAAACTAAAAGCCTTTGTTTTGGCTGAAGCCAATGTCTTCCTATATAAAACACGTATTCGTCCCCTAGTAGCATAATGCTCATTAGTATACTCCAATCTGTGCTAAAATGACAGGACTTCAATAGCAAATGCACAGCGCTTTTTTATGATTGCCTAATGAGAAACTGGTAATTTTAATTACTATGGCTGCTGCTGCGATATGAACATAGGACCCCTCTGGTTAAAAAGACGAAAACTTAAGTTAAACTGGATTTCTGATATGATCTATAAAGTTGTAGATCAGTACTTCAACTTTCCCTTAACCACAACAGAAATAACACGTGACGATTGAAAAAAGCACGAGCTAGCTTGCGATCAAATTGTTTTGATAAACACTATGCACTTTTTGGAACAAGTTACCGTATAATTTGAGAACCGGCGGTTCAATGTTGTTTTCCGCACTCTACAAAATAAAGAATTAACAGTGCATGAGGTGAGCGACATGCTCAACATGGACGTGAGTATAACAACCGTGTTTGAGTAAGGGCGGAGTGCCATACAGTAAATAACAAGTTATCTGATTCGAAGTCAATCCACTTTTACCATACATTCTGTTTTCCTTATTAACGAAGCTTTTCGTAGTTACAACTCTTCTTTTTGTCAGAAGGTAGCATCAACCATACTAGGGAGTGATCACTGTCATCCGTCGATATAATTTCCTACGTACGTCTGCTACTCCAAATGGCTGAACCACTGAAGCATCGACTCGAAACCACTCTTCTTATGAACAACTTCAAAAGCAACTGCTATCACTCGAAGTAACCACATAGTCCGTGTCTCACACTTTCGAGATATAAACCCTTCTTTTATTTTTCATTGCTCATGTTTCTCATTTTACATTTGTCCTGTGACGGTAAATGTATTTTCTTGTTTCCCGAAGGCGCTAGTCGAGGAACGGAGAGCAAGTCTTATTGCTCAGCTATGTTCATTAATGTGTTTTTTGAGCGTCTGAAACCGATGCATGAAGCTGAAAGTTCTTTCCAGAACTGTCTCGCATACTGATAATTCAAGCAGTCATCTGTTTTTGATACCTCTCTATACGATTTGATCGAAAAACGTGTCGATCTTTCTGGAACAGTAGCGAACTCTGCTATTTCTTTCTTAGTTATCACCACCGTTACTGCTCCTTTTGCCTCTACATAGTTTATCTGCTTTAATTCATTGTTGGCTACGACCGGGTCGATCTCCTGAGGGGACGGATTGAAGCTACTAAAGTTAATAATTTCATATATATATATATTATATATATATATATATATATGTAGCAGTGCATGACGCAGACGATCTTGTCTCACCAATTTGCTGATTACTCGGGACTCATGGACATGGGCGACTGATGTAGGAGACCCCATAGATGTGATTTACTTGGATTTTTCTGAAGCATTCGACAGGGTCAATCACTTCTTTCTCCTCCAAAAGCTTGCTGCCTACGATATCAACGGTTCCCTGCTCACCTGGTTAGAAGACTACTTACACGACAGAGCAATCAAGTTAAGAGTAGCAGACACTTATTCTGAAAGCCTTTACGTCTCCAGTGGTGTACCACAAGGATCCGTCCTCGGCCCGCTACCGTTTTTAGTCTACATTAATGACCTTCCAGCAGACATTCTATCTCCGATGCAAATATTTGCATACGATGCTAAAATATGGAGAGCAATTCGCTCAGCATCCGACCGTGTCTACCTCCAGGAAGATCTGACCCGGATTAACAAATGGGCAGAAAAGAACTAGCTCCCACTGAACCCTGCAAAGTGCCACCTGCTGACGGTGCACAACAGCTTCGTCAACACATACCTTTTGGGGCAACACGTCATGCAACACGTGACTAGTGAACGCGACTTAGGTATAATCGTGCAAGAGAGTCTTGGAAATTCGCTCCAATGTTCGAAAGCAGCAAGTGTGGCGAACTTGAACTTGAGACTTTTGAGGCGAGCTCTCGGCACTTTTGAGCGACGGCTAGTACCATTGTTGATTGACTCCTACATTCGTCCTCATGTTGAATATGCAATTCAGGCCTGGTGTCCATGGTTAAAACGAGACATTCGCCTATTGGAACAGCCCAAAAGAAGAGCCACAAAGGCAACGCGTGGACTATCCGGTATAAGTTACGAACTGCGTCTTTGTGTACTCGGTGTGTTCTCATTAGAATACCGACGGATTCGCGGAGATCTTACTCTCACATACCGGATACTAACCAAAAGTGAGCATCCATGTACATCACTGTTGACTCCAGCCCCTTACAAACAAAACCGAGGCTACCACCTGAAACTAATGACGCAACACTCTAGTCTGAATTGCAGAAAGTCTTTTTACTCACTTAGAATCTGTTCTCACTGGAATGCATTACCAAACTATGTGGTGAAGGCACCAGACATGACGACATTCAAAAGACTCTTAGACTTTCATCTTAATGATAAACGATACACAACACTTTGCTAAAGTGCACTGATTTAACCACTGATACTTCACATTCCACATTGGAATATTTCGATTTTAATTTTATTTTGCATATCCATCCTGTGGGTCTTGTAAAGTTATGCTTTTTATCCCATCATACACCATGGAACCATATATGCAAGATGCATTGGTATTGGCTCCCTGCCGAGAAATGACTTGCTTGACTCAGAACAACGATTTATGGTACGGGCTAGATGAGTTGAGTGTCTGCACTAAATGCACATAAAAGTAGCGCTAAAAATGAGTTAAATAGTTAATATCTTACCAACTTTAAGTGCACACTGACGCACGGCCAGATGGGCATGGGATTGCGGGTTAAACCCTTCGATGGAAGACTCCGCATGAACGAAGTTCCCCAAGAGACGGTTTCATGGATGACCGTTTTATTACCATTGAACATTTACATTTAGATACATCTATTATTTTTGACAACCTCCCAGTCTTCCTAAAAGGTTCATCCCATTAATTAGACCTGCCTCCCCAAAAACAGTTTAAGAACTGCTTTGGTAAACAATAAAATGATGTTCTGTGCAATTCCGCTGTACATAATGGTCATACTATTCAATTGAACTGTGCAACGCAATGTCAAGGAATACACCGTTGTTTTTGTACTCGGCACAACTTCATAATGCCAATGTAAGAGCGTGGCATTACCTGTGCATATGTGATCTGTGCTAAATAAGGACGCACTTCAGCAAGACCTAGACAGAGCGTATTGGTGGTCCTTCCACAATCTGCTCCGGTTCAATTCGGGGGAGTGTAAAGTGGTTCACATACCCCACCAGCCGAACATCGCACATAAGCTTGGAAACCATGTCCTGCTAGCAGTCACCTCGGAGCGCGACCTTGAGCTACTAGTCTAGGTTGATCTGGGCTGCTCAGAACAATTTGAGAAGGCGTCAAAGACCGGGAACCAACACGTTGGTATGCTGCAGAGAGCATTTGGGCGGTTTGATTCCTCCGTTTGTCCTCAGTTGCTTAACATCTACCTGTAGCCTTATGTGGAATACACAATCCAGAGATGGCAACCTTGGCACATGCAAGACCTTGTAGCGCTCGAGACTCCACAGCGACGGGCCATGAAGCACGTCAAAGGGTCGTTTAACCTTCCTAATCAACTTAGACTGAGGATCTTAAAATTATACCGTGGCTGGTACCGGCGCCTACGTGGCGACCTTATTATGGTCTACCAGATTCTAAGGAACCCCAACCACGTCTGCCGTCACCTACTACAACAGAGTCACAACATTAATTTGAGGGACCACCAGTTCAAGTTGGTCAAGCAATACAGTCGGCTAGAATGTCAATTGAAGTTTTAATCTCTTCTTGTGTATCAGACTTGGAACGCCCTCCCAAATTAATTTGTTTCCGTCGTTACTTTACCTGTGTTTAAAAAGCGCCTTGACGTTGCCCTAACCCACGTGATTTAGCCTGTGTCTCGACAGAAGAGATAATGCAACGAAAGTTGCACAACCAGAATTAACCTGCACGACTGGGGTTGGCTCTTTCTGCATGCCTTTGTGTTAACAATGTGATGAGTCTACAAACCGATGTTCATTTTATTCCTTTGTTTTCTATTTATCATGTTGTGGTTTTCTTTTCGGTCATACTACTGGATTTGCTTAGTATCCGCTTTTTGGCCCGTAATATGCCATTGTAGCATTGTTCCATTGTTCTCACTTGGTAAGAAATATACCTATGTCATTGTTTCCGTTCATGATGAGTGAGCTGTTCGCCCTCTAATATGTGACGAAATATTGTAATAGCAGGCAGTGAGTCAATCTGGGTGCAGGTAACATTGCAATCCGTACAACTGCGTCGAAACAGGACCAAAAATACAGCAATACTTCTTCAGATTCTCATGTAATAATCGTAAAAATAGCTGACTTACAGTAACCTAGGACTCAGAAATGCGAGTGTTTATTCCCTGCAGATAAGCGTTGGCCAAACATAATTGTGGAATACGCATCCAAGACTAAAATGAAACGGTGCACTAGTCTAGCCTCCACCATTTGTTTTGACAGACTGTGTCCAGTATTGATCCTTCACTTCTCAAAGCACAGACGGTGCTACTACGGGTTCGCACCGGTGTTCGTATGTGTTCTTGGCATGCGTAGGTGAAGCAGCGACCCCAACATGCGGAAGTCACCGAGATGTAAAGTATGGCACATTATGATGAAGGGAACTCACGCTAGACGAAAGGAAAAATGTACAGCCATAGTTTGGCCTTCGTACAATAAAGCCCGTAAACTGCGGATAAGCCTAGATGTGATGAGTTAGACCCGTTCGATCTTTTGTGTCTAGCTACGGGGGCGAGCCGTATAATTGGTCTTATGATGGGAGAGTGGAAATAAGTGACAATCTCCTCAGACCAAGCGCAGAATCAATTTCTTAGCCTCATTAAAGGCGTCTCTCGGTGCTTGTTGTCTACGGAGTTCAACGTGCAGCATGAAACTATCCATGGACCATTCACAGAAAATGCGGGATACAATGGTTAACCGTAGAGGGTATAGATTCGGCTGTCACCACCCCTACCAAGGCTCATGAATATCGACTTGTTTGGATAGACAGGGTGGCTGGATTCTGCCAACCAAGTGCCCAAAATTTTGGGTCTTGCTGAAGTAGGCCGAAGTCGTCAGGGATGCTTATCCCTTTACACATCCTCAGCTCGTTCACAAACAGGGCACATGGTGACCAAAGAAGCCGAGGCAGATCATTGATGTAATTAAGTGAGGTTCTCCGTAGCCAGTTTCCAAATCGGATAGTCGCCCACATGCCCGGAAAAGCACTAGACTGCAGTTTCAGCCTGTTGGGCATCATCAGTAGTGCGCATCCATCGGATCCTGACTACCAGCGGCTTGAACCTCCAGTCAGTAGCTTATGCCACTGGAACAGCCTCGGACCGTCAAGATTTACAAGTTAAGTGCCATACTGCGATGTAATGATGTATTTGCTGAAAAAAGTATACCCAGCGATGTGCCACTGGGACGCGACCCTGGCCGCGGAGTATCAGTTGGTGAGATTGGGGTCAGCCTGTACCTACCGCTTTCGCCCAACAAGAAACTGACGGATTCATTGAAACAGAGAGCTACCTACACTGCAAACTCTGAGAATGTGGAGGAGAACCTTGTAGTTCAGCCTATCACATGCTTTGCTGAAATCTAGGTAGATCACGTCGATGTACGGACAAACCTGTCTAAGGCGATCATTCAAGGGACCGAAAAAAGTGTTCGCCTTGGACAAGTTCATGCATAGGGACCATATTCATGGGAGAAAACCTTGGGGATGGTTTAGCTGGTCGCGATGGACAGGCGGTCGCCATAGCAGGTTGGACTATAGTTCCCTCGTTTATTATCTGCAACCGCTCACGTCTCCTAGCTAAGAGATTGCTGATACAGGAACGGCCTAACATGAGACCGTGTAATGCTGAGCAGGAATCATTGAAAATGGAAGGCATCTTGAGGAGAAAATAAGTCTGGTTAACGTACATGAGGTAGTACAGGAATCCCAAAGTAAGGCGCGGCAGTCATCAGGAGACTACACTCGAAATTAGGGACGAAAATCGACTAATCCATTTATTCTGGTATGTTCGAGCCATACCGCAAATTGCGCTAGCAAGAAAGAAAGGGTTGCAGCTTCCAGAGATTAAAAGAGAGAAGTGAAATGAACACTTTTGTATGAACGACCGGAACGAAGAAAACGCCTTACCAAAGAAGATGGCCTAATGAATTACGAATGCGACAAAATTGTCTGAAAGGGTTCGAAGGTGCCATTGAAACCCCGGAACAAACGCTCGAGGAAAGGTGAAAGAAAGAGAGTCAGAGAAAAATGGCAAGCTAAAAATGCAAAAAAACGTACACTAACTGGAAAAGCCCATCAGAGTATTATATGATCAGCAAATACACCATTAAAACAATTACTAAAGGTGCTTTTGCTTTCTCCAAAAAGCGTTTGAAGAAATATTACTGTCCAGCGCTAACTTTAACGCGGCACTGCAGGCGAAGCTAGGTACAACCGCTAGATATTAATAGTAGCTTAACAAAAAGGATGATCGTTTTTGAAGAAAGTAAACGAATTTAGAAAGCACACGAACTGGGGAGTCAAGCAACCGGTTTGTTGGCACTAGTGTCCCTACGTAAGCAGGTGGTGTCCTTAATTTGGCCGTACTTACGCACTACCTGGTAATAAAAACGAACGGTTTGTCACATGACGCGCTGCTAGACAGTACGAGCAGCATACAGACAAGCTGGTTGTTTGCCAAGGTTACTACTAATATTGATCTGATTAGAAGTGCATTGCCAGAAGTAGCGTCACTATCTGACAATGGGGTTTTTTCAAAAGCGAAGATTGCCACGCAATCCCATATCGCATGTGGCCCCAGAAGTTAAATTTTGTGTACTAACTTGAGTTAGGTGAAAGCGCCCAAAGATAGGACGAAGGGGCGGCACGGTAGGGGATTGCAGCTATTGGTAGAAAATAAAAAGGAGAAGATTGAGGAAACTCGTTTATAAATGTAGGCGACTCGGTGTGAAAACGCCAATGAGTTCATTCTTGACTTATTTCCTAGTGCATGTGTTACTTACAGCACTGCACCTTACTGAGCTGTCGTCTAACGTTCTCAAAAATGTGCTTCCTCATCAAAGTCACCTGAGTTAAGTGGGATTATTGCTGTTGGTGGTACAAGCTAGGAATTTCGGGGAAATCGTGTGGTATGGGCCAGCCAGATGACTGAATTTAAAGGGTTTGCAATGTTCCGATATGTGCAGGCGCTAATTAGTGCACATCGGTATTTGGGTGCTGTTAGTTGGTATCTGTCACTAGAGTATCGCTCTGGACTTCGATTCGCGATGGGTGGCACTGCCACCTGCAGATCCCTATCTTTTCTAGGTAGCCTGGAAGGGAACCCCCGAGTTGGGAATGCAACCGTCTATCTTTGTATCTGCCGTAGCGCTATTGCACGTAGAGTACACAAAATCACGAAACTTCGAACGAGCTCGATGAACCCCTGTCTCCTTAAAATAGGACCCCGAATACTATCTACCTTGAGTGAACTCACTACCACGCACACACCCACACCGTAAGCGAGACCATCGGCCTCACCACCCACTTTGCCTACGCCACCGTCTTGGGAACCAGGAACCGCCCTGCGGCCCCCCGGGGTTGATAACTCACATGCCCGTAGCAGTGTTTGGCACCGCGACTAGTATACCATTTCCGTTATGTGAAATCATACCACTTCTGTCCTACTGCCTGTTACCCAAGGTTATCCGGCATCCCTTCCACACACCAAACCGTTACGGCTTTCTGTCCAGCATTGACGGAGATCAGTTCAACGGAGGCGGCATCATTCGCCACCATGCCAACGGCTCCAAGTACACACGCCCAAATGACCGCCACATCTAAAGAGCGTGCACCCATGTTGATGAGCCAAAGAGAGGTACACCAAACAGAATTCCACGCCTGGTATACGTACTAATTTTCTATTTCCGTATGGTTTACCAAACCCACTTAGGACAATTGGGCCTTTGTCAATGTTTTGTCTCTCAATTCCAGGAGGTCCATCTTTTCACAGCACGCATCGTGACCCTCCACTTTAACAGACTCCCGCAATTCACATCGGTAGCGCCATTTCATCACTTAATATTCCATCACAAAACCACCCAGCTCCGCAGATTACCGGCCCCCCCTGACTACCATACCAATGCCACTATTACGTCTCTAGTAATCAACACTATTCCGATACAACCTGCCCCACCCTTTCGTTACCACATATCCCCTCTTCTCACATCTTAATAGCTCTGTGAGCGATCAACGACCGTTTAGAAACTACATTTAGTGCGCCATACCAAGGCCGACATTTCCTGTAGCCGATATCGTAGGTATTGATCCGGGAAAAGCTCAATCTGACCCCACCCCGAACATGTCAATATCGACTTTTGCCTTCATACATCATCTACCCCACGTCTATCCATATCTTAATATGATAAGACTGAAAAGAGTCGCTCAGTCGATTGCTTAATCAACGAACCCTAAAAACCCCGTTAGCTTCTGGCTGCACATTACCGGGGCATTTCGAGTGTGAAGCATGCAGGTGCACAATCATTCAAGTTATATCCTAGCCAGAGACTATCGCACCCGTACTGAACAATGACGCTTAGATGGTGGTTACTCTCAATTTGGGTCTCATAATGTACCGCGAACCCTCCGCGCAATGGCTTGTACCCAGTCTTTTCGCGCCAGCAGGCTTATGCCCCAATTGGTTTCACGGTTGTCAGGACCTACCAAATGTACCCCCGCCACCGTCTGACGTGTAATCATCTAGAAAGCAAGCATGTCAAAAAAACCATACCAGCTGAAGGAAGAAGAGGACGTGCTCACCCTCATGTTTGGCCGCTGAGATCTACCCCACCAACGATTCCTGAACTGGCCTCCCTATGGCCTGCGGTCATCGGTCTACAAGAACACACGACCAGGTCAGCCGACCCTCCCGGGCTTGGCACTAGACCCCAGACACCCGACAAATGTCATTCCACCAAACACGCTTCAGTGATCCGGATGACTCATGTGCCGGTATGTATAATATGCTGCACACGTTTTGGACACTATCTCAGCAAGCTACCCAGCTTCGTATTCGTAGAGTTCCCGCCATGTGACTTCGTTAATGGCCCGTTCAACATGGTTGATGGCACGGAGCTCACGGCGGCTGCATGATTTCATTCTATCGGCAAGCCATCCCAACCCGACCACTGATCGCCCCTAGCCATAAGGTAGGGGGAGCTGTCCTGTATCCTACGTCGACCCGCCCTGCCTGATGACGTCATATGCAGGAGCTCAGAAAGAAAGCGCCGACGCTTCTCTTAGCGTGAAGTGTTTTCCTAGCAATTAGTATACCGCCCCTCCAAAGCCCACATATGGCACTGGGCATCCCCCTAGTAGATAAGCGATGAAATCGGTACTTGCCGACCATCCCGGTCACGTCCATCAAGTGGGGACGTTCCAACCCTGACGTCCACTCGCAGTTCTTCGCCAATCGCCCCCTCACACAATTTCAAAGCGGCTTGAAAGAGATGACTCAGCGGTGTCTCACTGTATCACCACGTCCACCTCCACTCCACGCGGATTCCGAAGGGGATATACCTCTGTATTGGCTAGTGTTCTCCCACTTAGAAACTGTGTTCCCGACCACCCTAAGACCAATAGATGTACAACTTCGGCCGAAGCGAATCATGGCGATTCGTATCTCTCTACTTTACTTAGTTAACTCGGAGTCCCTACCATGCGACACAACGTGGACACCCTACTGTCAGTTAACATGACCGATATACTGGTCCAAATTACGTTCAAGACATACCGCCTGGTCCATATCTGGCCGCGTCCGAGCTTGCTGGTCGCTGGATGGTGTTTGTCACCCAACTATCCCTGAGAATCGTGCGGCAAATCGCGACAGAAGCGAGTCATTGCGCGACGCCAAAATGACTTTAATTTTCCTTAGGAGCCACGTACTGAAATGCCATTGCCCTTAAGGGAGACACCTGGCGCGTTACTCCAAAGGACTGTCAAGTGCCTGACATGGGTGCCTTACACCCCTGCATCAGAACCCCACTGCGTCACAGTTTGATTCGCGCATAGGGACAAAACTCCCGCAACAACAGAAACCTTCGCAGGGAAATTCCGTCAACGATACTCCAGTTAGTGATATCGGCCCCCATATCAAACAAGCTTCGCCAGAGTGCCGCAGTGATCGCTGATCCGACTCTAATAACCCACAGATGGTCCATTGGACCGCACAACCTACCCCCGCTAGCTCGCCCACCATGCTTCGCCAACACTTCATCCCATACTTTTCGCGAGTGATCTCAGCCTTCCTCAGCCTTCCCGTCCTCCCACCAGGGATCCACCCCACGTACACGTTCTTGGGCGCAACCAGATGTGTAGACCAGCTAACGGTCATTGCGCATGCCCCGTTACTGGCCGTAGGATGTCTCGGTCAAAAATGTCGGCCTTGAAGAAAGCTGCAAGCCACCATATGCGCAACATCCCAATAGCCACCGTTATTTTCCACCCTATTGTTCACGCTGAAGGCATGTTGACCGCCAATGTGGAACCAACGGAAAAGACAACTCCCCTATTTACAACATGTGTAAATATACAAGCGGGTGCCTTATCTAAAACCGTCTCGTCTACCAATCTCCTCCCAAAGTTTTAATTTCCCGCGGACTGATTCCACGTAATAAATGTGCCAGAGACGACTGTGGGGAGATTTCTTACGCGCTAACAACGAAACTCACAGATCTCACAGCGAACTAGTACTGCTTCCGCGACATCGATCTACAACTACAAGCTTGCTCGCTCAGCCCGAGCAAATGGACAGAATCAGCCTATGCCAGCATGGCGGAATCGATCCTGTCATACTAGGATACTCGCATACGTGTTACGCAGCGTGATGGCCCTCCGCACATTCTCGAACACAGGATTTCGACAGCTATGGAATCCCGCCGGTGGACTCCTACCAGGTTGGATCAGGCCACTATTTCGTCTCAACGTACAATCTGAATTTGGAGTACCGCACGACCCCCATGTTCCGCCCGCTCCGACGCTCTAGTCCGTGGCATTCCCCCTCCCACCAATGGTCCGGTACTAGCGGTCCAGTAACCTTCCTAAACCAATATATCACGAGATTGCCCGCCTTGTCTCCGTAGCTCATACTTACTCATAGCGATGATGTTCAACCCATTTGCAAGGTTCTAAGGACACGGCTGATTACCATGGCATGGTTAATAGAACGACTCGACAAGAGATCTGCGAGATTTCCTACCAACAGGCTCCAGTTCGACGTGCCCACGCTCAACGTCGTAATCATCATGCCATCCGCTTATCCATGCATATCCCGTCTTGGGGCCGGCTTAGCTACACTGTGCATCCACAGGAAAAATGCCTTTCGCCAGTAACCGTGCTGGACTCCAACTCGTAAGTCTTCGAGACCCGGCACTGACAAAGTGCCATCAAACGCGCAGCCAGTCAGCCTCTTGGATCCTCCCTAGGGGCAGGCTTTCGGCAAATTTTGAACCACTACAATCTTTCCGCACAAACGCTGACACGCCACTACCCGTTGCGGCTTCACGTGCACTATCTGTCCCCGACTCTCGGTCAGTGGTGAGTCGGATCCCTGGCGTCCAAGCAGCTTACGTTGCCGCTACCCGAAGCCATATCACATACTAGGAGCGACCAAGTTCACGTTAAGCTGGATGGTTTCCTCTCTTCAGACCAACGCAGCGGACTGCACGTCCCCTAAGATTGTTACAGATGCGTGAGTTTTCTACGTCAGCGAGGAACTCTTATCCATTGGTTTACATTAATTACTGACGAGCCCAAAACTAACCATGTCGCCAATCTGTATGCAAAACTGAAGCCAAAATCACCCACCCTGAAGAGGCCCATCCGCAGATCGAAACTGGGTTACACCACTAGAGTCGGCTTGAATGATCGACCGCACCGTCTTTCTTTCTCCGTGTGTCCGTGCCTGGCTACTGGGCTCTCCGACTCATGTCTTATCCGTTGCCCTTAAACCTTATACAGCCTTTCAGAATATGCCTTGATGGGACGCTTTCAAACTTGCCATCTACTTGGGATAGTGCTCCATTTGGAGGCCCGAAACAGCGCAACCTACCAATATGCCCTATACGGCCCTCCTCCGCATTGGCGCCGGTGAGCGATCACTGCAGTAGTGTCCTATGTGATTAGCTTCGCGATGCAGCTAACACTAGCTTCCACCTGCCCCTCTGTCGAGTGCAAGAAAGACACCAAACTGAGGTGCGCGTTGTTCCGTTTCCTATTTTTATTATCCCACGCACTTATCCTGCCCTAGTGCCACGTTCCTCTATACAATTTTGCCTGTGCACCTCTATACTCCACTTCAAACGATCCTTATGCTATTAGTGCATTTCACTCGTTGCTGGAAGCTAGGAATACGGCTTGACCTTATTTCGATTGGTTCCTTCAAATGATCATATTTTCTCCATCCAATCCTAACGGAACTTGTCCAAGCTATGCTTTATATTACCCACATGATAAATCATTGTTCATTGTATCGGTTCTGGCATCTGCACCGTGCAGTGCTGGCTTGGAGGCGGAGCCCACGACGTATTCGTACTATCCACTACACAAGCTAGCTTGTCCTTTTCTTCTTAATTCCTACGAAGCAACCCACTTTCGTTTTATAAAGGTCGAGGTCGATCGGACCCATTTGCTTCCCCCCCCATCATGGTCTAATCAGTTTCTACATTTCGTAGTCGCATCCAACACTGCTCCGCATGCCCTTACTCCTTTGCGTACGCGGACATCGGCACCTTGCGTGACCCACCCACGCATGGATGTTCCGCCGCGGTCGAGGTTGCCGTCTCGCCCCATAATTTATTACGATTACGGCCTGATAGTTTGAAGATCGCCATTCCGTTTAGTCGAACCCCCAGCATCGTCATATTTCTAGGGCAACTCGCGCGCCGCTTTGCACATCTTTTGCACCACGATGTGGTCTATTGAGGAGTGCTACTGCAAGGAGGGGTATACCCTGCGCACGTACATTAGGCATTCTTCGTGCCTAGTGTACCCGTCAAACTTCGGGCCCACGTGGCCGAGCCCATACGGATGTTACCAGGTTACAACCCCCTTTCCAGTACTCACCACGCAGTGTGTAACACCCGTGGTTTGTCCCGCCTACTGCCCTTCTAGTTTACACTACTTACACCATGGACGAGATTCCTGGATCCTTTTCCGGGATAACTCAGAGGTCCTGCGGGTGTTTGGAACTGCTCCTTGTGACGTCTTCAGTGAGAAATGTCCGACGTACGCGCGATTGCACTCGCTGTGATTTGCGTTGGGAGTGACCCTCCCTAAGCCGGCTCCCGTAAGTGCTGCTCAGACTGGACGCTGTCCCGTGCTCGCCAATTCGGGTTGAGAATGCGTAATTTGCCCTTCCCACATGTAGGGGTCCTATTGCTACGGACTGGCCAAGCGGATGTCCTTATCTACTCCACCATTTCGGGCACGCACGTTGGGAACGTGGTCGAACAAAAATTCATCTTATCTTGGGAGGTGTCTTACGTATTGGCCCGCTTTGTACGGACGAGATTTCACTGCGTGTCTCCTCAGCGCTAGCGTCGCTCTTCGCCTAACCTATTCGTCACCCCATGTGTCATTCCGTCACTGCTATCTCAGCCTCCCTTCTCTATAGGGACAGGTCTACACTGCTTACGATACAAGCGACTTCTGCTGTCCGGCTGTGCGGACTTGGCCCGTTTCACAAAAAGTGATGTTCCGCAGCTCTGGATCTTCCGTTCCCCCCCTGTATCGGTGACCGCTTTAGCCTGGTGTACGCTGGCCCGCACCACATCCAGTCATGACTGGTAGGAATCCGTCGGCGAGTATTCAGATTCTAACGACGCATACCCACCCGATGACCGGTTGCCACGCCGTCAGTTCTCACTGCAGAGTCCTTTCACGCTGACTATGGCTATGTGTCTTCGTACTTTCTAACCATTGGTCACTCCATGAAGAGCCGCCTACATACTGCGAGAAACACTGGTTGTCTTGGCTAGGCAGCGACGGCACAGGCGGGGCTCAATGTAACACTTGGATCCAACAGTGCCCTACGGCTATCACACGGATGGAAGCTGGGCTGTTATCGGGCCATTCCCGGCCCTCCCGGTTTAGGGGACAAACGGACTCCCCCAAGCACCCCCATTTATTGCAGAATCCGCTGGTGGCTATGGCTGTATGACCTAGTGCGCATGAGCTTGGCCCATTTTGATTGCCACACCGCTTTCGTCACCAACTCGCTAGGTGACCTTCGATCAGTGCGTCGTGGGAGTGGCATGCAGTAGCGTTATAGACGTAGCGTTAGCGGCGCTATCGGTGGACGGATCTTGGCCACGGACCGTACGCAACAGGCGCACTTGCTGTGCAAGACCACTTCTATCCAACAGTTCGTCTTCCATGTCCTGCTATTCTTTTTTCTTCTTATGTGTTGTGGCAACCTCCACGCCCAATTATCTATCTGTCAATTGGTATAGTGTTTTGAACAACCACTATTTTTATATGTCAGTCAGCCAACAAAAGGCAGCTTCTGT
>OX104063.1:14188616-14228097 GCA_944474145.2 Dicrocoelium dendriticum | reverse complement strand
TCTAGAAACCGGAAAGCGCAATTTAGAATAGTGGCGGTTCATTCGTGAAACACTCTTGGCTACTACTGTGGCGCTATCGCTCACTGGGATACCTCTCTTAGTAACTTCTAGAGAATGCGGCTCTAGAGTCTTAAAACTAGTAGTTCAGTCAGAGCAAGAAGCAACGGATCGATGGGGCGAAATCGTATAAGTCTTCATTCTGCACTTCGGTTAAAGGTCGCCGACGCTTTGGAAGTTCAAATATCAATACACCTGAAACAGCAAGCATGTCGACGAATGTACAGAAGCGTAACTAGGCTGCTGTTTTATTTCACTCTGGCGTAGGCTAAGCGAAGATTGGGACACACCTTGGCCGTAGCAGCTTCCTGGCGATGTATCATTATCCCATCAAAAATCGAGTAACTGTCGACCTCCCATCGTTCGGCATTCTCCTACACTTAACCCCTTTAGCCCTCTGTGGGCTCCTAAAAACCGAGAAACTGGCCTGATTGTATACGAATGTTCAGAGTCTTTTTACTAAATTGATTGAACTGAAAGATTGCCAAGCTTCCGGGTCATATCGTGTCATTGATATCACCGAGACGTGGTTGCACACGGGAGTGACGGACGCTGAAGTTTCGGTACCGGACATGTCGCTGATCCGGAAGATAGGCTAATAAAAGGAGGAGTAATGCTGTATTATCGAAGCAACTTACAGCGCGAAGCCGTGGAGGATTCAGCCTCGCAGTCTCCGGACTCTCTTTGGTGCCACTTGCAGTTAAAAGGCAGAGACGCTTGCCTTATCGTCTTGGTGTACCGCGCCCCTAACTCAACACCCGAATCCGGCTGCCACTTTACGGCTGCATTAAGATGCAGTCTGCGGCGAAAGTACACTCACATTCTTATCATGGTTGATTTCAACGTACATTGTTTAGAAACTCCTGCCACGATCGGCGAACAATTCAAAGCCGATCTACAAGATCTAGTAACTACTGTGCCTCTTTACAATCACATCACTTTGCCCACTCGGTTCAGAACAGGTAACACGCCATCTGTGCTGAATCTTGTGCTTACCAACAAGGAGCATATGATTGAGGTGTTGAGTGTAGACTACCCGTTGGGTCGCAATTATCACGCAGTCATCAGTTTCAACTTCGTCTGCTATGCGGAATATCGGAATGAGAACGATGAGGCTGGATGAATCATTACAATCTACGATCGATTAGCCCAGCTCGTCAACGCTACAACGGTCGCTACTTTTGGAAGAAGCCTCGGAAGTCGCCTAGCTAGAGTTCGTCAACAAACAGTCAGCTGCTTGCAGAGGCTTCAGAGCTAAGAGCTTGCAATAAGTATAAATCAGTTTCTTTCGTTAGGAGCAGAACTCGAAAATGGATGACAGTACGCAACGTAACATGGTAAGTGTAAAATAAAGCTCCAGCACCAGAAACTTTGGACTATGTACCCCAAGGTAACCACTGCACTCAACTACTAAGAGCAGACAAAGCCGCATATCAGTAGAACATGGCAAAACCATTTATTGCTAACCACAAACTGCTGTACAAACACGCCAATATGCTAAGAAATGTGAGGCAAGGATTTCCTCTGCTCAGGACGGCTGATGGTCCAACAAGAACGGCTGTGGAAGCAGCAAACGCGCTGCGGATGCAATATGCCCCCACGTTTCAGAGGGTCTTGCGACCAAGCGACCTATCAGACTTTGTCGTCTCCACGCCAAAACTAACCCACATTAGTTTGATCGCGGTGGCTGTATTGCAACAGTTGACGTCTGTACGTAAACGCATTAAGCTGGGTGTCCATGCCATTCGTCCAGAGGCACTGGTGTAGGAAGGGGGAAGACAGTGATCGCCCAAGGGATAGAATGACCACGGAAACGGGGGCAGATGGAAAGCGAAACGGGCGCAATGATGGGGAGCAGACGTAGCAATACTGGCCTGACCGAACGAGACGAAAAGGGGGCACAAGCGGCGCCCAGTAGTGAGCCTGAGCCCGGCAAAACGGGGAGAGTATTTGTCGAGAACGTAATAAATCGGACAAAACCGCCGTTACTGTATTCTCCCGGAACAACCACAAGCAGAGCAATACATCGACATTCAAGCACAGCACGAGCTATCGAACGACTCTGGATCGGTCAGAACGCGATGCGTGTAAGCGGAACTACGAGGGCGAAATGGATATAAAGTTATTCTTCCCGTACCTCAAAGAGTGCATGGACGTGTCGCGAGCGGTAGCCAGGAGAGTTGGTGCAACGGGGGAAGGAAACATGACATATTAATGTACGCCTTGGTGAGTGGTGACAAAGCTGATGATCGTGCCAATAAAGATTGCGCTCCATTTCCGTGTAGTTCTCGCTACACTGGAAGAAGCAGCAAGCCAACTGGCAGGACCTTTAACTCAGTTTTTCCAGCAAGAAGCAAGTTCCCGCTATGTGGAAGCTTGGAATAATAACCCGATTCAAAAAGGTGGAAGCAGAACTGACCCCTCCAACTACCGCCCAGTATCCCTTCTTCCTATACTCTTCAACGCCATGGAATACATATTTGCCGATGCACTGGTGTGCTTTCTGGAAAACGGTAACCTCATCACCTTTGAGCAGCACGGTTTCCGCTGACAGCGGTCATGCACAACGAATTTACTAATAGCACGCAGCAGTTGGATCGAGTCAGCTGACACTGGAGAAGGCGTTAATGTGATCTAATTAAGTGAAGTTCTTCTCAGTCAGTTTCCAAATCAGATAGTCGTCCACATGCCCGGAAAAGCACTAGGCTGCAGTTTCAGCCTGTTGGGCATCGTCAGTAGTGCGAATCCAACGGATCCGTCAGGATTCGAACCTATGACCACCAGCGGCTTGAACCGCCAGTCAGCAGCTTATGCCACTGGGCCACGGGAGACAGCTTCGGACCGTCATGATTACAAGCAGACTGCGATATAGCGCGCTTATCCTCCACTGCTATGCGGTTCAAGCCGCTGGTGGTCATGGGTTCGAATCCTGACGGATCCGTAGGATGCGCAATACTGACGAGGCCCAACAGGCTGAAACTGCAGTCGAGGGTTTTTCTGGGCATGTGGACGACTATCTGATTTAGAAACTGGCTGCGAAGAAACTAACTTAATTACATCAAAAAGCCCTTACTCATGAAAACTCAAAGTTTTCAAGCGAACATATGTTTTCAATAATTCTTCGTCAGGCTTGTACAATTATATGCAAAAAAATAACCAAAATATAGACACAGCACACGGACTGGTAAAGCACGCAGTTCACAGTCAATGGTCACTATCAGTCACTGCCCCCTAGAACACAGTTGTAGCATGTGCACAATTCCTTGGTATGGACGGAGTAGTTCGTCTGGGCCAAGTCAAGCACAGCGTGTGAGTGAATCTTTTCTGGACGCACAGTTCTGGCTCGTATAGTCTGATCGCTAAACTCTCCGCCGATTCAAGTAAGCGCATGCGAACGCACTTTGATCGATTTGCAGGTGGTCGATAGATGACCTTAAATGCCTCGGCTAGATTGGGAGAATGGTCCGTGTCAGCAAGATGCGTGGCGATGGATGAGTTAGTTAGCTTTCGGCACCCAGTCGCAAGCCAGGCCGGATGGTGTTCTCTCACCCTATCAGACAGGCGCCTCGTCGTACGGCCAATGTACCCTGAACCACAAGAACAGGTGAATGAGTAAACACACATGGAATTGGCGTGGACAGGCCTTTTGTCTTTTGGGTTAGTTTTCACCATCGGGCTACTGGTGAAGTGAATCTGCATTTTGGCTGCTGGAAAGGTGTGCCTGAGAGCGCGGGAAATACGACGACTTAGAACTTCAGCTACGATTTCCCCTTTGTACGGTAATTGTAGAAAAATGGGTTTCTTTTCGGCTGTGAGGGTTACAGGAGATTTCCTCCTTGGCTCCATGTTGGCTTTAATGAATCCATCCGGGTACCCATTTTCCTTCAGGGTTAAGCGAATGCGCTGTAGTTCCTCAGATAATGTGTCATTCGAGCAAATTCTTTCCGCCCGACTCGTTAAACTGAAAATCAAGTTCCGTTTTGATCTAAGTGGAACAAAACTGTAGAAATTCGTGTATTGTCCGTTCCAGGTACGTTTCCTATACACCCCACGCTGTAGGGAACCATCATCGAGTCGCTTCATGTTCACATCGAGGAAATGAAAAGATCTATCTTCCTCCACTTCAGATGTAAACTTTAGCGCTGTGTGTGCCTGGTTAAATGTGTAAGTAAGGTCCTCGATGTTTCTGGAGGAATGGAGCAATATAAAGATGTCATCGACGTAACGGCAGTAGAGGCTAAGGCTTTCGATAACCGATCTTAACTTGCTCTGTTCTAGCATACCCATAAACACGTCAGCAAGAAACGGCCCCAGTGGGGAGCCCATAGCAACCCCATCGTGTTGTCGGTATATTTCTCCGTTGAACAGCGCATTCGCTTAACCCTGAAGGAAAATGGGTACCCGGATGGATTCATTAAAGCCAACATGGAGCCAAGGAGGAAATCTCCTGTAACCCTCACAGCCGAAAAGAAACCCATTTTTCTACAATTACCGTACAAAGGGGAAATCGTAGCTGAAGTTCTAAGTCGTCGTATTTCCCGCGCTCTCAGGCACACCTTTCCAGCAGCCAAAATGCAGATTCACTTCACCAGTAGCCCGATGGTGAAAACTAACCCAAAAGACAAAAGGCCTGTCCACGCCAATTCCATGTGTGTTTACTCATTCACCTGTTCTTGTGGTTCAGGGTACATTGGCCGTACGACGAGGCGCCTGTCTGATAGGGTGAGAGAACACCATCCGGCCTGGCTTGCGACTGGGTGCCGAAAGCTAACTAACTCATCCATCGCCACGCATCTTGCTGACACGGACCATTCTCCCAATCTAGCCGAGGCATTTAAGGTCATCTATCGACCACCTGCAAATCGATCAAAGTGCGTTCGCATGCGCTTACTTGAATCGGCGGAGAGTTTAGCGATCA
This sequence comes from Dicrocoelium dendriticum, assembly GCA_944474145.2. Lineage (NCBI taxonomy): Eukaryota > Metazoa > Platyhelminthes > Trematoda > Plagiorchiida > Dicrocoeliidae > Dicrocoelium > Dicrocoelium dendriticum. Next base: position 14,223,122 of record OX104063.1, on the reverse strand, counting down.
GACTATACGAGCCAGAACTGTGCGTCCAGAAAAGATTCACTCACACGCTGTGCTTGACTTGGCCCAGACGAACTACTCCGTCCATACCAAGGAATTGTGCACATGCTACAACTGTGTTCTAGGGGGCAGTGACTGATAGTGACCATTGACTGTGAACTGCGTGCTTTACCAGTCCGTGTGCTGTGTCTATATTTTGGTTACTTTTTTGCATATAATTGTACAAGCCTGACGAAGAATTATGGAAAACATATGTTCGCTTGAAAACTTTGAGTTTTCATTTATCAATGGGATTTTTTACTATTGTGAAACACCGCTTGGCCCCCTTACTCATGAGTTAATGTGATCTACCTGGATTTTTCCAAAGATTTCCATCGTCTAGACTAGTGGTCCCCAAATTTTTTGAGGCCGTTCCCCCCAAATCGGGTTCAGTTTAAGTATTTACCCCAAAGTTTCTAACGTCAAATGCAAGCACTGCATTTTTCTTTAAATTACGGCAATTGAACGCCATATGTAATTACTTTGGATCATGCAAATAAACGAGACCCCATTGTAGTGCGAAGAAAATCCATGAGTTTCTTCAATTAAGTACCGCGTTCAAAGTATTCTTACTGACGTCCTGAATGGGACTTCGATGGTGCTGTTAGGTGATATCACACTTATCCTTAAGGCGTGCTGCTGTACACTAGCGATTATTGACATTTTTCTGGCTCTCATAAATGCGGTTTGCTATAATCAACCCCCTCCCCAATTTTCGTTTCAAAAGCTAACTAACGAATAACTATCGCGCTGTTTGCTTCTAAGTACGGGAACAGATAGCTATTTGGCATAACGCCCGATCAATAAAGGAAAGAAAACAGTCGTTTGGTACAACATTGTATGTAATCAAGAGGCGATATACCTCAATGATACGGTTGATATTGCTTAGTGCTAAGCATTTCTGGTATGTTCGGTTCAGTTTCTGCCAATGCACATGGGAAATCGTGATCCAGGTTCATTCGACTCCTTGCTTTTCTTTACATTGAAACCATTGTCGAAAATCCACTTTCACATCTATAAGTTTTTGCAAATACTATGGTTTCTTGTCAAAAACAACTGTAGATGAATGTGATCAACCCAACACACAATGGTCACTGGCGTCTGATCCGCTGATTCTGCCTTTTTTGTGACCCAAAACACGGTATTATGCGCACTATCAAACGCCTGCTGTTATCTCCATTCAAGGCATCATATGACCCTTTCGTGTGTGATTCATGATCAAACATGAACAAATATCAGTGCCTTCTCAAGTGTTACATTCCTCCATTCCAAATCATGATAACTTGACACCACCACTTGGTCGTCTGACCAAGGCTCACCTACTAGTTTGCAATCGAGTCCATAATTCGACCCGGCGAACGACGGCCTGACGATAGCAACGGGAGCCGATAGATACATCATCTGGTTGCAGTGACTAATGACTGGTCACTGATGGCATAGGTAGTTAGCGACATGTTTTGATACGGATTTGTCATTAAACTTCTTTAGGGACCGATTGATTACCCAATCCTCGTATTAATATCTACTCCCCGCAAAATGCCATTTTACCCCTTTGGGGTCATTTCCCCAAGATTGGTAACCCCCTAGTCTAGACCATCGGATACTACTCTCCAGGCTCCAGCATTACGAGATCGGCGACCCTCAATCCAGCTTAAAGCTGGATTGCCAGCTTGCTACTTCAACAGCAATTAGTCATCAGCGTTTTGAGCTCTTTATCGGATCCCATACAAGTCGACTGTGGTATGCCGCAATGTTCAGTTCCAGGTCCACGTTTGTTTTTGGGGTTTATTAATGACCTTGCACATGGAATCGCTTCAAACTTCCTAATGTTTAATATCGTGTGGTATGCCCATTTTTATTATATATTGTAAGAAGAAACGCAAGCGGTACGCTTAAAGCGAACAATGGTTTTCGATTTATTCATCATCAGGCTTGGTACAGAAATATACGTTGAGAAGAGGAGTTCATTCGGGAAACAGAGAGTAAATATTGATTGAGCAAAATTTTTTACACGTTTCACGTAACGTGTCATGTGGTCAAGTGACTGAAGGCATGTGATACCACTGAGTGAGGTCTGATGCATTTTTATTACTGGCTGGCCAGGGTAGTTGTAATGCTTGTACATGCTGATTATGAATGCATAGACGAGGTTTTGTCAACCTGATGCATACTGCCTCAGCGGTAGCAAGTAGCCGAGTCCCTGACCGATGGTGTATCTGTGATGGCACTCGATAGAGGATCTCAAATGACTTGCGCTTATCAATCAGATGATTGGTGCAGATCAGATGGTTGCTTATGGCACTCAACTTAGTTTTGTCCCGTTGGGTGACGAGCGACGTTGGTAAATGTTCCTCGATTCGCTTTTCCAAGTGCGTGGTCGTGCGCCCAATGTACCTTGCCGCACAGGAGCAGCTGAACCGGTAGACTGCCATTGATTGGTGTTGAGCAGGCGTCCTGTCTTTGAATCTAGGAACAAAAAGCGAACTGCTTGTAAAAACGACATGTAGTTGAGCTGCCTGAGAAGGGACATTCTTCACCGCAGTATTGGCTACAAACCGCCAACTGATCATCCATAAGCGTGGGCAGCCGCTCGGCAATTTGGCAGGCGTATGCTACGGATGAGGATCACGGACGCTCACAATCGACTCAAGAAATATGAACGATGTCTGGACGAACATCGGTCTACCTGTCTTCAAACTATTGGATGACAACTAACAGAACAGCTTGACGTTGCAATAGAACGTCGGGCAACAAACACTAGGACAAAGAAGCATACTGCCCTTCTCGATAAGTTATCAAAACTGATCTCCTCTAAAGACAGAACTGCTCGGGATAGCTGGATCAGAAATTTGTTTAACCGACAAATTAACGAATCGGAACAGCAAGTCCTCATCAGGGGACTAAATGATAACTTCAAAGATGCAGCAACTACAGACTTTCTGGCAGCTTTCGAAAGTGCTCTACAATTTAATGGAATTGAGGAAGAGATTCAAAAGCAAATAAGACACACTATTGTTCTAGCTATAATGCGCAACAGGCAGTACAAAACCCAAGCAGACAAGAAAAGCAGGCAATAAAATCCTTGAAGTCTGACGAAACGATCATCATCCTTCTGGCAGACAAGGGACGGATGACTGTTATAATGGATAAAGCAGATTACACTGAGAAAGCTTTCCGTCTCTTGAACGACACAACTACCTACAAGCGCACTGACACTGGTCCAACCTCACAGCTGACGAACAAATTAAACCGAAAGTTGAAACAACTTCAATAAAAGAATCAAATCACGAAGGAGGAGAGCGAAAGAATGAGAACCCGTGACTTGAGCATCGCGCAGCTCTATGGACTCCCAAAGGTACACAAAATGATGCACCATTACGACCGATCGTGTCATTACCAGGAACGCCCACATACAATTTGGCTAAAGAAATATGGAGACGCCTCAAACATCTGACCTGTGGCTCGCAATATTCCATTAATAATGCCCAGCAATTTCTATAAAAGCTCAAAGACCTGCGAATCGATGAGGATGAAACAATGATACCTTTCGACGTGACTGCCCTCTTTACCTCTGTCAACTTACAAATGGCAACAACAGTCATCACAGAACGCCTGAACAGCAGTGAACAACCGATCGGGAACATGACGACCGAAAACGTATGCAAGCTACTCCAATTGTGTTTGCCAACCTACTTCTCTTTCAACGGAAAGATCTAGGAGCAATTGAAAGGCGCGAGAATGGGATCACCTATATAGGGACTCATCGCGGAGATGGTAATGCAGAAATTGGAGGGAGATGTACTCCCACTCATTAATCCGAAACTGTGAGTCCGATATGTTGAGGACACTTTTGTGACCATCCAACGCAATCAAGTTACAGTCGCACAGCAGCTATTGAACAACGCCATTGAAGACATCCGGTTTACGATGGAAATGGAGAAGGCAAATCAACTGCCTTTCCTGGATGTATTAGTAACCAGAACCATGGAACGGAGGCTGCAAACATCAGTTTACAGAAACTTGACGCATACGGATCAAATTCTGAACTTTAACAGTAACCACCCAAAATGCCACAGAGTAAGTTGTGTGCGGACACTATTTGGTAGAGTGCAAACACACTGCAGTAACGCGGAGGCAAAGCAACAAGAAGAGAAGCATCTATTTAAACTTTTCCAACTCAAGGGGTACTCGCGAAGCTTCCTCCGAAGGTGTCTGAACCACAACAAACCAAACAGACAGTCTACACCAACGACGGAGAGACGCGTTGCTTTACCTTATATGAAGAATATATCCGAAATGACAGCAAGACTATTCAAACAACATCACCTCATCGTAGCACACAAACCAACTGCCACATTGAGGAAAACTCTGTCGAAACCGGAAGAGAAACTGCAAGCTCATGAGCAAAGTAATGTTGTATATAGACTAAGTTGTAGAAATTTAAAGCACTGAGTTCCCTTTATCATTCTGAATAAGACAATGAGAAGATTGGTATTGCGAGATTGAACCATTTCGTGTTATCTGCTCACTCGCAAACTAACAACATAAAGATGAATCACGTGACTGAAAAAAATCGAAGATTTGAAACTAGTCACAAAGGAAAATTACGTAGACGCAAGAATAACAGACCACCGAGCTTGATCATATAGTCATGCGCCCCAAGTAAGCTTCAGGGAAACTGTTAATTGTTTTTGTACACAAAGGATAGGGCGATGCCGGTTAAGTGCCACCGCCTCGGCAAACCTCAATACTTTGGGGTTGTCATTTCGATAGATAACTGTAAATGTTGACCTAGGGTCAACCTGATGGCCTGATTCGAGTAGATGTCTGGCGATCGATGATGCCGGCAGCTTAGATACCTTTTCTCGTTCGGCTTCTGGTTGTGTCAATATTTTAGCAATCCGTTTTGGGATATGCTCTCCAATGCGCTTACCCAAGGATCGCTCTGTTCTGCCAATGTAACTACTACCGCAGTTATAAACGAATTGGTAAATACAATGAGTTGTGGCCGAGATCAGTTGAGTAGGCTTCATTGGAGGCATAGGCAACTTCCTGGTCTCCCAAATGGGGCAGAATTTGGCGGCATTGAATGTCCGACGAATCGCTGTATGCAAACGACTTTCAAATTGGGCGGCCACGAAATTACCTTTGAAAGGTAATTGAAGGTAGACAGACAGTTTTGGCACAGTAAGTACCCACGGTCTGTTTTTCTTCAGTGGACTTGGAAATCGAATAAACGCCTCTGGATATCCGTTGGCCCGTAGTGTCTGTGTGATAAACAGCAATTCCGATTCTAAACAGTCGTCAGTGCATATTCTGCGGGCTCGATTAAACAGCGTCTTGAGTAAGCACCGTCTGTATTGTATAGGGGCGAAGCTGTTGAAGTGTTCGTACAATCCTGTCCATGTCGCTTTCTTGTGAACAGAACGCTTTATGGAGCCGTCTTCTCGTCTGGACAACAACACATCCAAAAACGGAAGCCAATTGTTATCCTCCATTTCACAGGTAAGACGTGCGTTTGGATGTGCCTTATCGAGCACATTGAGAAAAGATAGAACAGAGTCTCCACTTGGGGCGATCACTAGTGTGTCATCTACGTATCGCCTGTATAAACACATTTGCTTGATGTGCGGCTCAAATCTCATTTCAACCATCGTCATGAAGATGTTAGCCAGTACACGGCCAAGCGGACTTCGAAAGGCTAAACCATCCACCTGTTGGTCCGGCTTGTCTTCATATAAGAAATGCACATTTTCCATGCATTGCAGCAGCAAATCCCTAAGATATTCCACGGGAATCGGTAACACTACTTTATTACTCATGATGAACCCACATAAGAAATCCACCGTTTCTCTTAATGGGATGTTAGTGAACAGTGGCTGATGATGGGGTCCAACAACAGTGCAGGGATCCAACAACAGTGCCCGGACTGTTGTATGCTCAAATGTCCCTGAATCTACCGCCATCACATTGCGGGATAAGTTATCAGACGACCAAGACCAATGGAGCTCACTGTGTATGCAGATGAGTATCAAAGCCAAGCCCATAAACTTGTTACGAATTACTCGTCATCCGAACTTACCACACTATGGTGAACCCAGACTTATTCGAGTAACTCTAGAATCCTCCACCGACGTAGAAAACCTTTTGCTCTCCGCAAGCGCGCTAAAACACGAATCCTGTGCGATACGTATCTATCCTGATGTCCCTTGGAGCGCGCGACAACCAAAACGAAACACCGAAGAGGGGCACAGCAAGCAAGACCGCCTAAACACAGTCTTCATACAGGGCGTGCCAGAACATCCTTCTAACGATGTTCAAGAGACCGGAAAGCACGATTTAGAACAGTGGCGGTTCATTCGTGAAACACTTTTTTGGGTGATGTTGTGGCACTATCGCTCACCAGGATACCTCTCTCATCGAATTATAGAGGATGCGGCCCTAGAATCCTAAAACTTTTGGTTCAGTCAGAGCAACAAGCAAAGGATGTTTTGGATCGATGGCGAAGAAATCGGAAACACCTTCCTTCCGAAATTCGGTTAAAGCCCGCAAACAATTCGCACAACTCAAGCATTAAAGCAACTGAAGCAGCAAGCATCCTGACGAATGTACAGAAGTGTAACTTGACTGCTGCTTTACTTGACTCTGACGTAGGTCTAAACGAAGGCTGGGACGCACCTTGGCCGAATCAAGTTGCAAACGAGGTATCACTGACCCATCAAAAAACGGATAACTGCCGACCTCCCATCGGTCGGCATTCACCCACACTTGACAGCTTCACCTCTCTGCGGGCTCCTAGAGACCGAGAAACTGGCCTGCTTGTATACAAATGCTCAGGGACTTTCTAACAAACTGGCTGAACTAAAAGATCGCCAAGCTTCCGGCTCGTATGATCTCATTGGTATCACCGAGTCGTGGTTGCACACCGGAAATGCCGGACGCTGAAGTGTTGCTACCCGGCATGTCGCTGATCCGGAACGATAGGCTCACAAAAGGAGGAGGGGTAATCCTGTACTACCGAAGCGACTTACAGTGCGAAGCCGTGAAGAATTCAGATTCGCAGTTCCCCGAGTCTCTTTTGTGCTGCTTGCAGTTAAAAGGCAGAGACGCTTGCCTTATTATCTTGGTGTACCGCGCCCCTAACTCAACACCCGAAACCGACTACCACCTAATGGCTGCTTTAGGGTGCAGTTTAGAACAAAAGTATACTCACATTCTTATCATATGTGATTTCAACGTACATTGCTTAGAAGCCCCTGCCACGATCGGAGAAAAATTCAAAACCGATCTACAAGATCTAGTAACTACTGCTCCTCTTTACAACCACATCACTTTGCCCACTCGGTTCAGAACTGGTAACAGGCCATCTGTGCTGGATCTTGTGCTTACCAACGAGGAGCATATGATTGATGCGTTGGTTTTAGACTGCCCGTTGGGTCGCCGTGATCACGCAGTCATCAGTTTCAATTTCGTCTGCTATGCAGAATATCTGAATGATAACAATGGTACTGTGCGAACCATCACAAGGTACGACCGACTCGCCCAGCTAGTCGGCGCTACAACATGGTCTTTCCTCGAAGAAGAACCCCCGGAAGTCGCCTGGCTCGAGTTCGTCAGAAAATTCAGTCAGCTGATTGCACAAGCTTCAGAGATAAAAGCTTGCAATAAGGGCAAATCCGTTTCTTTCGTTAGGAGCAGAACCCGAAAATAGATGACAGTACGCAACGCAGCATGGCGAGTGTACAGAGAAGCTCCAGCACCAGAAACTTGGGACAACTACGTAGCCCAACGTAACCACTGCGCTCAACTGTTAAGAGAAGACAAAGCCGCCTATCAGCAGAACATCGCAAAAGCCTTCAGTGCTAACCACAAACTGCTGTACAAGCACGTTAATGGCCTACGAAAGGTGAGGCAAAGATTTCCTCCACTCAAGACGGCTGATGGCCCAACAAGAACGGCTATGGAAGCTGCAAACGCGCTGCAGATGCAATACGCCCCCACGTTTCAAAGGGTCTTGCCACCAAGCGATCTACCAAGCTTTGTATTCTGCTCACCAGGACTAACCCACATCAATTTTACCGCAGAGGCTGTATTGCAAAAGCTGACTTCTCTACGCAAACACAGCTCGCCGGGTGTCGACGCCGTTCGTCCTGAGGCATTGGGAGCAGCAGCAAACCAACTGGCAGGATATTTAGCTCAGTTTTTTCAGCACTGCTTAGACCAGAACCAAGTTCCCGCCATGTGGAAGCTTGGAATAATAAGCCCGATTCACAAAGGTGGAAGCAGACCTGATCCTTCCAACTACCGCCCAGTAACCCTTCTTCCTATACTATCCAAGGTCATGGAATCCATAGTTGCCGATGCACTGGTGTGCTATCTGGAAAAATGCAACCTCATCACTCCTGAACAGCACGGTTTCCGTTGACAGCGATCATGTACAACTAATTTACTAATTGCACGCAGTAGTTGAACCGAGGCAGCCGACGCTGGAGAAGGTGTTGATGGGATCTACCTGGATTTTTCCAAGGCTTTCGATCGTCTAGACCATCGGATACTACTATCCAAGCTGCAGCATTACGGGATCGGCGACCCTCTTTAAGCTGGGTTGCCAACTTTCTATTTCGAAGGCAATTAGTGGTCAGAGTTCGGAGCTCTTTATCGGACCCCATACAAGTCGAGTGTGGTGTGCCGCAAGGCTCGGTTCTAGGTCCACGTTTGTTTCTGGTGTTTATTAATGACCTTGCACAGGGAATCGCTTCAAACATCCTAATGTTTGCCGACGATATCAAGATCTGGCGCAGGATCCAGGTGAACGCCGACCAACATGTGCTCCAAAGTGACTTAGATACAGTGTATCAATGGTCGATCCAAAACTTATAGCATTTCAACGTCAGTAAATGCAAAGTGCTTTCCATCCGACATCAAAGCAGCTACTCATACCGACTCGGAACGGATGTACTGCAACAATCAACTCTCGAACGTGACTTGGGTGTCCTGGTTCAAGATGACTTGGGTTGCTCCAGGCAATCCGAAAAGGCCTCGAAGGCCGGGAACCAACACGTCGGGCTGTTGAGGCGGGCGTTTGGACAAATAAACGGCTCCATATTTCGACAAATGCTCAGTGCGTATGTTCGCCCCCATGTCGAATACGCAATTCAAGCCTGGCATCCATGGCTGAAACACGATCTTAATGCACTGGAGCAGCCACAACGCCGGGCATCTAAGAACGTAATTGGAATGCGCAATCTGTCCTACCAGGAGAGGCTGCGACGACTAGGATTGTTCAGTGGAAGCTATCGCAGGCTACGATGCGACCTGATTATGACATACTTGATTCTGCGAGACCCACATCATGTGTGCCGCCCTTTACTGCAACTCAGCAGCAATACAAACCTGAGGGGCCACTCATTAAAACTCGCAGAACAATACAGTCGTCTGGAGTGTCGCAGAAATTTCTTTTCCATTCGTGTCTGTCACCCGTGGAATGTTCTCCCAGAATCGGTCGTCTCTGCACCGACACTAACAGTATTTAAAAGACGGTTGGATGATGCACTCATCCACTTACACTTTGTTACTTAAAAATATGTCTTCATCCTACACCTGGAGTTTACCCTGGAATTATTTGTTGTTAACTGTGGGTGTTGGGAATCTAAGTGGATCGCAAGACTGCAGCAAAGCAAACGATAAGTCCTTATTTTCGTATTTAAAGTATTAACTATTTTACTATCCTTTTCATCATAATCGTTATGTTGATATCCCTTGCAACTATCCAACGGGGCTTCTAAAGCAAAGCTTCTTAACCCGTATAAATTCATGGTTCATTGTTCATTGGAGTCGACGTCATCTATCTGGACTTCTCCAAAGCTTTCGACCGCCTTGATCACCGCATCCAACTTCAAAGACTACAGAGTTACGGAATCGGAGATCCTGTACTTGGTTGGATTGGCAGCTTCCTTTACCAACGAAAGCTTCAAGTACGTGTTAGGGGATCACTTTCTAACCCAATTGAGGTGGAATGTGGTGTCCCACAAGGCTCAGTGCTGGGACCGCGTTTATTCCTGGTGTTTATCAACGACCTGGCAAGAGGCATCTCCTCAAACTTCCTGCTTTTCGCCGATGACGTCAAGATATGGCGGGTGATTAGTAACAAGGCAGATCAGGATCTGCTCCAACGACCTAGATTGCATTTACGAATGGTCAAAGAGGAACAAGCTTCAATTGATCATGGCTACATGCAAAGTAATGCATCTGCGTCACCAGCCGGTGAGCGCTTACAAGATTGGGGACCACACCTTGAAGAAGGTCTCTCAGGAACGTGACCTGGGTGTATTGGTACAGGAAGATCTCGGGTGTTCAAAACAAGCAGAGAAGGCGACGAGAACCGGAAGTCAACACTTCGGCTTTCTTCGCAGAGCCTTCGGTCGGTTTGAACCATCAATATTTCCCCAAATGCTTAACGCCTACGTGCGACCTCACGTGGAATATGCTATTCATGCGTGGCAGCCGTGGCAGAAACAGGATCCTGTTGCTCTCGAGACTCCTCAACGAAGGGCAACCAAGAACGTCAGGGGCTTCTTTCATCTGCCCTATCAGCTTAGACTGAAATCTCTAAGAATGTACAGCAGTCGATATCGGCTTTTGCGGGGGGATCTCATAATGGTTTAACAAATTCTGAAGAATCCAAACCAGATTTGCCGTCCGCTGCTGGAATTGAACCACATCACTAAACTAAGAGGTCACCCTCTGAAACTGACAATTCAGTATAGCCGGCTTGAATGCCGTAGAAATTTCTTTTCTCCCCGCGTGTGCCGGCGTTGAAACGTCCTCCCTAATTATGTCGTCTCTGCTCCCAATCTGGCGATATTTAGAAAACGTGTTGACGATGCACTGTCTCACTTACATTTCATTTTATGACTTGTTAGCCAGGGGCAACAAAACGCAATCAAACGGTGTCTTGCCAAACTCCTAACCAATGCATCAATGGATTTATACGTCTAATACGCGAACATCTCTGCTATTCCACATAAGTCTATGGTGAGTCCACCACAACGCTTTTCACTTTATTGTGCAACTGATTTTCGCAATAATTTCCATCCCACGGGACTTGTTAAGCGATGCTTTTTTACCCGTAATAAACCATTGTTCCATTGTCCCTTGAACACATTACCTTGTGACCAGTTTCAAATCTTCGATTTTTCTGTCACTTGATTCATGTTTATGTTGTTAGTTTGCGAGTGAGTAGATAACACGAAATGGTTTCATCTCGCAATACCAGTCTTCTCATTGTCTTATTAAATTGTAGAAATTGTGAAAAGGACTAAGTTGGCCAAACAGGTAGAAAATTATCAACACGATTACAAGAGCACAAAAGAACATGCAAAAGGCACTATGCATCATCGCTAGTCTCAGCACACATGGATGAAAAAGAACACAGCTTTGATTGGGCCAAACAGAAGTCCTGGCACGAGGCGAAACAAGAAGAGAAAAGGAGTTCCTGGAAGCGTGGTTCTCAACAAAAGACTCGATCAACATGCGTGGACCCAGTTTACCAACCCCTCTGACGGAGAGAACTTAGAGAAATTTGAGACGCCGCTTGAATAGGAACAACCCGAGCGACGACTTCCGCCACGTGGAAATGGGTAGAGATGATGGGACACAGATCGAAGCCGTCACTTTCGAAAATTCACCTGCACGCCGATCACGGATCGACAATTCAATCAGCGAGATTACACTCCACATCTCAACGCACTGATGATGCCGCCTCGCATGGCGGTGAAACGTTGGCAAACAAATTTCCCAGCTCGGCGAACAAATGAGCAACTGCATTAAAGGTCTTTCGGCAAGTCTGTATCAGTCGTCGTGTGCATATCTCAGCCGGTATGTCACCTTTAAAGAGAAGTTGGAGAAATAGCTGTTTCTTCTCCACCGTTTGTACTGTTGGTCTTGAGCTACTAGACTTTATATGAACGTCAATGAATGGTTCTGGACAACCGTTTTCGAGAAGTGTTTACCTGATTCGCTTCATTTCCTCTTCAATTGTGTCCTCACTACAGATCTTCCTTGAACAATTGGCCAGCGTGTGTACCAGTGTTCTTTTGCGGCTAATTGGTACAAAACTTCGGAAGTATGTGTATTGGCCTGTCCTATACGGCTTTCCATATACTCCTATCTGCATTGATCCTTCTTCTCGTCGCTTAAGTTTGCATCCATGAAGTGCATTTGGTTGTCAATTTCTTCTTCAACTGTGAATGTGGCATTGGGATGTGCCTTGTTGAAACACTCGACGACATCTTGCAAGTTGTTCGTCTGCTCACTTACACAGAATGTCGTCCACATAACGTCGGTAGAAAAGTAGGCCCGAGAGAACCGATTTTAATGGGCCATCCTCTAACATTCTCATATAAATATCAGCCAATGGTGGTCCGAGATGTGATCTCATCGCTACCCGATCTACTTGTCTGTACAATTCATTGTTGAATTGGAATTGGATGTTATAAGTGCATCTAAGTAATAGCTGCTTCAGATGGACAGTTGGTATTTCGATCTTTATCTTGGGCTGCTCAATGTAAGTACAAAGAAATTTAACTGTTTCTATAAGTGGAACATTCGTGAACGAGGATACCACGTCCAAAGAAAACATTCGATAGCCTAGAGGGTTCATAGTTTCAACGTTTTCCACAAATTGAAAAGTGCCCGTAAGTTGATGAGGGGTTATCATTTTCCGACGACATGAAGATTTGGCGCAGGATCCAGGCGAACGCCGACCAGCATCTGCTTCAGAGTGACCTGGATACAGTATTTCAATGGTCAACTCAAAATTTCTTGCGTTTTAACATATGAAAAAACAAGGTACCTTCATCCGACATCAGAGCAGCTACTCATACCGGCTCGGAACGAATATACTACAACAATCAACTCTCGAACGTGCCTTCGGTGTCGTAGTTCATTATGACTTGGGTTGTCCCAGGCAATCCGAAAAGGCCTCGAAGACTGGAAATCAACACGTCGAGCTGTTGTGACGGGTTTTCGGACAAATAAGCGGCTATTTTTCGACAAATGCTTACTGCCTATGTTTGCCGTCATGTTGAATACGTAATTCAAGCCTGGCATCCATGGCTAAAACACGACTTTAATGTACTGGAGCAGCTACAACGTCGGGCATCTAACAACCTAATTGGAATACGCAGTCTTTCATCATCCCAGAAGTGGCTACAACAATTGGAGGTTTTCAGGGGAAGCTATCGCAAACTACGAGGCGAGCTGATTATGACATACTTGATTCTGTGAGACCAACATCATGTGTGCCGCCCTTTATTGCGGCTCAGTACCAATACAACCCTGAGGGGCTACTCATTGAAACTCGCAGAACAATATAGCCGTTTGAAGTGCCGCGGAAATTGCTTTCCATTCGTGGAATGCTCTCCCAGAATCGGTCGTCTCTGCTCCGACACTAACGGTATTTAAAAGACGGTTGGATGAGGCACTCATCCACTTACACTTTGTCACTTAGCGCTACTTCTCCGTCCTACAACTGGAGTTTACCACGGATTTATCTGGTGTTAACTGTGTGCTGTGAATCTAAGCGCATCACCGAACTACAGCAAAACGAACGACGTCCTTATTTTCATATTTAAACTACTAACTCTTTTATTATTATTACTATTATTATCATTATTATTGTTATTATTTCCATATCCTTATTAACTATCCAACAGGACACGTAAAGCAAGGCTTCTTAATCTGTATGAGTTTATTGGTCAGTGTTGAAGTATTCCGAGAAGACTAATCTATCCATAGCGGTATTGTAAAAACGATGTTCAGTGAAAACTGCACGGCCTATTTAAAGCCCCCGCCTCGCTTCGGTCTCATATGATGGAGAGTTCCCACTGATTTGGGAATATCCCCGAATTCATAGATAGGGTAAACAAGTTTAGAAGCAAAAGCGATGTAGCCCGGTCACGAAACTTTATTCGTGATCTTGACAGACCATCAGATGTAGGATGAGATGAAGTCCGTAGGCGATCAGTGTGAGCTTGAATGACACCTCAATCATATTGATCTGTGCTCAGTTTGCCAACATCAGTGAGAGCGCTAAACCTAATTGTGCTGCTTGAGGTAGTAAACAAAGTGGTAAGCTGTTCATTCATGACGTTCCCTATTATGGTGGGGTCTTTGGTCATGAATCTTTCAGGTATTACAATGTATGATGCCGATTTGGTTCAACTGTCGTTTCTGGCCTTTAGTAGCTTGACCAAAGTTTTAGCTTTATCGTCATTTGCCAATGCCCGCTTTTTCTCTATTATTAGCCTTTTGGCACGAATCGACTGCAAGTGGTCAAAAAGCTTAGCTCAACTGATAAGCAAGGAGAAGGCACGAGTCTGTTTTATTTTTGAGTGAACTATTTTTAGCTTACGCAGAAGGCATGCTTCACGCGTAGTTTTCGTGGAGACATTCTTATCCGATCTCGGTAAGGATGGAGCAATCAATATGAAGACAGTGTTGGATATTTTCATAAGTTTCATCCGCAGCAACCTGTGGATCTCAGATGAGAAAGTAGAGATCCCAATTCGTTTTCCGCAGCAGTATAGCAAATGGGTCCCAGTTTACATTTATTAAGTCCTTGAAGGGCTCTGTTAGTTGTATTATGTTACAAAAGGTGACCGGATCGGGTGCCGCGAAACTGAGGTACACGACTCTATGATCACTGCCTAGCAAGCCAGATAATACATCGACATGTGGGGGTGTATTAATTGGACAGAAAGGCGTTCTCAACTATTGTTTTCCCTGGTAGGTTTATGAACCACTTGGGGCCGGGAATTTGGAAACGAAGCTCAACAGCCTTGGTGGTACCGTATAATTTGTCCATGAAATTTCTGGTAAATAATTACACTGTGCAACATCATTTTTATAACAGAAGTGAGATAGCATGTTTCTGGTAGTACCAAGTGAGCTGATTAAGAATATGCAAACCAAATAATTATATCACGTCGGTTCTTTTGTAATGGCAATTGTTTTTGTTTCAGCTAAGCAGTGGGCTCTACGCGTCGGATGCTCACCTGTAGTTAGTTCATTGGCTCCTTGTAATCGTGGCAAAATGTGAACTTTGCCATGGTATCTACCTTATACTAAACTCGATCAAGAGCTGTGTTTCCTTAGTTGATATATTAATCATAGCTGAAAGACGCTGTTGTGTCTATGACCGAACTCATTTTTGTTACGTGTGTGGACATTTTACTACAAAGGCGCAGTGCAGACCCACTTCTTCACTAATGAATTCCAACTACCACACGCACTTAGAGAGGAAACTGGGAGATCAGGATAAGAAGTGGGGACCGCTTATTGTTTGTGTCGTGCAATCTTCATCTGACTCAGTGACTCAATGGCAAAGGCAAGATACCCTTTGGAATCCCCACGGCGTGTACGGAGCTGAAAGATAACGCGACCGACTGTTACTTCTGCCTAACTAGTGTCAATGTATACTCCAACCGAAACAAGTTCAGAATTCCTTACTCCGATCTCCCATCAGTTACTTAACTTGTTGCACCCATTCCAATGCTTCCAGTGAACGTGTCACTGATGATGAGTATTGATTTCGCATCGTCAACTTTACCTGATTCTGTGACATTTGTGAAAACTTTAAAGCTGATGATGTCTACCTACATTTTATTGAACAGTCAGCTGAATGACTTGGTACGTGACGTGAAGTTGCTTAGAGACAAGGCGGGTTTGTCGGAATTTCGGTTGCAGCAGTGGCACACACTTGCTGCAAACACTGTTCCTGTAGACGGTAAGCGGAATGTTAGCTTGTCCGATTTCTATGACACGAGAGACACCTTTTGTTATTGTTCCAACGTGGAAGGACTGCTGAAGGAGCTTGACGTTGAGACACATAAATGATAAATGGCGTCAGTTCATTGACTCGTCCAAGAGTAGTCTTAAGGCCATACTGCTCCACAATGGGAATGTGTACCCAACTGTGCCTCGGTTGCATACCACCAACACGAAGGAGACTTACGAAAGTATGCAACAGATACCCGCTGAACTGTACTACGATAAGTATTGTTGGACCATCAGTGCGGACTTCAAATTCATTGGATTCCTAATGGGTACGCAAGGAGGTATCCCAATATATTGCCGTTTCTTGTGCTTGTGGAACAGTAGAGCAACTTAACAGCACTACACAACCGAAAAGTGGCTAAAGAGGACTGAGTATGCTGTAGGGTAAATGAGTGCAAAACTTACGCCTCTTGTGCAACCTGCTCATAGCTATCTACCACTCCTGCACATCAAGCTTGGTTTGGTTTAAAACTTCGACAAAACCCTCAAGCGAGATGGTTTTGCGTTCCAGTACCTGAAACAAGTGTTTCCGAATATCAGTGATGCGAAGTTCGAAGAAGGGATACTTATTGGGTTTGATATTCGCCGGATAATCGCAGACGGTGCTTTCAAATGCCAGTTAACTTCATTTGAGTTAGAGACGTAGCGATCATTCAAGCCAGTGTGCATAACATTGTTGGGTAGAACAAAGGCGGCGAACTACAAAGACATCACAAAAAGGCTCATTGCTCATTAGTGCTCGAACGTCACTCAACATGCACTTTCGCATAATCACCTTGACTTTTTCACTGGGAACTTTGGATCTGTTAGTGATGAGCGTGGTGACCGCTTTCAACCAGACATTTCAGTTATGGAGTTGCTCTAGAGTGGCAAGTACACACCTTCTATGATGGGTGCGTTTGCTGGTTTCTGCAGCGTGAGGACGCTGGATCATAAATGGGACGATCTCGGCGAAGTCATCATTTCCCAGTGCCAAGCTGCAGTCAGTAGTTAGCGGCGAGTGTTGCAGTGATGTTTTAAACGTATTTGCCACATAGATGCATTCTGTATATGTTGTGGTTCAGTACATTTATATTTCCTCGGCACGACGTAGCCTTGACATTACTGAAAATAATCCTTTGCTTATAAAAATGTAAGCTGACCTCCTAGGTAACATAGGAATACCTTACTCCGATCAGTGGAGTGTATTCTACAATATAGGGACATTGGCATTTCTGTCATAGAAAATAAATTTTTCTTTGTTGCACAGCGTTGTTATCACCTCCGAGTATGTTGTGACTAAAGGATAGCTCGGAAGTCAATTCTAAAGCAGAAGTAAAATGTTCTAAAAGTAATGCGTCATAACGAGGTTAGTTGTAGAGGCATCTAGTCAAAATTAGGCAGCAGTTCATTCCGATGGAGATCCACACGGATTCATTTTTATGATACTTCGTTTCGGATCTACTATTAATTGAGTACGGAGTTGCTCCCATGCATAAATAGTGCACACGCCCCATTACCAACCTGTGGGCTGTTTATGAATGATGAATAGTCCGCTATTTGGTAGAATTCATTTGGAGTGTGGGGGCCATGTCAGGTTTCAGTGATAAGTAGCGAATCAGAAGTTGTGAGAGCACTCCGATGGTGCGTTATGTATTTGATTATCTAGTGTGCGTGCATTGATAAGAAGCAACTTAATAGCGCCTTGTTGGTGTCGCAGGGCTATGGCTTCATAGCTAATTAGGCTTATGGCATTGCTGCTGCATGCATCAGTAGCCATGGCGGGGATGGTAGCGGTGGTGGAAACTTCGGATTACTGAGGCCGCACTTAGATTAGAATATCTGTGTACAATTAAAAAGCTGGTTGATAAAGAGTTACTCCACTGGATTGGCTAGACTAAGCACTAGGTTTGGCCCCGGTAGGTTCCAACCGTAGCGAAAGTTCTGCTGTGGTTGGGTTTCGGGTTGCATATGTTGGTGGCCCGTAAAGCAACGCAAGGCCGTACGTGCTACAGAGTGTCCCCTCAAGTAGTTAGGTGTTCGTATATTATCTTCTGGTAATGTGAAGGTCAGAGCATAGATGGTGCGAGCCGTCTCATGGTCTGACAGTAAGCGTACAGCGATTCCAACTCTGCCACACCTGACAACTATTAATTGACTTACATTTTCTACTTACTTAATCCACTCCTTCTTATCTTAGCTATACGCACGTGCTGTATTTGGCCTGCTCGAAGGAGCTTGTTTACTAGGTTGTCTTCACATGGACGACGAATAACTGCAATGCTAATGCGTTATTCATTTAACTATTTATCGAATGCGCACAGCGGAATTCTCTGCTAACCGGGCCCAAGATTCATCCAGAGATAAGTTCTGGACCATCTCGCAGTTTTCCATCAGCATAGTACCAAAACGATAGCATTTCATACCGGCTTATTAACCGGCACATTGTCAACTGTACTCATTAGTGATTCGCTTGGGCTTCCTTTATCCTCGCTTGTGAGTTAGGCATTCTTTGATCTCAGTATTCTCCCCAGTTAACTGAGAATTCCATAAGTGGCGACTTAGCGAGGGAAGTCTTGACTATGGGAATCAGTCTATCCTTTACCCGTCACTAAGTTGGATTTCAATAGAAGATAAGTTACGCTGCATCAAACTATCAATCATTTATGGCGGCTTATGCTAACAGCTTAACCCGCTAGATGATTAGACAGTTCGACTTAATGCGGCTACCTGGATGATTGATCGGATTGACTACTCCGAGTAATTGTTCGGCAAGCGGAAATATCGTATGCATAATGCCTCATTCCTACCAAATCACATTACGATCTGACAACACGAGGGACGTCTCGAGACTTCAGCGATTATATTAAAATCACCCTTACCACAGAAGCTTGAACTTGCTGGGCGTTTTCAGCGGACGCCACCGAAGACTGTGCGGCGATCTCATATTAACGTACCAAATATTGAGTGACCCTAACCAGGTATGTCGCTATTTCGGAAAAAAGAGCTGTTTTCCTCTACACTGTTCGACGACAGTTGTGTTCAATGAAACCAGACACGGTCACCATGACAACGTTAAGCTTCCTGTGTGTACGGTACTGTCAGTGTGGTCTCTTTCGGATCGCAGCATCCATTCTGTCTTTCACGGATTCCCCTTTCATGCGAATCAATGAACCAATTTGGTGGCAGTTACAATAAGTCAATTGTCTCGACCACTCAAATAAGTTATTTTCAGACCGTTTTTAACTATGAAGTTAGTGGCCCCATAGTACGCATCTTCCTGTATTCGTGTAGAATTGAATTAATTGAACAAACTGGCCGCAAATACGTATCCTGCCTCTTTCAGCGGACATAAAAGGAGGTTGCCGAGTCTGAGCAATTTGTTTCTCTTTGATAACGCTATTTATTGCTGAATTTCTCCTGTGAGATGTGTACAGGTGTAACAGGTGGGCTTAGTTCCTCCAAGTTCCCCTCTCAGTGACATCCTACTGAATACCGACACGCACGTTATTTGTCATAGAATGATCGCTAAACAAGTGCTTACTTTCGATATCGGCAATTCGGTCTTTCAAGCATCACTTTCACAGCCTTACACTTACGAGGTGGTACGTTATACTCTCGCAAAGTACATTCCATCATATGATGCTTATCTACGCTTTACGGAGCTTTTAGCCACATCACGTTTGCGCTTAAAATCGATGCGACGGTACGTCTTGTACTTATTCGGTTCAACGATCGATGTCGTCCCGGCACTTTGGTGCATTTATGAATGCTAATACTTTCGGTGCGAAACCGGTTTTGCCACCTATCCTCAGCCATCTTCATACCTTATCTAACTACGTCGCTGAACTTGCGAACAACTTGCGTACACTACACTCAAAAACGAAACTTCCAGTTGATGTGTGCCTGCGTCAGCATTTCGTGGTGCATCCACCACACACGGAGACAAATGTCTGTTACATTCACGCGCTACGAATTGGTAAAACAGACACGCACCTGAAGTACACGTAAGCTGTTTCATTCCCAGATGTTGTGTAGGGCATGACTAACCTCGATGAGTAAATCGACTGGATTCCTGTCCGGTTGCCCTTACCACCTGGAGTATTTGATTCCAGTTATTTAATGCTAATCTTCCCTAGGTAAGACGTTGGTAAGAATTTTTTGAAAATTCGTCGCAGTTAGACTCAGGCAGACAGACACCGCACCTCCAGGAAAGCGCTTGAGGGCCGTTTCGTCCTATTGGGACTCGTCAGTAGCGCGAACCCGCGGAATCCTCTGCAAGTTCAAAACATGCATGACAGCGTAGAATGAGCCACGCTATATAGTAGATATATATCAGCCATGGCGGTCCGATGCCGTCGCCTATGGCTCAGTGGCTTAACTTGCTGGCTCGCAAGACTAAGATCGTGGGTCCAAATCCGGAAGAATTCGACGTGTGCGGGCTACTGACGAGTTTCAGCAGTACGAAGCGGTCATCTAGCGTCTTCTTGAGTGCGTGGTGGCTATTTGCTCTTAGTTACAAATAAAGGTGTGTATTCCTCGAAATAGTGTTAGATTCGTAGCATGGTTCCATAGTGCATCGGACAACAACAAGCATCATTCTGTATACATCTGTAGGGTGGATTTTATCGGTCTTAAATCAACCATTAGTTGATGTGAACTCATCCTTCACGACCACACATGACGCTTGGATGCTCTCGTTGTGTGTTTCGCACACACGATGGCTATGCCTTATCACTGCTCCGAAGTATCATTACTTGTATCAAGTAACTTAAGCATGCTATGTGCGTTGAGAAGTGTGTACCTACGTCTGAAACCGTCACAGTTCCCACTTGCATTTCTCCTTCGGGTTTCCACCAGATACTGGTGTCAGCTAGTGTTGCAGCGCAAACCACCTATGGTCCTACTACAGACGCGAACACCTTCTTATTTCTCACTTAGGCTCTGCCAAACTCATCGGCTGTACAATAGAATAATTGTGTATTAAGGTCAAATATCTAAGTCTTTTGTGGAATATCCGGAATCAGAACCACAAAATGGAGAGAAGAAAACATAGTGATAAAATGAAAAGCGTTCAGGTGGACTCATCATGGTGTTTATGCTGGGTCATTCGTAACAATCCTACTGCGATTGCGTAAAGTAACACCGGTTGGTGCACCTTTTACCCGTTGCATTGTCTCTCGATGTAAACAAGCTATAGTTCGTAATGTATGGGAGTTAAAGCAACATCTAAAGGTTTTTAAACACAGATAAAGTAGGGGCATTCACAGCGTAACTAGGAAAGGCGCTCCATGACTGGCAGATATCAAGAGAGGTCACCATTTGAAGTTGGCCACACATCATGGCCGGCTGGAACGCCATTATTCCGTCATACAAATCTCTTCTTCTTTCTGTCTTTTCTGCTCTTATAGCAACCTAATTCAAGGCTCCACGCATCACCTCACTTCCAGTACAAGCATTAACTCCAGTTATTGGGACACAGTATAAAATAAGCAAACTGCTACACTTCACTTTTTATTGGTACCAAATCAAAAATATTTCACCGTTTATCTACGGGACTTGTTAAGCGCTTGCTATTGGTACTCGGTATAAAACCATTAATTCTTGGCAATTCACTGTCACTCATACATGAACAGTAGTACGTAAGTTTTGACATTGCGGGGGTGCCAAGCCCGTGCTAGAGACTATAGTACTGCACGTATTCTTCTGATATGCGCTAGGCTGTTCTTGAAATAGGGATAGATCAGTAGTACAGTGAGGAGTATTCTCAAACATGCTTGAGATACGTATTTACTAGCGTCCGTGTTGCTAAGGCGTTCTGAAGTACATGGCTTTTGTTGGTTCTAAGTTTTACCAACAGCTAATCCGACTTACTCCATTTTGGGAGAACTCATTTGGTGGTTTCCCGATGAACCACGGTCACAGAAGTGTAGTAGGGGAGTTGAATCCATAGGTAGAAATTCACCACATCTAGACTCACTCACACGGCTTTCACACGTCCGGAAAAGCACTTTACGGTCGTTTCCTCTTTTCGAGAATAGTCAACAGTGTGCATTCCATCTGACCCTTGTAGAGCTCGAACCCGCAAGTCAAGTGTTGACAGCCTCTAGCTGAGCGCACTGAGCTACAAGGGACAGCAACGACCATCGTGAATAACTTACTAGATGTAATATAGCATCGCTCATCATCCACTGACTTGCACGTTACTACCGTGTAAAGGACGGAGTAGCCCCCTCACCAAGCGAGAAACCTACCGAACTTAAGCCGCCAATTAACTTATACCATTATAAGCAGTTTGATCTGCGTACTGGTTAGAATGGACTAGCAGGGACGTTGAATGGTATATATAGAAATTCGTCACATCTAGACGCAGTCGGCTTGCCGTCACATACCCGAAAAGCACTGTACGGCCGTTTCTTCCTTTCGAGAATCATCCACATTGCACATTCCATCTGATCCTAGTATGGCTCGAACCCACAACTCGAGTGTTTCCTGTCTGTACTTGACACGGAAGTAACGTGCAAGTTAGTGGATAGTGAGCGGCGTTATATCACATCTAGTAATTTAGTCACGATGGTCGTTGCCGTCCCCGTAGCTCCGTCGTCTCAACCACTGGCTTGCAATAAATGAGTTGCGGGTTCGAGCCCTGCAAATGTCAGATGGAATGCGCACTCTTAACGATTCCAAAAGGAGGTAAGAGTCATACAGTGCCCTTCCGGGCGTGTGATGGCTGTCCGACTGAGACAAGGTATGATGAATTTATGCACTAAAACATGGTCATTATAGAGTTATGGTCCAGGAAATTTCCAAGTTTGATACGGAATCTTCCTTTATTTGTACAGGAGCTGATAGTTGCTGGTAGGCTGTTCTACGGGACTGAATACCTGACGAGGTAGAAGCTAGGGTGGATAGTTGTCCTGGTTCTTTATACCATTAGTCTACAAATCTTGTTGCGAAGTGTTTCCGTTCTAGTGCAGATAGCTTGGAGTATATCATTTACTATATGTAATTACACATGTGCCTCAAGTTATGTTTCAGTCGTCGCAAACAAAGTGGCTTGGTTTAAAGACGCTGGCAACGCTTAATAGATTAAGATGGAAAATTTACTGAACAAACCTATAGTGACTGGTCTTTTCTAGAGTTTTTCTCTCACCCATACCTATTGCTCAACGTATGATGCATCATTCAAGGATTTGAAGGGAGAGGATATTGAAAAGTCTGATTTTGGCAGGAACTGTATGGATTTTATAGCACATGTTAGACATAATACTGTGTTCTACAATAAGACGAACTTTCGCTATAGCGCATTTATTTCTCACTGTACAAGATTTCAAACACTATCCCCCACAAAGTAGTTCCCTCTACTAGCAGTATACTTTTCTCAACCGTGCTCCCATATTGGAAAGTTTCTTGGAACGCATTTTCTAGGATGGGGGATAGGTCTTTTGTCGCATTGTCCTTAATAACCTCTATGTTTTGGAAGCGACCTTTCAACGTGATTTTAAGGAAAAGAAACAGGAATAGGTCTGCTGGGGTTGGTCCAGATGATACGATGGATGGAGCGGAGTGGGAATTTGATGTTTTACAAGATAACTGCTGATAACGAGCGATTCATTAGCCGGAGCATTTTCATGATGCAACAACAAAGTCCGCACGGACTCGTCACATCTCAGGTTTGTCATCCAAAGGGGGATGGCATGATCCTGGCTGACACTCACTTCGTCGGTAACTTTTCGAACAGTTAGACGAGAATTTCGACGGATCACTTACAAACCCTCTCGGTATTTTCATCGTCTTTTGATGTGGAATGTCATCCAAGCTATTGCTCCTCATTGACCGACATTCTACTGCGATTCAAAACGCGCGTGATTCATGTAATCCTCCTCGTATGGCTGGCTGATCAACTGAAATCTGTAAATATTTAACAATTTTGCAGCAAATTTAACACACACACACACACGCACAAGGTTCTTTCAGATCTTTCCCTGTTACCTTGACACTAATCTGACGAGCAGTTTGTGCAAGGGCTCACTACAGTGGCTGTAGCTGCCCGACTAACAATCAGAGCGAAACGCGACGAATGGTAATTGGTTGTCTAAACATGCCTCTACGTGCACGCAATAGCCGTAGCGCTCTGCCTCTGAACGTTGGTTTACTATGTCAAAAGTTCGGCTTCTTTTTGAACACAGCATCGTTTGACACGCGTTATTTGCCATTTGCCCTGCTCTATGAAAGTGAACCTTGAAGATTCTCGTAGTCCTAGGCTACAGTTATCTTCACACAGATATGTTCATTATTCAGTTCAATTGATTCTTCAGGGATTGAACATTCACAGGATATGATGCATAATTTATTAGCGGAGTAGTGACCCGGTAGTTAAATGGGTGTAAGTCGCTACTAACATCCCAATTGTTCTGGGTTCCAGACTTACTATCTCCACCTAGTTATGTCAAATGAGGTCAAAATACGTAGTAGTAGGCAGTGTTTTCGGGCCGGCAACACCCAACTTCCATCTACTAGCTGAGAACTGAGAATCGATGTCTTTGAACTAAAAGATTTAACTCTGGAGTTCATATTGTCAAACTTTATAAACTATCTTAATATCTTCGGCAAACGATAACTATTTGCCAGGTTTGATAGGCTTGTTGGTTTGGTTAATATAGAGTATTTAAATGTAAGGGCCATCTACGCTTCTTTGGACGACAGTACTAGTGACTGGAAGCGTGAAAGAGTATTTATCACCTAGAGTGACTGGTAATGACCCTTCAATACTAGGTCAGTCAACTTACTACCGGGTCTCTGCTCCTAGAGAACTTGTGCGTGCGCTTGTTCGAACCAGTTCGACGAGCTCTTCTCACTGCTTCTCACTTCTTGCATCCAACCTGTGTGGATTATACTCTTGCTCCAGTTCTCAGTTTCGGCATATTCTATGCCTAGTTCTACATGTGTAACCACATTAACCCGGAGATTTTCGGGAAACATTTTAGTCTCATTCAGAAGAAGAAACTGCGAACTCTCAAACTACGAAGCAACCATCCCTGCAAATTGCAACATAACAAGGTTACAGTCAGTTTGCTTTGCTCATCAACCTAACATCTCCTCCAAGGCACTTAGAGACGCTTATCAGCCCGCCACCTGTATCGTCGTTTAAGGCAGAAGGATCAATGCATGCTGCCGTCTTGTGCAGGTGTATGCTTTCAACCACGAGTCGTTTGCTTGCTGAACCCGACAGTCTGCGCGGTGTGACATCCATTTGTTGCGGCCGACTGAACTTGTTGCGGCTGAACAACTCTTAACTCGTGTGTGTTTTGAAGTGTTTGTGTGTTACGCCTGGCGCATAGAACATGCATCAAACCTGATCGCCAGTACCACAACTATCGCCCGGATAGGCCTTGCTGCGAAGGATAAAAAAGCGACTAGCATTCGATGGTTCAACCTCGCCTATGTTCAGCAGAGAATTGCAATAAAGTCCTTGAGATCGAGATAACCTGTTCTAGCAGCATTAGCTCGTATTGTCCGCAATGTATTGACAAATCCGTCCAAGAACTGAGAGAGACAGTAAAAGTTGCTGACACATTTTGGTTTTGTCCAACATGTCAAGTCATTCCAGTTATCAACAGTTTATCTTTGCTCATGCAAAAGTGCGATAGGTTGAGTTAAATAATCGCGCATTTTGTAAATACTAAGATCGCTCATACGTAGATAAATATGGCCACGTTAATACTGCAGGCAGCCAAAGTAAGCTCCGAACCTAAGCCAAAGAAGCGAGCTAGACGCTCCAATCGCACTGCAGCGTCTGTGAGTCTAAATCCACTGGGTCACCTCACTCCCATAAGTGGACATGCATCAAAAATTCCTGCTTCCACACCTCCAACCATAGACGTTTCACCTGGAGATTCAGCCATGACACCGACAACACAGGGCCGAAGGCAATCCGGTGCAGATAACAAACAGGGAACGTACGCTTGGTTTGCCTCGATAAACACCCGGGGAACGATACACGTTGGTCCATTTTCTGTACCGACTACAGGTGGGGCGACGCGGCTTTCACCGTCAACTCCAGTGGGTCCTACTAAACAGCGCAAATTACCAGCAACAGCTATAAAGTCGCCACTCGCTAGACAAAACCACCCTGCATTAACTCTCGTGTGCACCAATATTCCCGAGTCCAAATCTGGCAAAATAAAAGGTAAGTTGCTAGCCGATCGCAACCACTGGAGTTCTATGTGCCATGTGATTGGTATTCGGGTTGAGCCTACAATGCTGCAACGCGTAGCAAGTCACCCGACCTCAGTGCACTCTGGTGAACCTTGAATTCTTGGAGTAACACCTAACTCAGCAAATGAGGTAGAGACTGCACTGCTCTCAGCAGTCCGTCTTCGCAACACCGAGCAGAGTGCGCATATTACCCGATCTCCCTTGGAAAGATCGCCCAAAAGTAACAGGTGACCAACGCAGCATTCAAAATAGTGATAGCAAGAAAACCATATTTGTTCTTGGTGTTCCCAAGCTTTCGCATTCTTCTGATCACGATGCCCGAATGCATGACCGAGAACAGTGATGCTACATCCGCGACGCACTCACAGTTGACAATGTTATAGCCAAATCCGTGACAAGAGTTCCCTCATCACCTAACTACAAGGGCTGTGGTCCAAGACTAATGAAGGTAATACAACACTCCGAGGGAATGACGCAAATCCTATTGGATAACTGGTCAAAGTTTCGAGCCAGGTTTTCAACAAATATACGGCTGAAGGCAGCAGACGCATGACCAAGAGTCGTAGGCAATTCGATGGAACTGGCAAACGCCGTAAATCCTTTATTTGCACAGTCCTGCAGTGAGACCGACAAAACAGCACCCACGGCACACAACAAGGCAGAGCGCAGCAGAAGTGAAACTTCTGCTCAGCAATGTCGTGCAACTTGAGTAAAATTCATAAACCAAAAAACGACTAAAGGCCGGCCACCCAACGGTCAGCTTAAAAAACCAAATGTGACCTACACCAACGCATCCTTAACAAGGAAACCACTATCCTTTATGTAAACAAACGCCCGAAGCCTTCTAAATAAGTTGGCCGAACTTAGAGAACTTCATATCTCACAACCGCGGGACCTCGTCATGATTACAGAGACAAGGTTAAACGTCGAGATAACCGATTCTGAGATCAATTTACCCGATATGTCGCTGCTTCGAAACGATAGAACTGGAAGAAGTGATGGTGTGATTCTTTATCACAATACAAACCCCTGACATGAAGTTATCGATCACCTGGAGATCCGAGCTCCTGATTCGCTTTGGTGCCACTTATGGTTGTGGAAGGAGGACACATGTCTACTAGCCGTAATTTACCCCCCACCAAACGATAGGTAGGAAATAGACTCCAAACTGAACCATGTCTTTCAGTTTGCTTTGAACAAGTCCTACACCCACATTCTTAGCGCTGGAGACTATAATGCGCACGACATGAAAACACCAGCAGCCGATTGTGTGCCGTTTAAAGCCTATTTGCAAGAACTAATTGTTAGCCACCTTCTGTACAATCACGTAACCCGTCCCACCAGATTTCGAACTACTAACAAGTCGTCGATACTGGATCTTGTGCTCACTAACGAAGAACTCATGGTCGGCAGGATAGTTACAAGCGCCCCACTTGGTCGCAGTGCCCATGTTATCATACTAGTTGACTATATATGCTGTGCGGAGTATCCTTAAAAGGAGGATGATAAAGTGCATACTGGCAGTTAAACAATTAGCTGAGCTTGCAATTTGGTTGCAAAGGTTTCGTCACCAATCGAGGTGACATCATCAGTGTTCAGTTGAGTGGCGTGCAGTAGCGTAGAATAGCGTAGAGGAGCCTCGGTGAGAGTGCGCTGAGCGTGGTGTGCGTACGTTTTTGTACCGCCGTGGTTGCCCGTGGAGGCAAACAATCCTATTGGTTGCGATTTCGATCTTCCTTCAGCCTGGTTGATGAGCAGAGGACCTTTGACCTTTACACCTTGTGTTTCGTGGCCTTTGTCTGCTTGCGTCTGTGAGCGAGTCTGTCGTCAGTTCTGGTTGGCTAATCACACGTTCCACCGGATTCAATCGGTTGCGTTCGCGGTCGTTCGCCAGTAGTGTTGCGTATACTGCGTCCATTTGGATGTGTCGATTGATTGAATTCGTTGTAGAGTACCAGGATTGCAAAACTCCCTCGCGTGTTTTGTACTTCCTTGTGTTGAGATCCTTACATTCTCTAGATCAAAATGTTGGCTTTCTTCATGCGCGGAAACCAACGAGTGCGGATCATGTCTTCTGGCGTCCGCCTTGTGTTCGGTGATTCATGTACAAAGCTTTTTTCCAATTTGTTCGACGTAGCTTCTATCTCAGTCGCTGCATTTTGGCTGATAGATGACACTGCATTGGTCAGCTTGATTAACATTTGTTGGGTCTTGAGATCAATTTCCTTAGGGTTGCACTTGGTTTGTGAGACTCAGAGATCCCATATGACTGCAGCAATCTTCCTGTTAGTTCGGAGACGTTCTTGATGTACAGAAGCACTATTCCTTTGTTTGCTTAAAGAAACAAACGTACAACGAAACGAAGTGCAACCCTAAGGAAAGTGATCTCAAGACTCAAAAAAGTCAAGAAAGCCGACCAATGCAATGTCATCTATCAGCCAAAATGCAGCGACTGAGATAGAAGCTACGTCGAACAAATTGGAAAAAAGCTTTGTACATGAATCACCGAACACAAGGCGGACGCCAGAAGACATGATCCGCACTCGTTGGTTTCCGCGCATGAAGAAAGCCAACATTTTGATCTAGAGAATGTAAGGATCTCAACACAAGGAAGTACAAAACACGCGAGGGAGTTTTTGCAATCCTAGTACTCTACAACGAATTCAATCAATCGACATATCCAAATGGACGCAGTATACGCAACACTACTGGCGAACGACCGCGAACGCAACCGATTGAATCCGGTGGAACGTGTGATTAGCCAACCAGAACTGACGACAGACTCGCTCACAGACGCAGGCAGACAAAGGCCACGAAACACAAGGTGTAAAGGTCAAAGGTCCTCTGCTCATCAACCAGGCTGAAGGAGGATCGAAATCGCAACCAATAGGATTGTTTGCCTCCACGGGCAACCACGGCGGTACAAAAACGCACGCACACCACGCTCAGCGCACTCTCACCGAGGCTCCTCTACGCTATTCTACGCTACTGCACGCCACTCAACTGAACACTGATGATGTCACCTCGATTGGTGACGAAACCTTTGCAACCAAATTGCCAAGCTCAGCGAACAGTTCAACTGCCATCTGAACAACCTGAGCTACCAGTCTTCAATTCTACAGCCAAAGTGCATACTGTCGCGCACTATAATATGCTATCTAGGCTTGATGAGGATACATCCAGGACTTAACCGAATGCCCCCCAGATGTTGCCTGGGAAACCTTTACAAGGAGGTTGAGCACACTGGTAGCGAACGCATCGGAGCCGAAGTCCTTCTAACACAAAAAAAAACAAACGCAAGTCATTTCTGAGGAGCGGAACACGTAGATCTATGTCCCGGAGGGACTTGGCATCGCGAGCTCACAAGGACTGCCCGAATGCCAAAATCTGGAGTGCATACCTGACACACCTTAATTCCTGCGTGAAATTGATCCGCGAGGACAAAGTCACGCATCCGAAGGAGTTAATGAAGCGATTCTGCATGAACGGCATACTTCTGTATAGGCACGTTAACGGTCTTCAAAAGGTGAAGCGCGGGATTTGAGCACTGGTCACGGCTGACATATGCACGCGGTCAGCAATGGAAGCAGTCGTTCTCCTACAGCTTCATTACGCCCAAACTTTCCAGCAGGCAACGAGCCCAAATGTTCGCGTTTCTATTACTCATCGTGTTTATACAATATCATCTTTCCTGCGGAAGCTTTGTTGAAGCTGTTTTATCCTTGCGTATCCACAGTTCTCCTGGAGCCGACAACCTCCGACCGATGGCTCTGCAGGCAGTAGCTAGTGATCTGGCAGAACCACTGGCCGTTTTCTATTAGCGATGTTTAGAACAGAACCGTATTCCACCAGTATGGAAGCCAGGGGTCATCACTCCTATCCATAAAGGCGGTAGCCGCACAGACCCGACCAACTATCGTCCAGTAACGCTAATTCCTGTGCTATCCAAACTTATGGAATCAATCATCGCGGATGCGCTGATGCAGTATCGGGAAAGTCACAACTTTATAACCCCCAGAGAAACATGGCTTTCTTTAAAAGCTTTAATATAATACTAAGCTATTAAGTGCGCTTAATAGCTGGTCTGAAGCCGTTGATGATGGAGCAATAGTCGATGTCATCTATCTGGACTTCTCAAAAGCGTTTGATCGCTTCGACCAGCGAATTCTTCTTCAGAAGATTTGGAACTACGATGGAACTCATTCCTGAGACGGGTTAGCAATTTGCTACACGAACGACGGTTGTAGGTGAGAGTCCGGGAACCTCTGTCCGATGCAATTGATGTGGTGTATGGTGTTTCACGGGGCTCAGTACTTGGACCTCGTCTATTCTTGGTGTTCCTTGATTTGGCGAGATCAATTGCTTCCGATTTCCTATTTTTCGCTGATGAGATCAAGATATGGCGAAGGATCAGAGGACCGGACGACCACGAAAGGCTTCAGTGTGATCTTAACACGGTGTCGAACTGGTCAGTTCCAAACGCAGTACCATTCAGTGTAAACAAATGTTGCGTTGTACAATTACGCCATAGACATGATTACACATATTTGCTTGGGTTACACCGGATTGCAGACCAGATCCCATGAACGTGACCTTGGGGTGCTCGTACATAGTGACCTCAACTCTTCATAACAGGTTGAAGTAGCGGCGAAAAGAGGCAACCAACACGTCGGTATGCAGCAAAGGGCATTTCGGAGATCTGACCCATCAATCTTCCCAATGAGGTACAATTCCTACTTGCGCCCGCACGTTGAATACGCTGTCCAAGCTTGGCAATTTTGGCTGAAGCGTGACCTAGAGGCATTGGACACCACAACGAAGGGCAACAAAGAATGTCAAAGGTCTGAGCTATCACTCTTACCACCGAAGACTGAAGTTGCTGGGAATTTTCAGCGGACGATACTGAAGACTGCACGGCGATCTCTTTTTAGTGTATCAGATACTGAGTGACCACAACTACGTATGCCGCCACTTGCTGTAAAAGCCACAACAAGCAGCTTTGGAGTAACTGCCTGAGATTGAGGATACAACACAGCCGTCAAGAGTGTCGACGAATTACATTTCCCTTCAGGTTTACCAAACCTGGAACGCACTCCCAGACTCAGTTGTATCCTCCCCTACCTTGGACATTTTCAACAAACCATTGGATGTTGCGCTTAGCTGCCAACACTTTGTTACTTAAAGTACGCTATTTTGGATTACGTAAATCATGCCCTTCTACAGGGTGTATGTGTCATACGGACCCACGAAGACGGCGCATAAGTGATCCACCATACTTTACTTTGCTTTACTTTGCACCAAGGACCGCTGCACCCCGTGTATTTCTGCACAATTACACTCGACCTTTTAGTTTTACACTGATGTTATTTATCAGCGTACTTATCTAGGCAGACGTTCGGTAGATGATCCAGATATATTTTGCTTTCATCCTATTCACCCCAACTATCCTACGGGACGTGTCAAGCACTTGCTTTTATCCCGTGATAACTCATTGTTCAACTTCACTTTCCATTTGCCGGTGGTGATGCACCCGGTCGAATGTCTTTTGCATATCCAGGACTAACATTATAACTGCATAAATGTAGACTTTGGAAGCTGTGCTGTTATCAAGGTAGTACAACTGATAAGTTATACAGGAACGTTTCTCGAGGAATCTATGTAGTGACTCGCACTTGAGGTACAGACGTCAAATGCCGAAGGTTCGAATCACTACACCAGGGGTATTCTTTTACATTACTAGCCAAATCCAAGACGGAAGGCTCCAGCCACTAGCGGTGAGATCTGCCTAGTTAGTGGATGATTATCACGACGATTGGTTGCGGCCGAAAACAGGTTATGCTAATCCTTTGCATCCGAAAGCAACAAGTATACGAACACGTGGTCGGCCTTTGTTGGACATCACGACAATTTTTCGAGTATCAAATGTTTGTGATACTGCGACAAAGTCTGACTGAACAACTCTAGTTCCACTAAGATGTAACCGTATTGACTTATACTAACAGTGCTATTCATTATTCTCAGATGGAACTGGTAGGATCAGGAACTAAATTTTTCACCGACCCTGAATCCCTACAAAAGAGCATGCTTACCAGCCACCAGTTAACCTTCCTGTGCTTCTCTTCCTGCTCTTTTGCTACATATTCGACCGACGACTTCAGGCGTGCACCGAACTGGCTGCAATATTGACACAGTACGCGACGGCACAGGGGCAGATGAAGGACCTAGTTGGGGTAAGCATTTCTTGTTTGAAAAACGCTCTACAATGCGGTGTCAGCTGGCCTGTTACCAAGCGAAAAACGTCGCCGTAAACTCATCTGGCGCTCCCAACATACGTGAACGACCCTTATCTGACATCACGGCTGGTCGTAATGCCGCCAGTGCGCGGCGACCCAGTCCACACATCTGTACGGTTGCACGGATCGCGATGGCCTTTGCACAGCAGCTGATCGTTGTGACTGTCTGTTGCTCGAAAGGCAGTCACTTAGGTGCTGAATGCTTGTCCAGGTCTAACTCTAACCTCAGGCACCTTCTTTCTTATAACTTTACACTAGTAAATCGACCACAGTGGTACTTTGGTACTAATTAAAAACAACGATATACTGCTACTGATAATGATCAGTCGTACTTCACCGCTTAGTAAGGTAGCTTAGCCTCTAAACTTTTACCATATTTCCGCCGTATACGGTCGGAGCTTCGATAAGCCCACGGATTTCTCCTTTAATCCCTATTCACGCTTCTGCACTTTAGCGACACTAATAGCACAGCTATGTAGATGAACAAACCAAGCTGCTACTTTCGGCGGTTATTCTGCTATTCCGCGACAGTAACTGCATCGACTTATCTTGACAGTAACCATAACTAGAACCGCACTAGACGCTCGTTTCGTCCTATCGGGAATCGTCAGTAACGTGTGTTCCGCCAGCTCCGAACCCACGACCTTCCTCTTGCGAGCCAGCGAATTATGCCACTGGATTATTAGTGATGGCGGCCGACTGCTATCACTGTGATACAGCGCGGCTCATCCTCCGTTGTCACGTAGGTTGTGAACGTACAGAAGACAGGGATGGCCTCTAGAGATACGACTAAATTTGTAGGACAACCTAGGTAGCCTGTAAGTTGCTATGGTAATTGGCACGGTCGTCAACCATTGCTCACAGTGGCTTAAGTCACTGACCTTTAGGAATAAAGTCACAGTTTTTGACCCAGGAGAGCTCGGTGGGTGAGCGCTACTGACATGTCTCAATAGGACGAAACAGCTATCTAGCGTTTTACTGGATGTGTGATGGCTGTCTGGTTGCGTCGAGCTGCGACAAAACTTCTCAAAATTACAATAACCCCCTACTACTCTCTAATGATCCTGCAACAGAGTCCTGCATTCAGTCGACCCAAGCACATAACGGGTATCCAGCAATGCTTGTCTAGCAGTGGGGTCCGACACACAAAGAGAGAGTCGTGTCAATCGCGTGCGCTACGTTGGACAGCCACTTACGCAACGAAACCATCACAACAAATTTGAAAATAAGCAGGATAAATCTATACATTATAGCTTCGGTTACGAAATTATCAGTCATCCTTTAGTACACTGCTCTCAAATTCCAGTAAGGGTATGTTTGCTGAACGTTCCAGGCGACACTGAGGCGATCGTTTGCTACGGAAAACAAATATACCCCAGATATTGACTATCAACCAGACACCGATGATACACAACTTGTTAGGAGTAAACAGTTGCGGAATTCTGGTTACATGTGTACGCGAACGGTCCACTTGTGTTACCGAACAGGTGTGTGGTTACGGTTTGAACCGGCACTCTCAACAAGTTTAAGCAACGGTTGCCAAAGTGTGCAATCTGCGGTTTGCAAATGGAGAGAATTCGACGCAGCGAGCCGTGACTGGTTGAACAGGACTCCAGACAGCCTCGCGACAAACGGGCGAATTCTTAGCACAGCGCTATTGTCTGACCACTTGTACTAGCAGCACACGATAGTACATTACTTTATTCAGAGTTAGTGGGTTGAGCAGTCATCATGTGACGAACTATGCTTTTCACGATAGACTGCACGTCATGATGGGTACCACATCATCGCATTATCGATCGATTCATATTCCGTTTTTCAGCTATGAACCATTCGACATGGTACGATGGATCGGGGCACCCTGCTTTAAATTGCCGAGATTTTTCAACGCTGCTTGTGGTGCGAAGAATTTAACCGCACTGGCTAACGATTACGGGTTCTAAACACAATATGGTAGGTTCACGTGGCTGCTTTATGTCGGATCAATCCTCTTACCACCGAGATGCTTTTCCAAGGTTACAATGGGGCAATGGTGTCTAACGAATAAAGAGCAAGTGCTTGATAACTCCCGTAAGGAGGTTTGGGGAAGACACACCACTGACAAGACCCAGAACATGGCAACAGTGCAGTCTGATGCTTTGTG